>JAODKF010000050.1:11390961-11404837 GCA_026779585.1 Mormyrus proboscirostris | reverse complement strand
GTACCCCGCGCCTATAACTGCAGCTTCAGGATCGCAGGGCACCTTCCACCTCTAACTGCAGCTTCAGGATCGCAGGGCACCTTCCACCTCTAACTGCAGCTTCAGGATCGCAGGGCACCTTCCACCTCTAACTGCAGCTTCAGGATCGCAGGGTACCCCGCGCCTCTATCTGCAGTTTCAGGATCATAGGTCACACTTGGGTTTCCCTCACCGAAGCCATTCTGATGGCTTTTGGGAATCGCGATGACAGATGGGGCAGTAGGGGAGACAAACGGCTCTCCGAGCCCCCCGAGCTGGTGGTGACCATTGCCAAGGTCACGGTGAGCCCTGTCCGCAGCGACACCATGGTCTCTGAGGCACTCCTGCATGTCACCGCAGCCCAAATGACCCTCCCCCTCCACAGCCCACATCAAGGGGGAGTGTTCAAACAGATTGACAGTGACTTCCCAAACAGATAAAGGGGACCTTCAAGGTGAGGGTAAGGCGTAGCCCCCCCTTCAGACAGACGCAAGCAGCGCGTTGGGCAAACGAGACAGGTCACCGTGGGGGGGTGGGGTCGGCAGCCCTGCAGATCTCGTGGCCCGCAGAATGTGGGTCGACGCCGTGTGCCCTACTTACCTGTCGCTTTTCCCAGGGCACCTGTCCCTGAGCGCACCCCTCCCCCCCCCCCCCCCACCGGGGTGCAAGGTGTCACAGCCTGACATGGCCACCTCCTGCCCGACGGTCCCCGCTAGCTCATCCCACTGCCCTTCTCTCTGCCCACAACGTGGATGCCATTGCTCTCTGCCCCTTCTGCGGGGGGGGAAGGGGGGGCTTACGGCCTCTGGCCTCCCGCTGCACACTCATGCAGTCAGGGTCTGACTCGAGGTTACACCCCAGCTACGGTCTCAAGCCTGATTCCTGAGCTGTACATCGATGCTATAAA
Source organism: Mormyrus proboscirostris (assembly GCA_026779585.1). Classification (NCBI taxonomy): domain Eukaryota; kingdom Metazoa; phylum Chordata; class Actinopteri; order Osteoglossiformes; family Mormyridae; genus Mormyrus; species Mormyrus proboscirostris. The sequence goes on along the minus strand of JAODKF010000050.1, from coordinate 11,403,912 downwards.
CACTGCCAGCCAGGACACCACGTCAGATTAACGAGGTGGGGGTTGGGGAGGCGGGTAACAACTCCCCAGGCGGAATAATTCTCTGCCTGGTGGCATCCAATGATTCGGATGCAATCTCCTGAGTGTGAAACCTCTCCCCTCCCTATAAAAGCAGAGTTCTGCCCCATCTGACATCATGTGTCCATAGACTGAAAATCTTGTTCCTCCCTACACTGATCCGCGTGCTGGAGAAGCACGGCAGCCACTCTGAGAGCCTTCCTGCATCACCGGCACCTGCCTACAATCCAGATTTCAACAACAGCGGCCTGACTGGAAATATCAACCGACAAATTGTCCACCCATGAATTTTAGAAAGTTGAAAATAAAAACATTATATCGAGAGCAAAATTGCCCCGATTCATGATTGGCTAACCCAGGCTTTACAGCTGAATCTACCTCAGCAGCCTGATTCATTTGTACGGCTCGCTTTCAAAACCCTGCAAATGAAGAACTGAGTCCCCCCCGAGAATTCCGAGGGCGCGCGACATCCACTCACCGTGAGGAGGACGCATGTTAAAACAAGCGCCGTGCTGTAAGCGGGCTGCGGCGGAGCCGCTCGACATGTTAAATGCTCCGCGACCATGCGCAGCTGTTTAAAAGGCTTTGTGTGTGTTTTTGCCTCAATGAGGCTGGGAGCAAAGCGAGAGGGGCTGCAGGTGCGAGGCTGGACCGCTGGGGCCACCGACATTGGGGAGGGAGTCATAGAGAGAAATCTCACACAGAGTGGTCCGCAGAAATCCAATTCTATTTCCTCTCCTTAACAGGATGAGAAAGAAGCTTGCTTCTGTTTCCGTCTTGGTGGAATTAATTTGCTGGTGCGCTCTGAACAGCCGGGCCGTGGTGGGTTTTCCAAGCGAGACTCCGAGCATGGTCCCCCTCCCTCGGAAACCGCCCTTCACACCATTAACAGCCCAATTCACTGAAACAGAAGTTTAAATTAAAAGGCAAAGAGCCACTTGCCGGCCAAGGGTGTCTGCAGATCAGCTTGATGTATGTGAAATGAACGGCGTGCCTTTTAAGCAGCTGCACTAATCCCTGATTTCGAGTGCTGCAGGAATGATCAGACCCCGCTCCGAACCGGAAATCACTGCCACTCCAGTGAAATCGATGAAACCACAGAGCACGTCATAGCTGGATGCTGCTCTTATCGTCCTCAAGGCAGGGGCACGAAAAAGTGCACCCTCCACTCACACTTATTTTTATTTTTTGTGTCAGCAAATAACTCGGTGCATGAATTTACCCACGAATGTGTGTGGAATGATCCCAAAGCTGGCATAACCACCCAGGGAATCAGTCTTTCTGATGCTGTCTTGCTTCATCAAACAGGAATTGTTGTGTATATGATGTGCACATCAGTGCACCTTAAGCATATTTTTAGGTAAACAACCTCATCTTTAGGCAACACAGAGATCACCACCCCCCCATCCTCGACCTCCCCCTCCCCACTGCGGCTCTCATGGCTTCTCCTCACAGACAAGCTGTCAGCTAACTGGCCCCGTCTCCCGGGAATCGCCTCACTGCCTGCCACACACTTCCGACCTGTTTTTTTTTTAAATCCGGACCCCGGAATAAACAGAGCGCTCCAGCAGTAGAGCCCGTGATGATGCTGCGCCCCGGGGCATGTAGGCGGGCTCAGGATGGAGAAGCCGGTCCAAATCCCCGATCCCACCTTTACCCATTGAACGGATTCACAAATTAGTTGCCATGGACACAGGAGTGCTTGCCTGCAACACGGCGCGCTTTAAATTTAGGCCGGTCCTCCTCCTCCTCCTCCGCCCACAACAGCAATGCATACCGGGCTGGAGGTGGGGAATATCCACTGGTATCGGGCATAAATTTAAGGCAGAGTGTTCTCAGGTCACGAAAGGTGCGGGGGAGGGGTTTAATCACTTTAAAACGTCATGCCGCCGTCCTGAGAGCCGGCTGAATTAACACCGTCCTGGAAAGCAGGTGTTTGATTTGCGGAGAGTCACTAAGTGGTTCTTCAGCTGGGTGCGTTACGGCCCTCACGTTTATCAAGCTGCAGCGCTGTGGCACTCCAGCCGAGCAGCGCGACGGCGACGGGGAAACCCGGGGCTCCCGGCCGCTGCCGCTCACGTTCTGGGCCGTCAAAGCCTCCCAGGATTAGCGGGACTCAGGCAGGATGTGCCGCCGGGAATCCATATCCGTAATTATTTTTAAGCGGCTAACACTCCCTCTTGGTGTGACTGATGACGCGCTGGCAAGCAGCACCAAGCAGCGGCGGGCCCCACCGCCGGATGCTCTCCGTAACGGGGCCGGGCCCCTGAGCGGCAGCGGTGGTGTGAGTCATTAATACTGGTGAATGTGCAGCGTTCGCTGGAAAGGCTGCGCCGTGGGGACTGCGTTGCCGGAACTGGCTCCATGCAGGGAGCGGTCCATCATGCTCCACATGCTGCACCTCGCACCTCGGCAGCATGGACTATGCTGATCTCCAGGCACATGAAGTACAAGAGGGTCGACGGGTGGTGAGGTGAGATGGGGCCACAGCATGTCATGCAGCACGAGGGGGGGGAGGGGGGGGCAGTTGCAGTTGTGATGCCATCATGTTGTGTGACGCCTTTGTTTTCCCTGAAGGAAGGACATGCATTTCCCCATATCACTAGACTGTACATGCTCGTCGTTGACATGGTCGCCCCAGTACTCGGCCGGGTCATGTGTCATGTTCTCCATACCCAGTGAGCCAATCGAGGGGGACAGCACTCCACGCCGCATAGAGAGTCATGACTGGAGTTTGCCATGAAATGTATAATAGAAAAAAAAAACAGCCCAATACTGATTTGTCTCAAAAACTGCCAATTCCATTATTTAACTTCAAAGGACCCACTGCGTTTGGACTCAGTTCTGACAAATCGGGAAAAGCCATGAAAAAAACTGCAAAGACATAGCTTTGGGAAATAACATGTAGACATCTAGACTTCCACCAATAGCGCTTTAGCAAGACATGCATCGGCAAATAGAATGACAGACACATCAGAAAGAAGATGCCTATCAGCCAATGAAATAGCATGAGTGGGCAGAGGCTCGGGTTGAATTTGTACAGAGTGCTCTGTCTGTAATACTGCTCCAGCAGGGATTACTGGCCCCAGCCCCCCCAGCATGTGCTGTTAATTGAGGCAGGCAGCCATGTTAGAACCTCCCAGATAAAAATGCAAATGGGGAGAGATGAAAGGGCCAGTGACGTACAGTCGCCTCCGACGCCACCCGTCCCATTCCATTTCTCCGTCCAAGGGCTCACCGTGACTGACTGGTCTCCTCTACTGTGCAGCAACGGGTGCTCCCCCAGCCCCCATGCCGTTTGAGGGGTGCTGTTGTCTGTAATCACGCCCATCTTTCCCTTATCGAAAGCACAGGGACGATGTGGACTACTGACGTCCAGGCCGCGATCTCCCTCTACATCAAAGACCACCCCTTCCATCTGCGATGAAATATTCATCCGGCTGTGATGAGGGGGCTCACTCCGCTTGCTCAGGGGCATGTGTAAAATTTCTGAAACCTGCTGTCGTTGGTGGCCTAACGACATGAACAGGAGAACGGGCGTGAGGGAAGATCTCCACAGACTGGGCTGGCACTGAGCACTGTCAAAACAAGCCATCTTGCACAAAAACACAGAAATGGGTGTGGCCACCAAAAGGGGTGTGGTCAGTTAGAGAAATTGAGGGAATATAGCAGACACTTCATCACAGAAGCCCGCTGACATACCAAAGTGGCGTTGGTATGGTGACGTATGGTATGGCGAACATGCCACACATATGCAACTACTGCCAGGTTCAATCCCCCTAGCCTCGTTTCCCTTGTGAAACTTGGAATAATAAATGCAGAGAGAAAGAGAGAGAGAGAGAGAGGGAGGGAGGGAGAGAGAGTCCGGCGGAGCCACTGGAATCTGCAAGAACAGCAATACGCAACTGCAGACACACGGCTAATTGCTCCAGGAATCCTGACCACAGATAAACGATACAGAGAGCTAATTGGAAAGAGGCGTGCTGCTGTCAGTGTGTCCGTGACGGTGGGGGGCGGGGTCTGTTTATTGTGGGGATGAACAACCTATCAAGTCAGGAAGAGGTCAAGATGGAGGTCGAATCATAATCATAACAATAATAAATGAGCATGATTAGTATTTGTTTGGATAACAAAATGTAATATATATAATAAATAACACCAGGGTAGCAATAGTTTTAGTATGATTTTGTTGCTTAGCTGACACTGTTAAGAGAAACTGTGAATATTTTGCAAGTTGTATATTTTACAGGAGATATCCAGCAGATTCCTTTGGGGACTTAATCAGAGAACCGTCAGACCTGCCCCAGCAGGCCGGCTGCGATCCCGACGTAGCGCCTCTGTGTTAGCGCATGTGTGCATATCCTCAAGTGGTGGTAGTACGGTCAAGGCACAGTCTCACTGCTGAGGCTCAACAAACCGGCCATTTACCATATTCGCCCCATCGGAGGGAACTGATGACCCTATATGTGGTTTGGCAAATGCAGAAGATCAAAAGCAGCAGCTGTGCAATTACCGAAAGGCAGCTCTGAGAAGGATATGGACATTAATTAGCTGTCCAGCTGACTTTGAAGTTCTGTCTCCAGTCATTCAGGGAAAGCAGCGATCACCCGGGTTCACAGGGAAATCTGCCACAGAGCAGCAGCCGTGAGGGGATGAGCCACAAGGAATATATGCCAAGCAGGGGCCAACACATCATTGCCTTCAACTTTTGGGAAGATGTAGTCAGGGGCAAAAAAAAAGGCTGGCCTATAGAGAGCACCCCTCTGAGGAAATGTCAGGCAAGACCGCACCACAGGACTGCACTGCATCTTTAGACACGGGAAATGACGCCGGCAGCCGTGCTGACGCCGTGGAAACGGAGAGAGGAAAACAAACAGATGAGTAAATAAATAATGAGCGATTTGCGGAAAGGCCCGATCACAGGACCGGGAAAGCTGTAAGACATAGGGCGAGAGAATCGCCGGGCACGTGTTGGCAAGGCGTGCAGATGGTGCAATACCGCGGGCATGTCTCTGCCCCGCCCCCCCTTTCCATACATCCATCACCGCCCCCGCAGAACTCCTTTGCCTCAGCCATAAATTAGCATCGAGGCGAACACAAACAGCGGAGATGAAACAGCCAGGCCTGCGTAGGGACGCCCGTAACGAGAACAAGGAGGCATCCAGGCAAAGTACATACTTGTGCAAACAAAACATAAATGTTTATACCCTCTTTACAAGCCTGATAAAATCTAGCAAAACAAAGCCTTAAACAGAGCAGCTCTTAATGCCAGGGAAAACACTGCTTATTTACCATGCAAACACTCTTACCCGGGGGGGGGACTCATACACAGGCTGGCCCCCTACCCCATGCGTTATCCGCACAATTCACACAACATCCCCTCACCCCGCCTGGGTTACGCCAGGCTCCACACGGGACTCGAACCCCTAACCGTTTTGGTTACCTGCCCGCCTTCCAAAGCACCGAGTCTCCTGGCATCAGCCTGTTCTTGCCAACTGGAGCCCAGAAATCTGCACCTGAACCAAAGCTACTGGCATGGTGGGTCAAAGCCCATGGTGAGCACAGTCCAAACGCTGCCTCTGCCAGGTGTCGGTTAACAAACCGGAGCGGTCGGGACAGAGAGACTGCGGATGACCACGTTTTTCCTGGAAGAGTTTACCGGGCACCGGGCCGGACAAGAAGTCTCACTCATAATCACGGAACACAGACGCTCCCATCAACATGCTGAGACACCAGCCAGACGGGAATCAGGGAAGATATCCTAACACAGCAAGGACAGGCTCCCGGAGTGGGGAGACCGTCGGCGGCTAGCAGAGCAGATGACGTCACCTACAAAAAACGGGCACCGCGAGAACAACTCAGGACTGGGCAGGCAGCTTAATTTAAATAATTTTAAACGTGTGTGTGTGTGTGTGTGTGTGTGTGTGTGTGTGTGTGTGTGTGGCATACTCTCACACACACAGAAAATGTGCAGCGCATTTGAAAAACTTCCTACATTTGAATTTAAGCACCGCATTTGGAAAGTGCGCTAAATTACATAATGTAACTTAAAAAGAAAAGTATTTTTAATGCAAATCATTGAGAGGGATTGAGTCTGAAAAACCTCCTGCGCTTTAAACTGCACGCTTTGCTTAAAACAAAACAAGCGCAGCACCACCCGCGACCATGTGGAGGCAGGGCCCTGAGTGACATGTATAAAAGGAGCCCATGTGTAACACCTACGCGGCGTGATTTACCCAGCAGCATCAAACAACCAGCAGCACGACGACATACCAGATCCAGTGGAGATTAAGGAAGGAGGCCAGTAAATAAGACACACTCAGGATTGTAATTATATCTTTGTGGGGACTCTCCTTGATTTCTATGGGGAAAACTCTAGTCCCTACATGACGACCTTAACCCCTACCCAGCCCTAACCTTAAACATAAATGATCAAACAAAATAGTGTTCTGTTGTTTTTAGTTTTTTAGGTTTTTATAAAATTGAAAAAATGGTCCCCAACAATTTCAAAACAGAAAACTGTCTGGCTATTTATGATTCGTGGCACAACCAAACAAAAAACAGGCTTATCATCACATTGAGTGTCCCCACAGAGTAACGCATACCTGGACCACACACACACACACACACACACACACACAAATACAAATTGGTCTCCCTATCTAAATGTGGACCGTCCATTCATTTCTATGGGAAAAACCCTAATCCCAATCACAACACCCTTAACCGCTACCCACCCCTAACCACAAGTAGCTAACCGAAATATTTTTACTTTTTTGATTACATTCACAGATTTTCATAAAACTGAGGTTATCCAAATAGGGACTCAAAAGATGTCCCCAAAAATAGGGAAATATAAGGTTTTATTACGCTTTGGGGACAATTTGGTGCTCAAATGTGATCTATGCAAACACACACACACATAAAACACGCTGAAGTTATGGTACAGGCACAGTGTATGGTAAGCGCGCAGCAGTCAGGTGGACTTCCACAGCACCACGAAGCTGTGCTCCTCCTGTTCACTCGGCGAACAGGGCGAGCCTCTCCGGATGAAATAGACATTAGGAAAAGCCGGGGGTGGACGGCTTGATTGAATCACTCGGCTCCCTCCCTCCCGCTCTCCTCCGCCCCCGGTACGTGCGAGGCACTGCTGGGAAGTACGCCTGCCGGCTGGCCGGTGTCATGCAGTGTATTCTACAGTGCGAGTGTGTGAAAGCCATCCTGGAGAAATCCGGCCTCGTTTTGTGCGTCGCCGTGGCCAGGGGGACGAGGCATAAGGGGCCCTGCACTCAAGGGCTAAAATCACTCTGAGGGCCATGCAGCAGCAACCTACTTAAGCCCCCCCTCCCCCCCCACATACACACACACACACACACACACACACACACACCCGTTAAGGGAAATCAATAAGAAATTCCACTGGCCGTGTCTTCTAAGGGCAGCGGATTGACATGTTGGCCTGAAAGCCATTAGCCGCCATTGATACGAGCCGCTCTATCTATTACCCCCAGCGAGCGGCCCGCCCCCTCCCACGCTCTATTTTCCTGCGAGGCAGCTCGCATTTATCCAATGCTCGGCGGCTGACGGAGGCCCTGGGTGCAGCGTGTGCGTTTTCCGCCCAGAAAGGCCAGGGCATCAACACAGAGCAGCGTCCCTGGCCCGCCGTCTGTGCAGATGCCCCCGATGGTGGCCGGGCCTTTTGCAAATGTGCCGGATCCGGACTATATATAGCAGCGCAGACCCAGATTCCTGCGGCACTGCATCTCAGAGAGCGCTGAGCGTTCACGCGAGCCCCCTGAAAAAAGGCGATGCGCGCACCGCGGGCACGGAGAAAAGAGCAACACAAATGAGATGGAGACAAGGGTGGAGTATTTAAAGGAGGGATGTCAAGCAGGGGCCTCGGCAGAAGCCTTAATCCTCCGATTGTAAAGAGGGAGCGTCACAAAGACACACGGGCACCTCCGTCATACAAGGGGGCGCCTACGCTCCACGCATGCATACAAAACTTTCCCCCAGATCTGAGAAACAGTAAGGAAAAGACGGATCACACAGCAAAGAAGAAATCTGCATGACAGGCGCTGCTAGAGTTACTGCGTAATGTGATTTACGGCAGAATAGCACAACATGAGGGGTCATGAACAGTGGCACAGAACAGCATGTGAAACCGGGCCGGCCAGCGGCCCAGGGCGGCCCGCAAATCAGCACAGCCCTCATTATAACACCCACCCAACGGTGTGAGGTACAACACAGAGACAGGTCATACTATTTTGGGGGATAAACAAAGTGCTATTAAAATATTTATAGTTTACATATAAATATGATTTGATGTGCATGTTCTGCAGCAATACAAACACAGGCACATGATGCCCTAAATATTATTAGGGCTTTTTGCTATCAACTATAACTTTAGTAGTGTAACTGCTCAATAATATATAATTGACTTTTAAAATATACTGGTAATTCAAATATAAATTCATATACTATTAGGTTGTTATCAGTGTGTATAAATGAATATTATTAATCCACAAAAACGAAGAAAAATACAACACAAATGGAAATATTAAACGTAATTCTACACCTAGTAATAACACAGTTCAGAAAACAAAACCCGATAATATTCTACACTACGCATATGCACGGTGTTCACAATACTACTTGGTAACGTGATAAGTCTGACCTGCTACTACATTAAATATGATGCGTCACTTACGGTAAAAATGCGCACTAAGGGCGAACACACATGTTTTACGTTTTATTCGCAGGGCGTTTAACAGACCCGCATGCCAGCCTGAAAGAGGCAGCACATCACGGCGGCACCGGAACACGGAGTAGCGCGGAGAAGCCCGGAAGAGAGCGGAACATGCCGTCCCCTTACACCCCCAGCGATTTGATCAGCGAACAGGTGAACTTACCTGCTGCAGGTACATGAACGTCAAGGCACAGGACAGCTGCGGACACATGTCCACGTTGGGCAGAGCCACGCAAGTCCCCCCCGAAACGGGATGCTGCATCTCGCCTCCGTTGGGTCTGCGCAGGGCAAGCGGAGAAGCTCGCACGCACGCACGGTGCTCCCGGTCTCGTCCAGCCGGTTCCCGCACGCCGTCGGGGTTGCTCTGTAGGACCGGTACCGGATGCGCTGCAGGAGCGGCGACGGAGTACTGCTGGGACTGCGCGGGGGAGACGCGCGTGCACGAGCGCATGTGAATGCGTGTGCCCGTGTACCCGGCTTATGCGCCTCCGAGCGAACGGCACGGAATCTCACTTTTCCGGCTCGGATGGAGAGATTCCCACCTCCAGCCCTACCCCCCACCCCCACCCACCCCCCCGAGCCCGATCGGATGGATCAGCTGGCTGAGAGCGGAGACGGAGCTCTGCAGACGGCCGCTAGATGGATGCAGCTTCCCTGACAGTTCAGGGCTTCAGCAGGCAGAGCCGACACGGTTAGTGAGAGCGGCGGAGGGACGGCGGCTCCTCGCAGGGCTGCGCTGCTACGCCGCTCCTTATTTGTCAGATGGTGTCCGGGGACGGAGCCCGTTTCGCTGCGTGTTTCTCAGACCCCAGGGGAGGGTGGGAAGGGCAGTAAGTGCCACGAATCATAAATAGCCAGACCGTTTCCTTTTTCCCCCTTTTGTAAACTAATGTTGCTGTCAAGTTAAATTAGTTATATCAGAAGGGACCGTTCATTCTATATCCCTTAACATCTAAACACGTCCAGGGAGGGTATGGGGGAAAAATAATACCTCAAACCGGGTCCTTATCTTAGTAAATTATACTTCAACATGGGTGTTAATAAAAGAAGAAAAAAAATAAAAGTATTATTTTCAGCTTATCTGAAAAGAATGTTTATATACAGCCCACACACACATATATATATATATGCATATATAAGTGTGTGTGTGTGTGTGTATATATATATATATACACACACACACGCACCCGCGCGCGCTGTGTGGTTGAGATGCTCGGCACGCGTGGTCCGCGTGTGAAATTTACACTGCAAATTGATAATAGGTGTAATAATAAGCATTAAAGGCAGTAAAACAGTAAATATCTACTCGTTACCGTTTACTGTACAGAAGCCTCGACAGCTGCTTGGACTGAAAACATTTTTATAAACATGTATTTTTGAAAATGGACACTCAAACCCAGGCACAGGGTTTAAAGAAAAAAGCTTTCTGTATCGATGTCTTCCTCAATTCACTGTTCAGTTCAGCCGCAAAATGTCAACTCAGTAAGAAAATACTGCCCGGAGAGAAAGTCAAACACCGTGCCAGCTGACTGCAGCTTCCAAAAAGACCATTTACCTAAACTAGGGAAAATGCAGCGGTGAATAATTCATTAAACCCCGATACAAAGGGCTGTATTCACTGCTGTAAAGGCGAAATACAGTCAAACCACCCAAGTCGCTGAGCAATATCTTACAGACACATTTAAATGATCAAACAAATTATATTTTTCTCTAGTTAAGCAATCAATATTTAATTCAGACTCATGGAAGGTCTGGCCGACCGCAACAAACTTAAATTATCAAAGGGCTTCTCTTTAAAAATACATATACATATTTTGTCTTCGTTTAATGTTTTGATAGTCTCACTGGCCTGGGTGATTTGCAAATCAACATCGACTGAAACCAGGAAGCGGGACCTTGTTACAATAATAAAGTCCAGTAGTAAAAAAAAAAATCGATGTTTTTTTCTGTATGTTTCACAAGGGTACTTAATTTAGAAAAGGGTTCTTTAAAAAGGGACGCCATTAATAACGAAGACAGCGCCTGTGCTTTGTTCACTTCTACTCACACTGTTCCTTTCTGCGTTTGCCCGAAGGGCAAGATGGTTTTATTTATTTTTTCTGTCATACATATTTCGGTTTTTATTATTTTCCAGTGTTGCACGTCTTCGCCAGCACGCCAAGCAGATTCTATCGGCATTAGCCCTATACAATCACGGTACAATCAGGGTATTCATTTAATCCACTTATTTTCACGCTTGACGTAGGAATTTCACTTTTCAGTAATTAAATACAACTTACCCCATCTATGTGTGTGTGTGTGTGTGTGTGTGTGTGCGTGCGCGGGGTGGGGAGATAATCTATCATCGGCATCTATTTTGTGCATATTTATGCCTGTGTATGTGTGTGGGGCCACATCTGTCTCTATCTATCTGTGAGTTTATGCCTGTCCGCCTGTCTGTGTGGGCCACATCTGTTCCTGCCCACGTGCGCGTTTTGTTTGGCTTTGTGCTCTTCCTTTGTTGCCATGTGTGCGTAAATTGCTTCTACATCCACAGCAGCTCCAGGTCGACCTTCAGCACTGGCCACGAACGCCTCCCCTCGGAACGCTTTAACGGGCTCCCCGCCTCTCGCGCAAGGAGTCGCTTAGCATGCCGCAATGCCGACCGGACTGTGTCAAAACCAATTTAGTGACCAGCGCGGTTCCTGGAGCGGCCCCGCCGTGTCTAAATTGATAAGTTCATAAATTGATTTTGTGAATTTACTCAACAGCTCATTAATTTTATTTCATTCTTTTTGGCAGTGATAAGGAGAGATTCCGCCCTGGTCGTACAGGAGAGCTACGGGAACTGACAGGCATACAAATAAACAGCTCCCCAAAAGCCGCCACGCAAAGCGCAGAGATAGCTGCACCCACAGCGAAATATGGCTGACTCTCCTTTTACCATTTCAATTATTTATGACTTTTACTGCACCGCGGATGCCCTACAAGCCTTGAACAGAAGGCAAGAGAGGGGAAAACAAGTAGGGAATGGCTGTGGATATAGGAAGCTTCTCACTGAAACCGCTTTTCATTCCAGATGCCTTTGTCAGCATCGTCAAAGTGCTATTACTGTTTAATGTTTAATAATTATATAGAGTAATTAATAGTCCGAGTGCAATACACGGGGGGTATACTTAAAAATTACATTTTCTGGGAGGAGGAAGAAGTACAGTGACAGGGATGTTTTGTGTTAAGCAGATAAGAGAGACCACACATTTTCATAAAGAAAAGTTATAACGCCTTTTAAAATCCAATTAAATCCCTCCAGAGGAAGAGACTACGTCCGATTTTTTTTACGTCGACTTAGATGTACTGCAATTCCCCGTGTACAGTGGGGTCACATAGCAAAGACCTTTAACCAAACAGCAAGAGTCCAGGAATCTCACGCTAACCAGCAGTCGTGCCCCGTCCATTATTATTATAAACATTATTGTTGTTGTTACGTAGTAGTTGCTTAGCTAACATCTTTAAAACTGACCAAAATTGTTTTAATCCGTTCACCCAGTTGCAGATCTCACTGGAGCCTATTAGCGGTCTTGCTGAAATGCGCAATGGATGGGCCCCCTCATTCACTGTGCTACCCCTGCAGTGCGTCTGCAGTGCATCTGCAGCGTGTCAGTGTGAAAACAGTGAAATTAACGCAGCCGTTCGGAATTAAACGGCGAGCATGTGAGTCCTACAGCTATCACGTTAAATATGAGGATTCGGCAGCATCCCTCTCCGGCTGGTACTGCGGTACCAGCAGCCATCACAGCCTGGGTGTATCAGTGTAACTGCAAGTGAAAAATGAAGGTCCATTTTGCTGCGCTTTAAGCAAAGCCTCTGCAGAAGCGTCGTGAAAAGCACAAGCTGCCAAACGTACGCGGCTCTAACCGCCGGGTAGGCGCCGCAATGAAACACGGAGCACGTGCACGACGAAAGTGAGCACGCTGCGCGGGAGCGACGGGATGTGCAATAGCACCTCCCCACCTCCACCCAATGCATTAACAATAAGGGGGCGGCTTCGTCAGCTTTATGCTCGCGAAAAAAATAATTAAATTGAAATAAAAAATTTAAATGTATATACTATATAAGTATATACTGTACTGTGCATACGACTAAATTATTTACTTTTTATATATATA
>JAODKF010000050.1:11379488-11390861 GCA_026779585.1 Mormyrus proboscirostris | reverse complement strand
ATATATGCATAAATATGAAGTATGATAAGACATTTAAGTTTTGTATAATTAAGAACCATATTTGGCATTTATATTTTGTAATGAAATATTAATTTAGAAAACATTTCACTGATATATTCATTTCTTTGTTAAATATTTAAAATGCACACATTTATATTTAAGCGTAATATTTTAGATTTCTTACATCTGAAAAGTCAAATGCACTTCTGGTACATTTATACAGTGCAGATGAGCTAATTTTAGGTGAATTACATAAAGGTTTAGATGAAGTCCATGGAACCAGTGACTGAAAATTTTTTGCGCGCACACACACACACACACACACACACACACACACACACAGAGGAGCGTAAGCTCGCATGACAGTAACGAGACTCCCAGAGGGGACAGCAGTCAGAGCGCTAAGGGGTGTAGACAAAGGGACCAGAACGTCGGGGAGTCCAGGGAAACACGGAGAGGAACCAGGAGAGCGGGAACAGCTGCAGTTGCGGCTGGCGCGGGGAAGTCTCAGATCATGAAGCCGTCCACAACAATGTGGGGGTCTGCTTGGAAATGATTGGATGGGTGGAGGCGTGTGGCCCCGGGCGGCTGCCCTGCTCCCAGCTTCCCGCCATCCTTCGCCAGGGAGCCGCCTGAGGCTGAGCAGGCTGCCGTGTCCTCAGATGGCTGCACTGGATCGGTCCGGAGCACCAGCCACCTATTGCACTTTTATGGGTGTGTAAAGGGGGGGGGGGGTTGGTTCAGTATGCCTATCAGGGGGTCCTGCTTGGAAGCTCATTTACTGAAACCCAGTTCACAAAAAAAAAACAGAAAGAACAGAGAACTTACAATCTTAACACCCCAAATTTCCAATTTCCAAAGGGAAAGGAATTCAAAGGGCTGTTTAAGCAGCATGAAATTAATTATAATTTTTAAATAAATCTGACAGCAGTTCCATGATATATGTTTTGATGAGTACCACTGCAGAGCACAATATAACAGATTGCTGAATACTCTTGATAAATCAGCCTCATGCAGTGCGCCATCGTAAGGACACGGTGTCGACTGATGGGGCAGGTGGGTGCTTTTCCCGGTAGATAGGAGGAGGCCTCAGCAATTTTGTACTATATGGACATGTTTTACCCGCATCCTATACGGGTGAGAGATCGCTTTTGTGGTGGTGTTTCTTTGGGGGGGAGCAATGAGTGTGCAGATGAGTAAAGGAGGAGGTGAATCCCCACCCCCCATCAGGCAGTGACGCCAGGAGAGAAACCAGAGAGCGTTTCCGCCACCGTTAAGCTGTCAGTTTCCCTCCATGGTGATTTCCCTGCTGACAGGTACCAGTTCATGGGCTGGGCCAAGCTGAGCTGGGTCGTCTGACTGAGAGGTCCAGATGCCTCGATATTCAGCAGAGTACTGTGTCCGTGCTGAGGGGAAGCTGGCCTGGACACCACTGACCGGTGCCTGATTAACTCAAAACCACACTGCACTCATCACAAACAAACACTCACAGTGAAGTGCCAGGCAGCATCTAAGATCAGCTTCTTCAATGGAAAACATGAAACACAGCTCTGCTGCAGTGAGAATATGTTCAGTTTAATTCTCTGTTACCCTTTATTAATTCCTCTGAATGTCACTGTATAAATATGATATCCAAGCATAAAAATATGGTGACAGTTCCCCAAAAAAAGACATTAAAATTACCCAAGGGAAACAACATAAATATGAAACAGAATAAACATTTTAGCTAATGGCACAAAATTCCAGAAAAAATCTCCCCAGCCTGTCAGCCCCCAACCCCCGTGAGGAAATCCCGACAAGAAACCACGCAGAAACGCCCATGCAGTGAAACGGTGCGAAAAAAAACATAAACACAAGGAGGAGGCCACAGAGAGCCTGGCGAGAAGGTGGTGGAGTGAGGGTTTACTTTCACACCGCCGGGATGTTCTTTACGGTGGTACAGAGACTCTCTTTGGGTACCTGGGATACTCTATTACAAAGTGAATAATTCAGGTTATGCAGTGAAGTATGGAGATGGCTGCATTATTTAGTGATTGCACAATAACAAGGCGTGTTAATGTCACTGCAAAGCCTTACACCGAGGCCCCCATGACAAACACGGCCTCCACACAGGGGGAGCAACGTGGGCCAGGCATCAAAGTGGCCTCATTAGTTTTCACGTTCCTCACTAATGGGGGCCTGCATTCAGTAACAGGGTGATGGGGGACTTACTGCTGAATAAGTCCACCTTGGCCGAAATGAAACCGCTGGGCTAAGGGGCTCAGAGGAACTCATTAGCATATCATTATGCAGGAGCTCCCGTTTCCCCCAATCGGGCACCTTACAACAGAGCGGGATTCCCTAATGGGGAACAGCCTTCATTTGGAATCAGCATGAGGTAAGGGCCAATTCATTAGCCACCATATCCCCTCCCCGACACCCACCCAATAATCATCATCTGTCGCATTTAAGCACGCCACCCTCACCAACCTGAGCCTGCCGCAGCAGGTGGAAACTGGAGGATCCAACTCGCAATGACATGCCTATCGCCACCCTTTTCTCTGGGATAATATAGGGAACCTGGTTTTAATTCCAAGGTGATACCTCGAAAGGTTTAACCGGACTCGCCAGCGAGAGGATGCCTCTCAAATCTGTGACATCTACTGTGTAACTGTGCAGACGATGCAATAAACTTCACTCTTTTTTTTTAAGAAAATTCTAGGACGGACGAAGTAAACCTATAATTTCGGCCAGCATCCCTTTACACTTGACTCTGAGAAGAAGTGTGTCTTAAAGCTGTAATGTCCCTCTGTAATGTCCTGTTTTGTTGTTACATTTTCTCAGTAAGGCCTATTGCCTTCAGCATTTTAAATAGCTCTGTTTCTGGGTTATGCTGCCTTCTCCCACGGCTCGTTAAAAGCTTCTCCATTTATTTGCTGTGCACTGTGGTCCTCACAACCATGCCAGAACATACAAAAAAAGGAAAAAAAAAGAGAGCAATTTTACTTTTCCCTGTGGTGTTAATTGGCAGAGCACGCGGGTTTCTTCATTAATTATGCCAATGCCGGTGAAGTGTCCGTTATCGCTGCAGCACGTTAACAAGCCTTCGGGGCCAGCAGAAGATGACAGCCGCCCAGCCTCAGGAGCACAATGTTTATCCAGAGGCTGCCCAGCAGACGAGCCCCGCCGAAAGACCTGATTGGGCAGTTTCCATGGGAAAGAGACAACGAGGCCCTGCACAAGTCGTGCCATCATGGGGCCCAAAGCCCTTGTCCTTAGGAGGGAGACTGGGAAGAAGTGGTTGGCCAACAGCCCCCTCCTGGTGTTTCACTGATGTCCTAAAGCTGGAGTTCAGCAGGACATGTGGTGTGACAGAGAACACCAGTGTTAAGGCTCTCCAAACCCCGGAGCTGTGGGCTGAGCAGCTGCGTCAACCTGTGACAAAGCGGAAAGGAGTCGGCCTAAATTCACGGTGCTGGCAGAGAGTGTTTCACAGTTTACCTGTGCCGAGTACAGTTGCTTGCTGGGAATACACGCTGTGAATGCGTGCACTTTCGCGAAACACATTAATCGCTAACAAACCTCTATCGAGTCGTTTCTTCCTGTTTAAATTCCACACAGAAATAACAGCAGAAGGCTACAAGGGGACGCAATTCTGCCTCTCGGACGTGCGTTAAAAGCCCGGCACGACATAAAACGCCCCCGAAAAACCGAAGCGGCACCCGCAGCGTGCACCGCGGTCTTCCACAATGTCATCCGGGCCATTAAACTGGGCCCGAGGAAGGCGAGAAGTCCATTCAGTCAGCAGAACTAAATGGGGCGAGCGGCTGCGCGCGCTTCTCCAGGATGGGTAATTCTGTCGAATCACATCCATTTATGCATGAGGGAATCAGGAATCCGCCCCACGGATGCGACAGACCTCGGATTACCGCCACAGAGGATGCAATAAAAACCCGCCAGGGAGGAGGACAAGCAGAGGTGCACGAGGAGCTGCTCGCAGCTCCCTAAATCACAGAGGAAGCTGAATAATCACCCCCACCCCCCCACCATCAGCACACCCATCTATCTATACCTCTGTCGCACACGGGGCCAAGCGGGGGGGGAGGGGGATCTGTTCCCCGTGGCCGCAGGGGGGGTGTCCGCGCGTTCCGCCAAATCGCATTTCCGCTGAGCTGTTCATCGTCGCCAAATTGAAATTATAACCGCCACAGTTTGGTGACCTTCAGTGTGAAAGTGCTTTCTGCTGATGTTCAGGGAGCTCTCCTCCAGAAGACGCACACTTCACTCAAAGCTGGCGCGTGTCGCAGAATGGACTAGAAGGATGTACACACACTCACACATACACAGGCTCTCTCTCTCTTTCTCTCTCACACACAAACGCACACACAACGCAGATCTGCCACTCAGCAGGGCAACCTGCTCTGATAATATGGCTATGCTGAGCAGAAACAAGCATAAATCATCCAGAATCACACGCCGGTGTATTTTTACGACAGAGTGCCAGCCCATAGTGGAATCAAACGCTAATGTATTTTTAAATGCAGACATAGGTATAAAACTCCATGTGGGATTTGCTTTTATATAATCTGGATCGTATTTAATGGGGGCCTAGTTTTTAATTACAAAGGTGTTGTAATTTCCCCTATAACCTAAAGTTACTTGCAGCACAGGGCTTGGTGTGGTCTTTACTGTCTTTCATAATTTTAACGACTTTTAATGTCTTTGGACCCAGTTCTTTAAGTTACAGTCTCCGCATTGAAGATTCAGTTAAATACTTTTATTTACACGCTGCGTTTTACTTTATGAGAACAATTAATGATTCATAAAGACAGTGCCAAGGAGCATAGCACCTCCACAAGATTAATTAACGAAATGAGGATGACGTTTTTACAAAACAGCTGGGCACACAAATTAAATTTATCAGGCTGACTGGCTTAGTCCAACACGAATGGCCTAGTCGCCTTTTCTGATACCAACCCTGTGTAATTTTCTCTCCATTGTCTGTCACGAGCAAAGTAGTTTCAGTTTTGGCATTTATATTAGCACTCTTTGGTAGCCAGCTGCAAGACATTTTGACTTTCCTTATGAACAAATTAATTTACAATAGATAAATGCATTTTGGGTAAACTTGGGCGAAACACCGGTAATCTGGCTGAAAGTAATGAAATCTGTGCACTTCTCATTCAAGGTCAGGGTAAAACAGTCGGATACTAACTGCTGGCATCACTATACCACAACAGTCAATTTCCATGTGTTCTAATGCTGATTTACTGTGCAGCTGAAACCTGCCAGAGAAAATAACTGGAAACCATACGCTTTCTGTGACAAATTAGCCTCCAATTAGCTGCCACTCGAGAGGACACTCTTACTGTAGAATTCAGGTTCACTCATGCCCGACCAAATTCAAAAGCAGAAGTCAACAGCCACATTAATCCCAGTACAAACTTACTGATCAAAAAAAATCACAGAACGGAAAGAAAAAAAATAAAAAAATATGAGAACCACCGGAACCAGAAAAGACCAAGGCTCAAGCCTTAAGTCAGTGCAGAGTGCGCCTGTGTGTGATTGGGTGTTTTAACTCATTCTGATCGTAATCTTGATTTTAAAATAAGCTACACTCCCAATAACGATGTGAAGGGTAAGGACGAGCAGTGCCCCCCAGCGCCCCCAAGCCACATACATCTGGCAGGTCCTCAATTTCCACTGGCCTTCCTCTCAGTCCATTCGCATGGAACCCAATGACAGTGAAACATCATGAGCGATTAAGCTCAGCCGCCAAAATGACCGCAACAAAAAACAAGGAGATATCGTGTCTCTGCTGTAGGTCAACGATTCCGGTTCACCACCACACAGACCCCCCCCCCCCCCCCCAAGGTTTGGCCACAAACAGTTAATTCACTAACAACTGAATAGTCGTGTACTTTATTTAGGAGATGCTAAAGCAGCATGTTTTGCTAACCAGCTACCTACGATTTTCTTACTCTGCTCACTAGCAATACAATCTACAGCTATACATACAGTTTTGGAAACAAACCTTCCGCTGACCATCAACCTGCTAATAAGAATGTGTGTGGCTGAAACCGCCCAGCCTCTGCTACCAGCTGACCCCAAGCAAGAGAAAAAGAGGTCAGAACAGCATTTACAAAATATATTACTGATGTCTATAAGAAAAAAACTACACCGAGTGTGCACTTAAAGTCAGGATCAGCTTTTGGACAGAGTGTAGGTGGTATCTCACGAAGATGGCCAGACTATTTTAGTTGGTCAAGCACACAACTAAAATATGTGGATTGTGTGAACTTCGCTCTACCTCCCACCACTCTGTCTCCTACATTTCACAGACAGTTTCAGGTCTGTTTAAAAGCAATTAGAACACGACGTGCTGGACTGTAGCCTGTATGTAGAAAAGTTTTTGGACTAATGCAGTTTGCATTTTGTTCATAGATGTACACAAAATTGCTTGGCTAGCTAAAGATGATAAATGTTCTGGGGCCCCAAAAAACATTCCTTGAATTTCATCGTAATAACTAATAACTCAGTCCACTGTGGAAAGTCACGTTGCTACACTCTGTGGAGTGTTTATTTTATGAAGATTTCCGCTGTGGCTGCCAGCGCATTAATTACTTGAGTAGCTGGGAGTCATTTTTGTCCCCCGTCCCCCCCCCTTTATTTTTAAAGTCGTTATGAGTCATTAATATAGGAATCATTAATCGCATGTTATTACTTGAGACGGTAGCAACAAAAATCAGGAAAAGCGAATTAAAGCACGACGGCTGGGGAAATGGGGTCCAGGGGCTCTAGGAACCTACCCATTACTGACATGCTGAAACTTCAGCTAGAATTTTCTGGAAAAGTGATGCCTTGAAAGGGCTGGCACCATGACGACGAGCACGGCTCCCGCAATTTCACTTTAATATAATTGTTTGAGCTGCAACTCAAAACACCACCGTCCAGGGATGTGGAATTAAACTGCTTGATTAAGTCCTTGCCATCATAACCCATACTTTGTTTTTCCCTACGAATCAAACACGAGTCAGATGACAGTTTATAAATATTTAAAATTTTCATTACCCTGGCGACGTTTCCAGCTCCAAAATGTCAACCTGTCAATGTTTTGTGCCTCATTGCCTCATATACTCTGGATATATACTCAGGTCACATCGGTCAGGAGCTGTCCGTGAATATCCAGCAGAGAATCCTGGGATGGAAATGAGCATCCCAGGCAGAAATGATGGGACAGCACCTGTTGGATATGTACGCATTGCCATCGAACTCTAGGGAGCGCAGACCCGGTCTCAGACGCCCTTCCCCCTCATTCACCACGCAAGTAGAGCATGCCACATGCACAGGACCACAATCCAGGGCTTTGGAGTGGACCATAGTGAAACAGAAGAGTGTGATCAGAGGTGCCTCAGTGGGTTAGGACACTGTGCTGTTGATTGTAAGGTCACTGGTTCAAATTCGAAGAGTCAGTGGAGTGATTTCACCGACAGCCCCTTCAGCGAGGCCCAGGGGACAGTCTGACCCTACTTTCTCAAAAACGTATGCCAAAACAAAAACAAGTGTCTGCTAAATAAATTACAGGTAAAATGAAAGGGGCTACAGTGAAAATGAAGTGAAGCTATCATCATCCCAGAAGATCATTGAGAAGAAACACCTGCTCTAGATCGCAGTCACCTGAGCAACAGCGCTTCCCTCCGTGTATCCATGACGACACAGCAGCCTGCAGATCAACACTGTGCTGAGCTTTCCATGTTCCCCCATTAGCTCTCACTGAACTAGACAAACAAACAAACATGTTTAAACTCCAATAACAAGAGAACCAATCACTGCAGGACAGCAGGAAAAATCCAGTGGGCTGGCAAGGTTAGTTAAGAATATTTTCTCATCCACAGGGGGGGTGAGAGGACTTCTCCAGCATACTCCAGCTTTTTCCTGAACAACATCTGGCTACACTCTCTGTACCACTTGCAGAGGTTTTAAGAATAAAACAATTCACTGTGGGAACGTGTCACACACGTTTGGCGCTTTTAATTCCCAGTAAACAGTTTAAGAGAGTACAGGTATCACCGGGTGGTTCACTGCCTAATTCAGCCACTGTTAATTGTATCCCATTATGTTGTGAAGCGTGTGAGCTTCGCTGAAGTGCATTGTGGGTCGGGGGCTAATTTACTCCCAGTAGTGTCTTATGGCTTTACTGCCAGGCAGAAGACACTGATTCAATGAGGGTCACGTAGGCAAGCGAATATGCTTGCCTGAAATGCATAATGAACACCAGTGACTGGAAAACACTGCAGGGCACGTAACTGATGCGCCTTTGCCTGAACTGGGAAACATCCTAGGGAGGCGGTTTGCAAAGAAGAAATTATATAAAGAGATTCCCCCTTATTCTGTGCAAAAGAGGATTTATTCCGATAAAACTGGGGAAAAGATCAAATTCCCCTTATTCTGTGAAAAAGATGATTTATACCAATAAAACTGAGAAAAGGAGCAAATTAAAAAGAGGTTTCCGGGCAGACTGACTTGTGAAATGTAGCCCTGGGTCTGAGCGAAAGGCTGAATGTTTGGAAAATGCCAGCACTTCAGAAGGGGAAGCCTGCGCATGTGTCATGTGCAATAGAACAGACATTTTATAACAGGTTAGGTACTGCTTAACAGACAGGACAGGTACTGCAGATGAGACGGGTACTGTACAACAGCCAAAGCGGATACTTCACAACAGAGGGGACAGGTACTGCAATCCAGATGGGACAGGAACTGGAACAGATAGATGCACTCTACATGGTTATAGGTTAAGGAACTTCCTGTATAATTGAAAATGTTATTAAACAATTAGCAAGAATAAAACCAGGAAAAATATATTGCTATAATGATATAAATGAATAAATTTTCCTCTTTTTTCAGGATTAGAACTTTTCAGATGGGAATGACACACATGTTCAAACACAGAGGGAAGAATATTTACAGAAATTTCACAATCCAATTGACTAATTTTTGTTAAATAATTATTTTCTGCTTTAATTTGTGACCAGTGTGCTCTGAGTGCAATTATATACTGCTAATTGAAAATGCTAATCTTCCCATATTCAGGGGCATGCAGGGTTACAGTGGTAAAACGGCAATCCATTTAGAGCCTTATCTGTCACTGGGATGAACTAGATGATTAATCCGTAATATTCTTCAGGGATTTCGCGAATATCAGCAATTAAATTAACAACTACCAAGTTTGTACTGTCAGTTTCAGGAGAGAAAGGCACTTTCATATTTCGCAAGTCATTACCTTAATTACATCCTTATTTCTGCCATCGCTTCTCTGTCATTACCAAAAGTCCGTTACCGCACCCCCAGGCGGTGTTGGCACATGGCACCACGTTCCCGCATGACACCCCGATATCACTGAGAGGAACAGCCGGGCCAGAGGCATGCTTGGGTTTGAATGTCAGGAACCCGCGTGAGCTGTGCCTTTGGCTAGCAAACAGCTCAACTGCGGGATGCAGAGGGTGAAGATTCACGTAAATAATAAACCAAAGAGGATGAAAAAAAGATGAGAAAGGACTCTAAGGGTGATAACGGCGGGGTGGCCCATGAGAAAAGGGGAGAACGCAGACAGTTTTCCCCCACAGAAAAGGCAGGACCCTGAAAGGTGTCGAGCTTCCTCAGAAAGACCACAGGGCCCTCTGTCTTTTTGCATGTTTAGCTAGCCCTGCTTGTCCATGTTGTTTTCTAACAGTGACTGTCTGCTGGATATGGCAAGTGTCTGGTCTAAATGTGACATTCTACCTACATGTATTGGGTCTCTTAACTATAGCAACACCCTAGGGGCTCGTAGTGTGAAGGATGAACTGAAATCACCCCGACAAAGGTACGGAAAGGCGTCCACAAATGGCTGTACTTCTGACTAGAACATTATACAATGTGCACTTTCATCCTCTAAATACTTCTAAACAGTTTAAGCATTTAGTTATTTTGAAATTCTATCCTCAACACTCTCTATATCTTTGTAAACAGACAGACGGAAATATAGTTACAAAAAAAAAAAAATCGCAAACAAAAACGTGAAATAAATTTAGCATCCAGCAACCAACTGTTCACACTCACTTTTCCCCTTAAAGCATAACACTTAAAGCTCAGTGACTCTCTCTATCTGTCAGTTCACTCACCATTTAATTTCTTTGTTGTTTCCCTCTTTACTTTTTAAACACTTGCATTCACCATAAAAATTTTAATGAAAACAATTTGCTTAAGTCTTCTTGACCTCACATATGCTGAAGTTGGCAAACTCACAGAGGATGAATCCACTTTTCCCCATACCTGCTTAGTGCAACTGTTGACTGTGACATGACACAGCGCCCCACCCTGCTTTGCTACGCCCCCGCTTGGAGCAAGCTGGCAGCACAAGCATAATATTTTCATCTTGGGGAGAAACATCACTTGCAATGAAGTTACTCCCCGACCACTTTCCATTCCAGCATCTCCAAACCCTGAATCCATGTAATAAGTATTTCTATCTGGTCTGTACCTCCATGGGGAAATTTCAAGAAAAGATACAAAACAGATATCATTAGCATAATTAATGTCAACATCAAGATGATTAGTCTCAAGCTACAGAGGTTCTGACATGGCAGCAGTTCATGCTACATGTAGATTCTGGATGGGAAAAGGCTGCCACATTTCCACAGGATACTGGTTTGCAGAAGTCCATGCTTGAGGCTGCACCTCCACAACTCACCGCTGGGGCTTCACGTCCACACACTTTCAATTCCCCTTCCAACAGCCAGCCCCTCAAGCAGGATCCAATGGTCGCTCTCATGGTGCCTTTGACAGCTGTTTCATGCAGTAATAAAACTACCCAGGCGCTCTGACCTGCCGCTTGCTCACAGGGCTACCGGGCTACAGGGAGCCATCAAGATGGGAGGGTGCAACCAAGACATTTTACTGATGGTTGACACATCTGATCTGAAGCAGCACGACATGGAGTCACCTTCAGCTTCTCAGTGTCCCACGATCTGCAGACATGTTATTCAGGTGAATCACTGGTGCCCGAGTGTGGTGGGTGTCATGCCTTAAATCCTGCATACATGTACACGCACATACGTACACTCACTATAAAAGAAACCAAGAACCACGGAGGCAGAAAGTAGATCAGCGAGTGGCAGCCTCCTCAGGGCCGTTGGCTACCCCACCCCCACCACCACCCCCAGCCGCATGTTCACCCCCCACTCCTACATCCACCTCCAGTCCCAACTGCACATCCGCCCCCACTACCACTCACGCTTGCCACAGCACTCCCACCCACACATTTACTCCCACTCCCAGAAGCACGTGCACTCCCACCCTCACCCCACACCCACTTCTATGTTCACTCCATTTCCCGCATCCACCCCCACCCTACCC
>JAODKF010000050.1:11360053-11373251 GCA_026779585.1 Mormyrus proboscirostris | reverse complement strand
GGGGTCGGATGGCGTGGGCGGTGGAAGGGAGGGGCACAGGCACACACACACACAGATATGCTCTTGTGAACATGCGTATGGTCACGGCACGTGTCGGCAGGGGCGGTAGCGGAGGGCAAATCTTTGGGGACGAGGAGGCGGGATTCTCGCCCGGAGATGGCAAGAGTTTTATTAGAAAGGAAAACGAAAAGGAAGAGATGGCAACCCAAATAAGACACTGATCAGGTGTCGAATGAACAGACAACATCCTCTGGGTGGAAGCAGCGATGGGAAGCAAAGGGAGAAGTTGCACCTCCGGAACCCATTAGGGTTAGTAAGTGGTACAGAAGAAGGGATGGAGCAGCATGCAGAAGTAACCCCTGGGTGTCAGCAGCAAGCTCCAGGTCAGGACCCCACCATGAGGTCATTCTGATGCACCACCGCTCTAAAACCCCCTGCTGACTTTGCAGCGTTACTGCAGCCCCCATGCCCTCGTGACTCACAGGCCTCAGAAAACCTCTCCCTCCCTACAAAGGAGAAAAAAAAAATCTCTCTCTTCAATCATTCACTTTCACTTGTCCATTTGTTTTTCCCATAGTAAAGGTGGCACTGGCAGGGCAATGGCAATCACATGGAAACGGAATGGAGGGGAGCTGACCCAACAGCATGGGGGAGCATCGCCTGCAAACAGCATTCCGCAAGTGAACGTCTGGACAGAAGGGCGTGCGACAAGAGGGCGTGCGAGAGGTAACAGCCAGTAAAACAGATCAACGGGCAAAGTGTTTAGTTTATAAACAAGGAGCCTCCTCGTCCGTCCATATTCACCTCACGTATTGGGGTCGGACATTAATATTTTGTGCGTGCCATATAACACCACTTTCTCTGTTTATTAGGGAATCAAATCCCAGTGCAATGTAGCAGCGGTTTGGAGCAAATTACAGCCTGGAGGCCTCCCTAATTAAAGCACGTTTCTGGAGCGGCGTCGAGACAGACAGACACGCGCCCAAAGCCGCAATGCCGGGAGCCAGGGGGGAGGGGTGCAACAGAGCTGCCTGCAGCGGTACAGACCACACACTAACCCCCACCCTATCACTCACTCAACCCAAACACACACCTCCAAACCCTAACACTCACTGAACCCTAATCTGAACACTAACCCCAATATGCAACATGAAACACAGGTACAAAAGCAAAACAAATATATTAAAAAAATCAGGTGCGTAACAAAAAAAAAAAAAAAACATTCACAGTGGTTAAGATTGCCAACATAGTCTTTAAAATCAAAAAGTGTAATAAATGACTGATGTGTTAACTGATGTTCCAGGATTAAGGTTAAGAGGTTAAGATTATATACATTGTGAGCAGTGGTTGGCCTAATGGTTAGGGAAGCGTGCTTGTAATCGAAGGAATACAGGTTCGAATCCCTGACCAGCAAGGTACTGCCCACAAGCACTGCTCCCTGGGCGCTGAATTAGCTGCCCCCTGCTATGTCACAATGTCACATATGGGTTAAACGCAGAGGACACATTTTGTTGTGTGCTGTGCCGATCACATAATTCTAAATTCTTAATAAGAAAGAGATTATTAGACTTTTTTACCTAACTATGAGAAAACATATAGATATGATGGTAATAAACCAATAACTGCTTTGTATATAAAAATATACCAGGGAACGAAACCAAAATTTGCCGTTACAATACAATGACACAAAAAAATTACATTCCTGAATAAATATCACAGTCAGTTCAGGCCTGTGCCTGAGTGCAGAACATTTCCACAGCATCACCCACTTTCTGCTAGCATGTGAACAGCGGAGGAACGCTTAGCACACAGAGAGAGCAGGTTAACATGGATCCTCTTCCGTTTAGTGAAAATGAGCTGGATCTGTCTGGGATTTTCATGTGATTAAT
Organism: Mormyrus proboscirostris; assembly: GCA_026779585.1. Lineage (NCBI taxonomy): Eukaryota > Metazoa > Chordata > Actinopteri > Osteoglossiformes > Mormyridae > Mormyrus > Mormyrus proboscirostris. The sequence goes on along the minus strand of JAODKF010000050.1, from coordinate 11,371,362 downwards.
TCGGCTAAAGTGCACATGGGGATTAGTCATCCAGTACTCAGCTTAAGTAAGAAAGCCTCAAATATCAGTCACTGCCGATGAAGAAGTCCATTTAATCTAAACAGCCCCTTTCAACTTGTAGACCAAAGAACTTCACCTATACAGTAGGGCACCTTCAAGCATTATTATTATGGAGAGGAAGAGTCCCCAGCAAGATCGACATTAAGATGTCCCTAGACATCCCCCCCCCATTAAGATCGTGTCCCCAGCTCCCCTTCCCCAAATAACATCAAATTCCCAGGTCCCCCTCCCACATTAAGATGGGGTCCCCAGACCACCTCCATTAAGATGGGTTCCCCGGTCCTTTTCCCCCATTAAGAAGTGCCCCCCAGGCCCCACATTATAAAATCCCAGACCCACAGTAAACCCAGCCCTCCAAAGTGGGTCCCAGTCACACTGTGTCCCATTCACGCTCCGACCAGAGACTCTCCGGCAGGTGTAAAACCTTGCGGCACAATGGGCCGCCGTGCCGCAAAGGCAGGACGATGAGCGCTTGGCTGGCTGCCCCATCGCGCCAGCCCCAGGGCGTGCCACGCGCAGGCCTGACTGAGCGGCCTATTAATGAGGACGGCTCCCGCAATGCCCCTAACGGCTTTCCAATTAAGCGCGGGGGCCGCCTGAGCGTGCGTCCCCATGTGCGGCTACAGGCGCGAGCTGTAAATTAAACCCAAAACAAAACAGCTTTACATCCCATCGGGGAAATTATTTCAGGGAAAGAAAACATTTCTTCCGGTCCGGTTAGTCCGGATGCTCATTAAACCGACAGTTATTGATACGGAGGACATATTGGAGTTTCGGGGAGCTTCTGGCTATGTAGTGGCAGCTCCTGTACATCGTTAACGGATAAGAAAATCAAACCGTTCGCCTAAATATCACACCTCTGAAGAGAAGCCTGAAGTTAAGGTGATGTGACTTTCCCATTTCTGCTTTTGAGAAGTACACACAAGCGAGTCTGTCAGGGCCGTCCCGCATCAGCCTGCGAAACACTACGCTTCCTGTTCTACTGGGCCCGCGACTCACATCCATACGTTCCGGGCTGAAATGAGACATTTATAAAAATGGGAGTTAGGCACGCTCCAGGCACCAACAGCGCTCTCAGGTACGGGTCACCTGATTGGAGAAAACATCCGGTGAGCCTTCAGGTGAGCACGGCTCGAGCTAAACGGAGGGCTAAAAATACACTCGTGTGCCACTTTCTGTTTTGCTAAGCCAATACTGCCAGAGGATCGCGGGGGGATGTCAGAGACGAGAGACCTGCAAACTCAACAGCTGAGATATGGTCATTTATGGTCACCATGTGACCACTGTCTTTCTGGGTCCCCCCCACCCCCCATCTCCTGGAGCCACTACGGTCAACGTTACCATCCCTGTCCAGCCAGCAAGACCTGGTACTTGAGAATGCTTGGGTGAATTTACCCTGACCCCAAAGTCTTTCCCCATCCCCCCAACCCCCCTCCAGGTGCTCAAACAAAGGACAGGGGACTTACCCTTATCTGTTCTCTGTCACAGCTCATTTGCTTGCCTGGGATCTGTCAGAGGAAACAGAGCACAGCTGAGTGTGGACTGAGTGTGACGTCCTCATAGGTGATGCTTCAGGAACAGAAAGTAAACAGCGAACACAAGCAGCCCATCCTTATAACTTTTGCTGCATCCTGAATGTCAGAGTAACTCAAAACAATGTTACTTGATTGGTGACAAAATACATTAATATTGAGTGCAAAATCCATCCATCCACACACCCACCCACCTTGTTCAGACCAGGATAACTACATTACAGCTAAGCATCAAATCTCACACTGTCACAGCATGAGTGCACAGTACAAGCCAACAACTAGACAGCATCATCTTAATGTCTATTTACCTGACTTATTTAAGTACTTCTCATTTAATTGCATGGTTATTAATACTAGGTGCTGTTTTGCATTATTAACACACTTATTATGTCATGTCGTGACACACAACACCGGAAGCTTATTGACAAATCAGCTATGTCCGTTAATTAAAGACGACCAGGTGTATTTAATTAACAACTCAACACAAGCGTAAAATCAGAACGTGGTGCATCAGAATACCCTGGGTGTTCAAAGCTAATAACAATAACAGTAATGGTAATGATAAGACGGAGGGAGCTGGCAGTGAGGTGTAGGCAGCGGAGCATTGGAGACACAGCTGCTGGATCAAAGACCTGCAGCAAGCTTGTCCTCCTTTTGATGCGTTAAACCTTCACACACACGTTTCTTCTTAATGGGAAAGAAATTCGTTAATGAACAGATAAGCGACCCAGCTACCTGAACCAATTTATGGCTCAATTAATTTCAATTTGATTACTCAAACGTCTTGTGGGTTAACAAGTAATTAATCAGATGTCTTGGTGTCATTCAGCAAGTAATACATCGATAGTGACAGAGCGCTACTACAACTGCACAAGCAATTATTGTTTTTTTTATGAATTATAATATTATGTACAATGCAAGTTCAGTTGAATCGAGATACCGTGAGCAAGGCGGCTTTCCCTAAGCAGCCTGAGGATGGCACAGGTCTGCTAAGAATGCCAATCGATAACGCAAATGGGCATTGTATCCCTGGCACCATAACCATAGGCGCGTCGGCGGGAGGGGATTGAGTTACGCTTGGGGAGAAGCCTGACACTCGGCCATTCCCGCCTGGGGCTGCCCCCCCCCCCGCGCACTGCCGTCGATACCGCCCATCAGTAATGCACTGGGAAGCTGTTCATTTAAAAGATAGGATCTCAACTTAAGACGCTGCTTTCAACTCTAATATCATTAACGGTTTCACTTGGATTTCCAGACTGGACCATTAGGGTTTGCCCAGAGTGAAACAGAATAACATTTTCAGTGTTCAGGAAGCAGACAGGACTCCTTAACAGAACCAGCAGAGGATTACCTGACTCGATGACTCAGGACGAAGGGACGTGACAAACATGCTTTATTTCATGCACAAAAAAATAAATAAATAAAAATGGACAAACTGATGCATTAACTATTCTTTTTTTAAACTAGTGACCACACATTCAGACCTCTGTGTACAAAAAGCAAACCACCTTTGTCAAAATAACTGCATGTGCGGGACACTAAATAAATACACACAGTAGTGGTGAACACCCCTCACGCAAATGCAAGTCAGCCCGCAGCCAGGGCAGAGACCATGTTGTAGTGAACGATGCAGGACAGTCCAGGTGGGAGGCCGGTCTCATTGCGTCCTGCACAGTTTTATTTGCTGCCCTGACATACCTACACGGAGCGATGCCTACCCCTGCACCACCTGCTTGCAACACTCCCGCACCATCTCACCACCTTTAAAATGGGGGAGGGCAGAAAAGCGACAAGACAGACTGTCCACATTGGACGGCAGTACAGGAGGGACCTGGCCCTGCACGTTTATGGGGAGGGGGGAGGGGAGGGCTCACTGAAGAGGTAGGTGGCAACCGGACCGGAGGAAGCTGTTAAAAAGAGAGAGAGGTGGGTAATGAGCGAGGTGCTGACTGGCCAAAAGGGGAGAGATGAAGAGAGTGTGGAGGAAGAGTGTAGAGTGGGGGAGGTGAGCACCAGGGGCCGGGGAGGGTTTCAAACTGCGTTTCATCGGTGACAGGGAGCCAAGCCGTTAATCTCCTATCTCATTCAGCCAGAAAACCCATTCATTAACTGCTGGCAATTAGCCGAAATACATACATGGATATTGTGCTTTCATGATTATAAAGGGAGGGGGGAGGATCACGTTATAAGGCATTCTGGTCTGTTCACCCTTTTGGGTACATTTAGTGAAAATTCCACCGCATTCAGGACCCAATGAGGCGTTACACGCCATAAAGGTAAAATTAAAAGATGAATACGGTACCAAACCTGCTGTTAACGAAGCTGCTACATTCGATAACATAACATTTAACATGAAATACAAGGTAAACCGCGTAACATGACCGAAGATGATATGAGAGAGCCCGGCTCGGATCAGCAAATAAAGCACGCCTTTCCGGACACGGCGGACACCCGAAACGGCAGGACGCGGAGACGGGCGGAGCTGCGCACAGAGCGGCCGCGGCGCCACGGAAAGCCCCTTAAAACATCATGTCAGCATTTAATTTAAGATCTCCAGCGTCTCCGCCACCCGGAGCCCCGGTCAAAAAGGCAGGCCGGCTACTGGAAACAGCCCATTAAATACTGCGTGGCTTTTCGGCAAGAACAGGAAAAACGGCTGTAACGTAGAATGACAGTCGATATAATGTCTGTTAATTAAAGACAAACGCCGAGCGCGCTTCTGCAGAAGGGGAGAAAATGGAGAGAATGACGCTTGGAGTCTGTGTGATTTCTGTGGAAAAGTGCAGCGGGAACCTAACGTGTCTGTAACACCTGCCAGGTGATAAGATAATGCCATGATTTTCTGTGTATCTTATCACTCCGTTAGTGGGATGGGTGTAAAAACATAAAGAAAAGGGAACAGCAGAGGCAGGTTACCGACAGCCGCTCCAAGACGACGGCAAGGTGTGGAAAGTCTCCAGCAAGAAGGCGGGAAGAGCGCGCGCCATAACCGAGATGCTGCGTTCCCGCCGAGTCGAGCTAGAATCGTTCAGCGAGCCATGACGTCAAATGTAAACACCCAACATGACTGACCGCCACAATATACTATATTATTCAATTATTATTGTATAATATTAATAATAACTGTGAAAAGTTGATTAAAAATCACACATTCAGATGTTTTCACAGTTGGTAGCCAATGAAACGTTTGTGCAAATAAGTTTATTCTGTAAGAAATAAGCTAAAATTAGCTGTAGACTGCTACAGATATCCATATACCCAAATAGCTGGCAATAATTTAGTTCATTTTTTTGACATCAGTCCAGACACGCAATTGGTTTTGTTTGATTTGTTTTGCTTTTATTTCAGTGTAAGGCAAGGAAAATTCCTTTATATGGCCTGAACTTCACTGTTCAAAGTGTTTGTCCCTGTGGAGGCTGCCATGTTGTTTGTTATGCAACATATATATTAGCCTCTTGATTTTCAGTCAGAGGTCACTAGTTTCTGAGAATTAGTTTATTCCATCCATCTATCCTCCAGCTGTTTCTCCTGGACCGGGACCAGGGTTTAGTTAGTTAATACTCAAAGTTAACACTTTGAATAATAATGATAGCTTACAGTTTTACTTGTGTATACAGCTATTTACCAGATGAAAAGCAGGTTAAGTACCTCAGAGAACTTCACTGGTGCAGAAGGAATTTATCCACAGATCTTCACCCCTACGACTGTGCTACCTGAATACTAAATACAGTCTTGAGCTGGTCAGATCACGATGAAGACTGTTTGGATCAGAACCCAGCAGCCCCTAACAAACCATAATTCTGTCAAAAACAATGGATGATAAAGGAAATCCAGGCAAAATCTATCAAACACTTCATCTATTCATCAAATGCTGGGTATCTGAAATACCCATTCTTCTCAAAAAGAGACACACAATATCTTTATTTTTTAAGCACAGCAAATGGTAAAATACCTATAAAAAATGAACTCAAATCCATCATCAGTATATCAATTTTTAATAATACTACTTTGCACAATACCATATGCTTTTGAGTTCCTTCAAAATGTTTTGCAGCTTAACCTTGATACTTAAAGTTGGAGATCTTTCTATGCTGTTGGTGATTTTGATTTGCTGTCACTGAAATCGCAAACGTTCCAGTACCTGACGACATGATGCTTACGGCGATCTGTCAGCCACACTGTCTTTGTTTACAGTCATGATGCTGCACAATGAACCTAAAGCGTGGCTCTTGTTCTGTTTTGATGGTACAGGGCGTGACTGAAAACTTTTTTTTTTTTTTTAGTGTTCTCTGAGCTCAGGGAGTTACTGCAACCTTTAGAAGTGATCATGAACAATACCATCCCCCCCTTTAGGGCACAAACAGGAAAGAAACGTAACGTGCCAAGCAATACACATACAGACGCCCCAGCCTCTGCTTTGCCATTGGAGAAAAATGACAAACCGCCCTTGAGGACCTCCCCATAAACCACTCTCTCTCACTCCGCTGGAAACAAGATGGAGGCCTCCCGCCCTGTCAGTGTTGCTGCGTGCTGGAATCACACCCATCGACCGGCTCTGAATGGGAAGCAGCAGGGGCCCCGGCTGGCCCGTTCCACACAGCGTTCTCTGGCGAAAGGTGCTAACGGAGACCGCTCGGCTGTCAGCGGCACACGCTCACCCATGCCGAGTGCATCACGGAACAAAACCGAAGGCAGCTTAGCTGAAAATAAATAGTGGGGCGAGCTTATCGAGGCAAACGTACAATCAAATAGACAGGAGCGAAGCAGCAAGCCTGTTCGAAAAGACGCCTCAGGGTGAGACCCCCCACCTCCCCTGGCACGCTGACAGGAGCCCACGGCTGCTGGGGGCGAGTCCAGAGCGGCCGAAGCTCAGGCACTTCATTAGCATAGGCAGCTGCGGGTCACGGCGGAACAACTGAGGCGTGCGCTCCGTTTGGATGCCCTGCCCCCCGTTTACTGTCACTTGGCCCCCAGTTTGTGTTCATATTTCTGGAGCCAACTGGCATGCTAACTGAAATAGCCTAGCGGCCGTGACTGACACTGCCTTCCCAGGTCTTCCCCAAAACACAGGGGAAAAGAAAAACGAACGGAAAGGAATATCAAATTAGCACAACCAAAAGCAGCGGCCATTCAAAAATAAACCAGGCCGCATGAAATATTCAGTTCCCATAGTAGCGGGATGGGGGTGCCGCTGAGGTTAACGCTTTAACTTTTTATATTTGTGTGACGTGCGGCACTTTTCGGCCATCTCCGCACGTTTCATTTACAAGGTGGGAATGCTGAGCAGGGAAACTGAATCTGATCTCTCGTCAGATTATGCCGTAGGGTTCTCCATGCAGATGGTGGCTGCTGAGCCAGCTTTTGACATACAGTTGAATATGTTAGCTTCCGTGTCGTGGTGGCTTCCTACTAGAATGGGATGTCGCCCCATATTACCACCATGCTGATGCTCCCCTGGATCCATCCATCCATCTATCCACCCATCCATCCATCCATCCATCTGCCTTTGGACAGAGCCAGTGCTTGCTATACTCCCCGCGTTGAACTGAATGAACAAACCAGCTGGAGAAACTCACTGGTCTCAGTTTTGCAATAAATACACACTTTACCCATGAAAGCATGTCAATCAGTGGCCTTTTCTATTAAGGTATATATTAAAAAGAATTATTTTAAAAGAAACCAGCAGTAAGGCCTGGTTTTAATGACTGGTGGATCACGCCGTTTGAATATCGGTATTTTTTAATAGGCATATTTTGGTTATTTCGGTCTCACACATGCACATCGAGGCTGGAGAATAGTAATGCTCCCCCACACTGTTTACTTCTTGGAGTAACATTCTTCTTCTTGTTATGAGAATATCTGCTCTTGGAATATCGATCATCCTGCTTAAAAGAAGAATGGTGAGGTCAATACAAGAGGATGGCTCAGAAGAGAGAGAAAAAAAACTAGCCAAACGGAACGATATTAATCCATCGGTACTAATCGGTTGCGGTTCCTGGTCCGTGACCCTTTCATCTGCTTTGCACTGAGAGAAACCGTACTGATTGTCGGGCGTCCTTCTGATGCTACATCCCCAGGCTGTATACCGGAGACGGAGTCCAACTCAAGAATACAGCCTCCCAAATCAGCGACATGCAGCAGGGAGCCAGTGTTTCACAATGAACGTAATGCGCTGCTTCCTGCACTGCACGCCGTGGTTACATCTTAATGTTCCGTTCTCACTTGAATCGCATCTCCTGATGGTTGTCTAACTGATTCCCACAAGATTGTCACATGATCCATACTCCAACTTTGTTAAGAATCTCGTTTAGCCAGCCCCCATCTGACAGAACGTACAGCAACTCCGCGGTTCAGAATGAGCATCTGACCTTCAAAATCAAGACGTGCATCCTAAAGAGCCAATTAATGTATTATATATACTCTAATCAGTAAATATTAATGTGGTCGAGTTTGATTAAGATGCCCTTCCGGTAAGCACCCGCGTCCGTCCCCCCCCACACACACATATAACATCAGTGTGTATCTCATTATGACAAAGCTGGAATACTGGAGTTCCCTCTCATTGCCTCATCACTCTCCCAGTTACTCTGCTATATAGCTGTGGCATCATTATGCCTAAATTGTATTTTTCATCAGTGATTGATCCCTCCTCCCCCCAACAATTAATGCAAGTGGCCCACACTGATCAATCCTCTGATGGGCTGGAGACACAGTCAATATATTTTTATGTCCAGAGTGGCCAATCAGACGTTTTACAGCCTGAACTACTGAGCTGCCCTCTACTACACATGTACCTGTTTCCTGGTTTTAAAGGGGTACTAGCCCTGTCAAGTGGCCGCGTGCTACGCTTATGAGTTACGGTACACCCTGGAGGAATGCAGGGTGCCCCGCACTTCCAGAAATAGAAATCGCCTTACATAATTTACGATCGCAAACAAACATACCAGAAACAAAGCCAGTTCAAGAGGTTGAGCATGGCCTGGCCATCTTCACTGGAAAATACATACAGCACAGAATGAGGCACGGATCCAAGAAAGTATGAAGGAGGCTGCCAATTCGGCTGTCCGTTGTACAGAACGTTGAGTTGTGGCAGGCGTGCTTTTCGGTAACAACATGACCAACATGGCTGTGGACGTAATGCCTGACTTTACAGCTTCTAAAGAGAATAACTGGTGTTCCATCGGATGGAATTTGGCCCGATCACCTCCAAGGGTTACAATCACCGCTACTGGATGGCTGTGCCTGCGAGCAGAAGGTCAGGATCTCAAATTCCATTGTTGGCAGAGTGATGTCATCATTAGGCCCTTGAGCATGGCCCTTAACCCCCAATTGCTCTAGGCACTGACTGACCCTGGTTTCTCAATTGTAAGTCGCTTTGGATAAAAGAATCGGCAAAAAATTAATGTAGAATGTAGATGGTCAACATGAGAAAGGTTTATGAACAGCTATGGGCAATAAGTGAGATGTACACCTTAAAAAACCCAGACGTGGAGCCTTTGATGTCATTCGGCCTGGGCTGGGCCTTCAAGGAATGAAGCCCTCAGAGATTCTCACCACTCCAGGAGGAAATTCCTGTTCTTTTCAGTTACGGGGGATTAATCTTAAGATGTACAAATACAGCCTGGCACGAACTCCAGAAATAACTGGAAACAAACTTGCTGCACCTAAAAATATTACTGTTGCCACCCAGTCCTTTGTTTATGGTAGGTTAATTTTAGTTTTTGTTTTGGATAGCACCACCTCAAATTAGCCATCAAATTAAAAACGTCTTTAATTACACTTAGGCTTGAACAAAGACAGGTGCTGTTTTCTGATTTATACGGAAAGTGAGTCATTTACATCTAACACAAAGCTTCCATCGGCTACAATCGTGTGTTTTCCCAATTGCGATTCTGCGCCGGCCGATCCCTCCATTTCCAATTAGACACTATTACAGCAAAATGCGATTTGCCCAAACGGGGCTCTGGCAGGTGTAATAAAGTGGACAGAATTATTGGCAGAAATGAGCCCTGGATATCTGATTAGACGGAAAGTGCAGGGCCACGCGGAGAGGGAGGGACACGTGCAGGCAAACAGACAGCAGCCCAGCCCTCCACTAATGCCGTTTTCATAGCTCTCATTTATTCATTATGCCTGCATGAACCCTTTAAGTGCATCTCGCGCTTTTTAGCCAGGGTTATAAATTGCATGCCGTGGAGTCGCCGCGAATCACGGCCGCCCGACAAACCCTACAAATATCTGCAAGTTCGGATGGAGACGCAGAGCGCATTCCTGAGGTTTATCGCACGCTTGTATGAAACACCTGGGGGTGGGGGCAACCGCACTTCGGACAGGCTGAAAATGAAAAACAAAAACAAACAAGATATAAAAAAAACTGGAATGGAGACTATTATTCTCAACTTGTAGTCTTACGCCGCTTTTCAGTGTCATGGAGAAATTCCAATTCTACACATGTCAAGACCAACATGTTATTTACGGCTGCCGGAATATTCTATCCTGAAATGTAATCACAGCACTTCCCGCCAGTCCAGTCCGAGCTTGTGTGTTCAATCTAAACGCCCCACCGACCACACATCAAAACCACAAAAGCTGCCAAAAACAAGCAAGGCTGAAAAAGAAGGCTATGTTCTTAGAATGATCTTACGTTGCACTTATTGACCCTTGAACAGTCTTATTGAGTTCTTGGTTTGTTAATAGGTACATGTGTAGTTGTGTGGCTCTTGTTACCCGGACATTCATTGGTAGCTTAGCCTAGTCCTACTTATGTTTAGCTGACGCCATGAATTTTTTGCAATGTGCCATTTGCCTCACTTGTGCGTCGCTGGGGATGAAGCTTCTGCTAAGCATGTAATTGTAATTAATGTCAATTGCGATGTAAATTGAGAGCCACTAAGCCGCACCTATAACCAGAGATGGTCCTAATGACCCCTCCCCCTTGTGTAAGGTGCTGCTGTCAGATGCTTTTGATACAAACACCCAGGAGCTGATCAGCAGGACTTGGTTCTTACTGGTTCATATTGGGAGTGGAATTCATCATTGCGCTAGAGTGGAATCCCAAAGCAGGGTGAGCCGCGTCAGTGTGCTGAGAGCGGAGGCCCCAGAAAGACAGATGGATATTATGCCGTCAAGTTTTTAATGGGAAAGGAAGAGTGTAATAAAAATTAAAATACGAAACAAATGATGGGAGCTGATGCAAATGGGAAGACCGGAGGCCGGACTCACGGTCTGGGAGACACCAAAAACATTCAGCGAGGTTCAATTACACCAGCGGCAGCTCCTAGGCCTGCAGATAAAACGGAATACCCGAACATATGTGCGGTAAAAATAAGAAAATAATTAAATAAATACCGATAAATAATGAATAAAATTTTTTAAAGAGAGGTGGAGGTGAGGTAGGCTGCACAGCATGTCGGGTCGGGAACATTCAGTGTTTACGGGCGTGACAGACAGACCGCGGCTCGCCGCTGTATTTTATTTATGCGAGTGCTTATTTATTTATTTCCTACTTGGCAATAATGCAGCCGTATTCTCCCGGTGTCTGCGCACCAGTAACGTTATTAAGGCACATTTCAGGAGCGCTATGCACACGCCCCCATCTCACTGTCTCACACCCAGCTCTCTGTATGGCTCCCCCCCCTGCGTCACGTGTGCTCGTTCTCCGGCCTCTGCGGGCCCCCAGACTGCAGCAAGCACTCAATTAACAGCACAACCCCCCCC
>JAODKF010000050.1:11343683-11360009 GCA_026779585.1 Mormyrus proboscirostris | reverse complement strand
ATGAGACCACATCCTCAAAGACCCCCTGCCTGCCTTGCGGCTTGTCAATTTGTGAAACTACAGAATAATTACCACCCCCCCCCACACACACCTTTTTTAAACATTGTGCTTCTTTCAAAGCCTGAAAGTTCAAATCCACAACTTCACAGGTGGTGATAAGTTACAGTGGATGTCTGCAAAAGTACGAAGAGGAAAAAGCCGTGCGTTTGGAGCCCCCCCTCCACCGCCTGCTGCCTTCGCAACTTCCCGTCGGTGACGGCTCCTCCTCGGCTCACCGGGAAGCCCCCTCCCGCCGGAGCCATTCTCGCCGCGCTGCAGGCATGCTGCTGACTGGCTGTGTTTCTGCGCTGTGTTGGGTCTCAGCCAAACCTGACACTTGGCAATTAGGCCACAGCCGTGCCACTGGCTCTCATTGGACCGCGGCAGATGTGGCGATGGTTCTGCAGCTCACCTAGATGCATCTCTGCAGGCTCCTTGAGAAGGCCATGTGGATTTGGAAGAGGACTGATTAATAGTCCAAGTTATCCTGCCGGTAACGAGTTAACGCTCAGGTGGAACTGGTTCCCGCATTGCATCACAAATAGAGAGCTCCTATACCCAGGTTGTTACGAAGCTTTAGACTATGGTACAGAGCCAGGAACCAGGTCTGGTCTAGTACTGGAATATGGAAAGTACACAACACAAAATGGGAGCTGCACAATACATGTGATTTTCTGATGATTTTTAGCGTTTCCTCCAATCTCTGAATTCTGAATGTCACTCTTCACTCAGTGTACATTTCCTCTCCATGCTTAGAAGCTACCATGTTTAAATGCTCAGCTGATCCTTATTTCCAAAGCACCATAAAGCTTTGCCTCACCTACATATCTGGATGATTTACCAGAATAATTAAATTCCCCTTCAAGGACTCAAACCTACAACGTTCTGGCTATGAGTTGATGTTCTTGACCTCCAGACTACCTGCTTCTTCCTGTACCACTGTGTCTTTAGCATTTCAAGTCGATTCCGGAGCAGCAGCAGCACCTTGGGCATCAAAAGTAAGGGAGGCTCGCCTTCCATGCCCTCCCCCCCGATCAGAAGGGCAACCCTCTCTTGTGTCCAGGCAGGAGGGCGTGGGGCTGCAGCCCCGTTTACCACCGAATCGCTAAAGTCCGGAAGATGTGGCTTTTCTTTTGAGGATACCTTTGCTGATGTCGTCGGCCAACTGTGTAATCGAGATTTGAGTTTTATCAGATGTGCACGAATGCGCTTTGTCACTTAAATGACCATCTGAGAGTCCTTTTTCAGCGTAACCGTAAAAACACTTAAGTGATATTATCACTTAAATGATATTGTCACTTAAGTGACATGTTTTTGTTCACCTGCAGAGCGCCAGCAGCGTCTCTGGTCTCTGTAAACGAAGCGCTCTGGTCCTTGGGGTCACTACAACCTCGCCAATTTAAACACGGCTGAACAGAAAGCGGTCAGCGGCCGCTTGCAACACACTGGCGTGTTCTATACCTCCAATTATCCTCTGAGCAGGCCTGAAATTCCCCTTAGCGATCCTCTATTGATTATCCCCACTCAAATCAAGGGAATGGAGCGTGCGTGTGTGTGTGCGTGTGTGTGTGTGTGTGTGTGTGTGTGTGCGTGTGCACAGCTCGCTGCTGAGTAGGACTGTTTTCTAAGGCAACAATGGAAATACTACTCAGAAGGTTAAACTGCGAGTGGCGCACAGGCTGGGGTGTTTCAGGCACTGCGTCATGGAGTAAAACCCCATTTTTTTTACTCTAAGAAAGCGATAATGCTTCAGTACAATCCGTGCTGGGTTTTACTCAGACCTACAGCTGTGTGGGTTTTCTGGGAGGTTCTCCGACCACGGAGACGAAGCAAATCTGTGAGAAAACGGGCCGGAAATGGAGCGAGGTTATGAAGGACGGTCAGTTCCTCCCACGTAGGACGCATGGACCGGAGTGCGGCAAAATACCACATCTGCTGTGAATTCGTCAAAATCACACCACGACAGGGTACCTTCACTTAACATAGAAAAAGCAGTATGCCTGAACCGTAGCTAGCAATCGAAAAATCTGATCATCTTAACTGACGCGCGAGTAGAAATAAGGCCTTGGTCGTCATGACCATTTACACTCACCTTTGGAATCGCGTTTGGTCGGACATCTTTGGTGCGACTGTCAGCAATTAGAAGCCATTCGCCTCAGACTCGTGCTCCCGAAGTCGTTAAGCACCGCATTAATTAATTCAGAGCCTTCCTGCTGTGACAGGCTCCGCCTCTCAAGATGGGAGATTGATAAGAACAGTGATCGAATCAAAACTCCCGTAAACCGTGAGCATGGCAATAACTCGGGAACTTTAGCCAAGTCATCAATTCAACTTCCCTGTTTACCTGCGTCCCGAGGAGTGAAAACAAGGTAATTAAAGCTTCATAAAACATACATGAAAAATATCTGTAAATTCAGATGACAGGACTTCAAAGACCCCCGGAGCCCTCAAATGTATTAGATAAAAGCTGCGGTAGGAGCGTATCCATGGCAACCATTGCCAAGTTAAATGTGGAAATCCAATGAATTTAAATTGAACGTAGCTTTGTAAAGTTATTTCATTATTCAGCCTCGACAAGAGAGCAGAGCACACCCGAGAGGCAACGGCTGGGAAAAAACGCTTTTGTTTAGTTACATCCAGAAAGAACTGGTCGAGTAACTGTACAGCTATATTAGTTAGTACATTAATTAGGGACTTTCCTGCTAAATACTAGTCTTGCTAGTTGAGGCCCCGAATGTATTGATTAGACCTGGAGAACGAGAGGGATGTTCCTCCGCATACATAAATGATAGTGTGGATGGCTCAGTACAGTCCCTGTACCACCTTTGATGTACAGTGTATTATGGGATGCCGTCCAGCCAGACGCATGGCCCCCGTAGAAGTGAGTGTAAGGCATTCGGGGGTCACACTTCTAAGTGGTCCCTGCAGAAACGGCACGTGCTGCTCACTAGCCAGCAGATAAATCAATGTTCATGCATGAGCTCTCCTGGAATGCAGGAAATGCAGATGGCTTTTACTGGCGGAGACTTTGATCATTCTTGTTTCCTGTCCTTAAAAAGAATCGACGACGTTTAGCTTGGCTACTGCGTGGCTCTCGGCCCCAAGGCCCCTCCCATCCCTAAAGCAGTCACACACATTTGTGGAAAAGAATCACCAAGGATGCCTACATTTTCATGGGGTCCAGAGGTCACAGTTAATGGGCATCAATTATCTGTGCGATTATGCAATTAGGATGCACACAACCAGAGTGGATTAGCATGATGCAGATTGCCATTCTGTGAGAATACCAAGCTGTCTCCACACCTAAACGCATTCAGGGCTGGAAAACGCAGACTGTAAAATACTGAAACTCCCAAAATCCTTACTGCGAAACAGGAATCGAACATCCAATCAGCAAGCTTGTATCGATGCTGAAAACGTCAAACCATGACAGATTGTGACATGTGTGGTGACACGACAGACCTTGCGGCACGGTAACAAATACTAGTACCATCCTTCCTGGTGCACGGGTGCAGTTTGAGGGGTGGGTGGGGTAAAAGGAGCAGGCAGGAGGTTCCTGGAACAGGTGGTGAAGCAGATGAGGAAGGCACAGCGTGGGGACAGTGAGGGAGCTGGCTTCAGTCACGCTCAACAGCGAGCAGGCTGAAGGGAAGCAGGACAGGGTGCAAACAGCGTTTAAGGGGGCCGGAGTGAGGAAAGGCAGGCCACAGTGGTGGGAAGACACAAGCCACTGCAGACGCAGAGCAGCTCGTACAATTCAGGCGGAAAAAACCACCACTGAGCCAAGCGCAGGCTGTCGGATGATATTATATTCATAAACATTCCGGAACATTCCCCGAATCATACATTGTTACTTTCGTCTCTATGCAACTTATGCAATTCAACTATAAACTTTTCCTTCCTATCAGTGTGAAATTGATCATTTTGTACATTCTAGATGTTAATGAATAGTAAACAAAAATGTAAGAAATCTTTTAGAGAAAAGTTCTTCCCAACTCAGTTTTCCGGAATGCTGGCCTGGTGGGCGATGTGCCTCTCCCCCTTCGACAGGCCTACACACTAACCTTGGACATTGGGGCTGGTTCTACAGGGGAACATTACAGCCCTTTTTTAGAGAGGTCAGGTGATTATCGCTGAAACCAGCGGTTCGCTCCTACAGGCCGATTAGAAACACACCTGTAATGAAAGCCATTAAACAGCATTCTGAATACTCCATCACGAGACGCTCCTTTAAGTAAGTTTGGGCACAGGGATCCAATTTTGTGCGAACATTAAGGTTTCTCACGGCATTCGCGGCTAATTCTCAAATTCATCATCCACGGCAGCCCCTTACGAAACGGACTGTGCAGCTTCTCCGGCCCTTTTCCCAGGTATTTCTGGGAATAAGATGTATTTTCTGTCTTCCCGCAGTTAATTAAAAAATGGGGGGGCTACCTGGCCTTTGAAATACATGCCGGTGTGGATAATTAGATGGAAGGTCCCTACTGCTTAGACATTATGCTTAACGCTAAGCTACTGTGCATTTCTGCAGGGCAATTAAAACACACGCATTAGTCGTTATTATGTACGTTTAGCGTCCTCCTTTGTTTCCTGTCGGAGACTGTTAAAAGAAGGCAACTTCAGAAATTGTGTTAGGAAAGCAGGTTACTCCTTCTTGCTGCCAGCTTCTCCGTTAATTATTATAAATCTAAATAAAGGTGCAGACAAAAGGTAAACTAATGGCTTTCAGAGGGATATTATGTTTGTTCTGTGCATCCCGAGGACGCAAAGCCCAAGGGGCGAGCAGATACGTGCGGAGCCGAGACAGAAGGAGATGAATCACGGAGACAGAGAAAAATTGGAGCAAGCCTGGTGATGGGATGACGCCGTGGGGCCCCGCGGATGCAGACGCCTTAACAGGGGTGGAAAGGCAGCGGCAACTCGAGGGGCGTTTAAAGGAAGCAGTCGAAGATACCATAGGTTGGGTCGGGCGCTGCCCATACATCAAGGCACTGTAAAGGATGCCGGGACCGGTGCAGGAATGAATCTAGCATTCACAGCTGACTCTTTCCCCAAATAGAACATTTTTAAAACTGTAATTCGCCCAAGTTGCAAAAAGCTTCGTACCTACCGCCGTTACAATACATA
Organism: Mormyrus proboscirostris; assembly: GCA_026779585.1. Taxonomy (NCBI): domain Eukaryota; kingdom Metazoa; phylum Chordata; class Actinopteri; order Osteoglossiformes; family Mormyridae; genus Mormyrus; species Mormyrus proboscirostris. The sequence goes on along the minus strand of JAODKF010000050.1, from coordinate 11,354,843 downwards.
CGGATATATTTCGTTGGAAAAAAGTCACACCGACCAAATTCGAATAATAGAAAACGAATGATTCAGCGAGAGTCTTCCGCTTAGTTTTTTTGATATTTCGATTGCTGCCAGAGCGACTGGTATAACATAACAACACGGTATATTACATAAATAATACCAATTAAGTTGTTTTATTATTTTCCTGAATACGTGGCAAACTGTTCATTAAGTTTATTAAAATTTTGTTTACGTGAGTAACATGCCTTGAGAGGGAATACGGAATCATTTTTAATTACGGCAATATTGTCACCACCATCTTTTGATAAATGACTGCAATCCAATCAACACGAATTAATCCACCCCATTTTCAAACAGGCGCGCATTCGAGATTCAACCTAAACTCTTAACTTAATGCTTTTTTGTCGTTCATTTGTTTCCTAACAGTCGGACTGAGGAGAGAAAATATAATATGGTAGGAGTATAAAAAAGCCATTTGCGCTGCACATTGTTTTTATTTTTACATTGAATCGGGAGCTCCTAAATGAATTTGACTCTTTCTGAAGTCTCTGCAGTTTTCAGATAGCAATCTGATTTTGTCAAATAAATGTAGGAAATATGAAGGCAGATACTAATCTAACAGAACAGTATTTTCCCGAATTACATTTTTAAATTTACATGGTAGGAAATGCATTTCGCCTTGGCGAGTGGGCTTCATGCATTATTGAAGAGCGCGGCACATTGTGCGCGTAATCGCCTCCGTATCGCCGCAATTCATGCGGGATGGGGGGCAACAAACTCAGAACCAAACACCATCAGGGCGGTTCCGATTCTGCATGGAACTGCTTCAGCCACACTGGTTGTGTCTCACTGATTGACGCCCAATTAAAATGCAGTCTTTAAAAATATACTAATATGGAGAGTACTAATAAGAGAAACGGGTGTTTGCTCATCTTAATATGTACAGTTAAATGACGCATCCAAAGGCTAATTCAGTCAGAGCTTCCGCAAGGTGCTGTTGATGATTAATGACGAATCTGCTCCCCTCTGTCGTTTCACGAGCCTCCCAGTAAGTGTGGCCTGCAGTACAGACCCAGTTTGGTTGCAGCACACACACACACACACTGAACGCCCCGGTTTCTTGCTGGGCCCCGAGTCCGCCCCCTTTCTGCCTCAGAAAGATACTGTCCTTCCAGGGAGGATTAAGTGCATCTAGAGAAACAACTCTTGTTTCCTCTACTGATATTGTAATCTTATTTTACTGTGCACCAAAGTGTAATAAACACCACACCACGTGGAAACTGGCCTTCCCCCACCCCATAACCCAAAATCAAGATACAACTTCTAGTAAAAATTATTCACTCCTCCTTACTCCCACCACAAACTAGCTAACCTCAGCCAACCTTTGGTAACCCTTGAGAGACCTCGCTAACCATAGTTGAGCCTTAGCTAAACAAAGCTAACCCTTACTAGTTCTAGCTAAACCTAAATTACCCATAGATAACTGTACAGTAACTGGACGTTGTAGCCAATGTCAGGCAAACAGACACAGTAGAGTGAATAAGACAGAAACACAGGCTATAGCTGCTGAAACGGAGGCCAGCACAAGGCAGGTGGGAAACGTCACATAAATATGACCAAAGGATGAAAGAGGGCAAATGGCAGGATGTCGAGAGGACAGACACATCATCAGCAGGCAGAATGAAGAGGAGTGGCGGACTAAAGTATAAAAACACTCAGGTTAAGGGGAAATGGTACATTAGGTTCTTACAGGAGCACTGAAAAATGTACAGCCAGAAAAAAACAGCCATATATTATGCGAGTTTAGTATCCGCTGTGCATTCCTCTGCCTGTTATCTCAAGTTAAATGCGAACACGGACACAGACTTCAGCTCCAAGTGTATGGTAACCCCCCCGGATCCGCAGTGAAGCCCAGAGGCTCAGCATTGATCAAGCCCAGAACGGTTGGTCTGACACCTCAATACCGCAAACACAACACCGAACTCATTTAGGGAAAAACAAAAGTCCGGTGAAGGCGTTATGACAGGCTCAACAGGCGTTGCTGGAGCCTGTCATAAGATGACCTCCGGCTCGGCGGGGGAAGGCGCGCTTTCACAGGCGCTCATCACCCGATCCCGCGGGCTCCTGCGGCGGACGCGCTCCTCGGCCACAAAACAAAAGGAGCGGCTCCCGCAATGCATTTAAAAGCCATTTAGCAAAGCAGCCCGGATTAATCACTGAAGACGAGACACGGGTAAACGGAGAGCTAATACACATTACCTGTGTTAATTAAATCCTGCATTATTCATACGCCCGCTAATGCGCTCCACGCTTCCATCCACCCCCCCCCCCCCCTTTATTTTTCGTCGCCATTTAGCAGCTTTCCCTAAATTCGCCGGCAAATTGAGAAATTATACAAACATCCCGCACAGCAATGCGGCAGATGCCGGCGAGTTGTCAGCTACGTGAGAGACAAATATATATTAAAACGTTAGCAGCGCTCCATCCGCCATACTGTAAATTGATCAAGGCAGCTTTGAATTAACTTAGACTGGCCTGGAGACAGCGATGGAGAGGAGGGGGTCCGAGTCAGCCCACCCCACCTTCGCCCTCTGCTCCCGTCTCCTGGTTCATCTCGGGCTCGTTTTCAATTTTCGTCTTGTCAGACCCAACAGATACCTTTAATGAAGCGAAACTTCTTAACGTTCAAAGATAAAAACTTGTATTTCATTCCCTTAACTATTTTTTTTAACCTGCACTATATATTTCAGTCTCATCTAAAATGGCTGGGTGTCAATTTATAAATGTCAGAAATATTCATTTTTTTCGCTATATTTCATCCTTTATTAAATTTCAGCACAAATTGCTTTTTCCCTCCTTAGACCTTGGGCACCATTGTTGCTACATGATGTTCAAGGCTGCCGCTATTAAAAAGCAGTGAGGTTTCGACCGTGAAAGATCGCGACGGCCCGCCACCGACCCGCGACTTCAGCTGCGCCTGTTTGGATCACAGTATTTTATGGCAGCACAAGGCCTCCAGCACAGCCCCCCCTCCCTACCCACTTTCAGACCTTAATCCTTAGAAGCTGCTTTGTTAAAGGGGGTCTGTGCCTTACAGGACGGAAAAATAGAAAATATCAGTATAAAATGAGAAACATGTTCATTGTGGCACACAAGTCAAATCGCTGTTAGATATTAAACTTCCCATACAAAGGAATATGTAATGTCTAAAAAAAGAGAAACACACTATCCCTGAACTCACATTAGTATGTGCACGTCCTTCATGAACAGGTTTGTTTTCAAACTTTTTTGAGCGTAAAAAACCCCGAACGTAAGTGGCCTGATTTAACCGGCACGTGAGCTGCCGTGTAAATTCCCTGGCTGCTCCTGACAGGACTCCTGACTTCTGTTTTCAGGCATTAATCCAGAGGACAGGCTTTCTGTGCCGGGGTGAGGGGGGGGGGGTTAACTTCAGAGGTGGGAGGGTTCCGATCCAGTGAAAATGATGTCATGGAGATGCACCGCTCTGCTTAGCTTTACAGCTGTCACGTCCAGAGATCCTGCCGCTCTCTCGGCACCGTGAACAAAATCCAGCCATCGATCATCTATCTTGGTACGGATCAAGGTGATCTCTACGTTTTTTCTTCCCATGTTAGCCGGGAGAAAACCCAAGGAATGGATATGTACCCTCTGAGTCCTAAGATGCCCTTCTTATTTAAGAACAGATAAGACATTAGCGCCGTTAGCATTCTGGCTGTGAAATTCAGACATATTATCATGCAGTGGAGTTATGCACAGTCATCCTGCCCGCGCGCCCATATCTGAGCTTTTGTGTTTGTTTTGAACCAGGCAATGGCATCCAGGTGGGGGGGGGGGTGCTATATTCCCAAAGGAGAGTTCACTCAGAACAAGCCTTTCAGGGAACACAGCACACAGAGTCTGCCAGCGCTGGGCACATGGATCTGGAACATTTGAGGTCCGTTCCCTGACAGTCACAGACTGACTCTGCAGTCCCAGTCCACAGTCTCAGCCTGTAGTCCTGGTCCATGGTCTCGGTCCGTGATGTGGCAGTCTGCGATTCCAGCCTGCAGTCCCGGTCAGTGGTTGCAGTCTGTGGTCCATGGGGCTATATGACTCATCAGCGCCAGTCAAAGTCCAATTGGCAAGGCAACTAATGTGGGCCTCAGGGGGTTATTATTATGGACTGCCCCCCCCCCCCCCCGAAGATGGCACAAGTCATCTCAACACAGTACCAATAACATTGGGGGGGGGGGGTCATAATAGAATGCTTAGAGGTCCGTAAACAGGCCCACTAGTCATGTGATCATGTACATCGAAAATACTGCCAAGCTACAGAAATTCTGCCCGGTCGGCGCATCTGTGAAACGCCAACGGCAAGCCGGAGCCTAATGGAGCACTTGGCCACCTGAACACTCGAGTTCCTGCCCTTGGAAACTCAGTCCATCTCAATCTCAAAAAGTTTTTGGGTTGGCAGGGGCCCCTGTGCTCTCCCTCATCCCACCCCTCCTCGGCGTGACGGTTCGGTTCCAATGAAAGCATCACGCTGAGCATCAGGTGATCTCCCTCTGCGAATCAGCACATGCCGCGTTCTGCTGTATGACCGCTATCGCTTAATTACATATAATGTTTCACTGGAGGCTGTCAGGGTGGGACGTCCCGGCAGTTTAACACGGGAATTGCTGTGGGCCGACTGCATCGCTGTCAGTGTGTTACACACACACTCTTCCTGAGCCACAAGTGGCCTTGGGGTGTTAATCTTTCACCATGCGACTGGGCCTCACTGATACTCATCTGTACACGTAATGTGTAACGACCCCCCCTTGCCGCACCCCGAGACCCCCCCCTTGCCCCAGCATGCATAGTGCTGACGCATCACACACAATAGGACACGTTACAAACGGCAGAGCAGCATCCAGACACGTGGAAGATACCCAGGGTGGGGTGGCTTCCAGAACATTCCAGGGCTTGATTCTCGCGCTCTGACGGCGTCAGTCTTTCCCACACCGAGATCGATGAAGGACGGGGAGGAAGAGGGGAACTTTAGCCCGGGGCGACTGAACGGTCGATATCGCCGTGGGTCTCCCTCATTAAAGCGGCCTGTGAAAATCACACTCGGGGAGCGGCTTCAAAAAGGCCGAACAGGAGGGGAAGGAGGGGAAGGCGGGGGGAGAGGCAAAACCGTTTGTGAATGGCAATTACAGCTACAGCAGCCAGGGAAGAGCATCAGGAAACGTTTTTCCATAATTAAAATGCATTTTATTCAATTAATCCACAGTTCTGCTCAAAATTAATTATTAAAAAAAAGTGTATCATTATACTTCCTGCACATCTTCTGGGGGTCACCTAAAGTTCCCCGTCCGCTGCTTACTGGTTCTATTACTGCCAAAGTGGCCCCGATCCCATGCGATCCCATGAGATTTTGGGGCCCACGAAAGCATGTCATACTGGGCCCCCGACCCAGACCAATCTCATTATCTTCCAAAGTCACCCCCCCCCCCCCCCNNNCCCCCTTCATGGTGCCCCCTGGTACAAACCTAAGCAGGTTAGGCAGAACTGGAGAAAAAGATGCACTAAGGCGGCGTTGGGTGCTGATCAGCCGCTTCCACTCTCCTCTCGGTGTGTGTGTAGTGTGAGGTGTGATGGGCGTGTCTGACCTGGAGGGGGCCCCCATGGTCCGGACCGGGCATCGGCGTGCGGGTGGGGCCATTACAGTATGGGAGGTGGACCAAATAGAGATCCCCAGCCCAGTGCCTTCATTAGCATCCTTGCTAGCATGATAACACGGGTCTTACTCGTAACATTTTTTTTTTGAGGCAGGAGTCACACCCCAGGTGGGAGTCAGTATCAATATTGGTCTTTCTCTTCAGGGGGGAGAGGGGGGAGGACAGAGATCAACTATGGGAGGGGGGTGTATTCTGAAAAGCGATAAATGATATGGATAACCGGATAGAGATCAGCCCACACACGGTTTTTTCTCTTTTGTTTTTTCTATCACTTATTTCTTTTGTCTCTGAACGCGGAGCCCCCTGAAGTTTAAGGGCGACGTCCTTTATTCCTTTGCGCAAGAAAAAAACAGAAAAGTCAGAAGGCACGTTTAATTCAGGGATGACTGGATTTCTTCATTTCATGCCTGATAGGATCTGAATCCAGGTACGGCCAACACCAATCAATTCCCATCTATGGACCGCAGTGTGTCGGCAATCTCATCGTGGAACTGTGGGGCTTCCTCGCACGAAGGCTCGGAACACCGGACCGGTGGCCCCTACAAAGCACCCAGCGGTCCTGTAATGGAAAAGGTTCCTGTCCTGTCAACAGCTACCCAAAGTGGTGCCATAATCAACGTGGAAGGGGATACTATTCAACAAGAGCTTAATATCAAAGTTTTTCCATCCTTATACATTACTAACCCATTACTGCTAGGTACTGTATGTTTTCATGGTAATTTATACATAAAACGCCACCATCTGCAAATTACATGACTTCTGCAACCGCCAATCAGAATCCGTTTTTGTGATCATGTGACACAGGTACAGAATTACTCATAATTGCAATTTGTTTTCTATTCGTTAGCTTCTTCACGGCGATGCCCATACCTGTACTCAGAATTAAATGTTTTATACTGCTCGATTCTGCCGGACTACAGAGTCTGATTACAGTAGAAATTTTTATCTTTAACTTTTTGAAATGCTTTTTTCATTTACATTTATTTTACCTCAAAACTTTGCTTTTAACCTGGTCTTCCGGCATAACAGCATCCAGGTAATTGGTAATTAGTACCCATTGCTTTTTAGAGGGCTGTAACCAGGAGTTAATTTGCACTAATATTCACTCATCTGGATAATGTTGAATCTGCCCCTTTAAAACACTGCGTATATTTTTAAAGTAGAATGGGTGTAACTGAGTATTTTATAGTGTGTGTGTTTAACATCACCTTGGGGGGGCAGCACCTTGCACACGTGAGAAAGTGTGGGGAGCAGCAAGGCATTCTGGGTAGTTAAGAGGATTTTAATGGGCTGTATAAATGGCACAAATGCCTCTATGTGCTGGATGTTTGGGAGGAGATTCATTTCAAGGATTACTGGCTTCCCTGCACATTTGATTGGACGATATACTATCTAACACAAGGATTTTTCTTTTTGTTTATTCAGTGTGGGGCAGACGCCATGTCGCGGACGAAAGGCGGCCCACGTTAACGACCGTGACGGACGATGCGAGTCTGACAGAGAACGACTTTCACGGGTCAAGGTTTGTCGCCGTGGCAACACTTAACAATGACAGCGGATAAGAGGAGTGTGCTTAAAGCGTTGATGGCTCACCGCTGTCAGACGAACGTCCCCATCCCATCAGGCACTGGTGAAAACAAAACGGGCATCGGCAATTTTCACTGTCAGTGAGGAAATGGGAGTCTGTCTCTCTCGATGACACTTGGGGGAGGTGGATTAGGGGAAGCGGGAGGGTGGGGGGGGGTAACTGATGGTCACACGCATGAAAAAAACATCAAGGGTGGTGGTGAGCTACAAGCTAACCTCCACTAGCTTCTTGCAGTCCCAGAAGAAGAGCTGCTTCCTGACGCAAATGACTCAATCGGAGAGCTTATGGGCAAAACTGCTCCCCGCCGAGGCAGACCCCACACGTCCGGAATGTTAAAAAAGACCCGCGTGAGTAACTCTTCAAGAACTACAGCGGTTTTTCAAGGGCATAGAGCGGGGTTGTGTCAGTTTGACTACAAGGACGTGGGGGGCAGGGGTGACAACCATGAGGGACACATCTAAAGATTCGGGTCAGGACAGGCCTGAAACAGAGGGATCTTCTGTTGTACCCTTGAAGAACTTAACCAAATGCAGCTGAACGAAGGACATCAAACGGTACTCTGATTAATATGCACGTTTACTTGTGTCATATATATCGACAGTTAAAAACACGTCCCGTTTTCCAAAATCAAGTCAGATTTTCAGTACGCTGTTCCCCCTATTCCTGGATGTGCCAGCCCCGGATTGTGGATTCCTTGGGTGATGTGTTCAAAGTCACCGCACAGGAAACGCCGCAGCCCTTTGGACATGCGTCGTGCCGCACGCACACGAGCCTGTATGTGTGTATAACAGAAGCAGGGACAGAAACACCGTCACCACTCTGCATTTCTCTGCCATTATTAGCCTTCGCTCTGTTCGCGCTCTATATATATTTACTTTATCTGTTATGAAATATTACTATTCAAGGTTACACTTTCGGTCAGTGCCGGCTGTACGGAACCATTTATATCTGAAGCTGCGGTGTAACGCAGCCACTTAACGAGGACTCACACAGAGACAGGTGTACAGGGTTAATTAAAGACATGACCGGGTCACAAGCCCCTGTTTTATTGATCATACATCTACATATAAAGCGGCAGGAAGTCGCCGTGTGTGAGACAAAAGCCAAATGACGAGATAATTGGAGCAATCTGGGCGAAGAATTTACATAGGCCTCGTTGTGTGGAATACTTTATTAGGAATAACCAAATGTTATGAATATCAGATTAGAGGAACTGGTAATATTTAGAGACAAGGGCAGGAGACTTAATTTGCCCTCAGATCATTAGCTGGAGTGGAAGGGCTGCAGGGAAGCGGGCAGAAAAATAAGCAGGAGGAGGAAAGAGACATCATGGAGAAGGAGGGGATCAGCCCACTCAGCATGTTCTCTACAAGCTGACGGTGGAGAGTAACTGAAGAAACGGTGGAGGGAGGGAACGGCAAGTCGGGGGAGGTGACAGACGAATCTGGCGGCTGAGGATGGAAAAGCAGAGCGAGCCTAGGATAGAGCCCTGAGGTACGCCAGGAATAATCAATTAGTGATTACGGAATTAAGCGGAATCAGTGTCATTTATCTGCAGAACCCCCGAGAGACCTGCCCAGGCTTCAGGCAACAGGACACACACGGACATTTCGGGAGTCGAAATCCAGGCCAAACAAATGCACTGTAAAAAGTTGACCATTATGTGTCATTTGTGAGGTTTACAGCATGAACTCCACCATTTACAACTGGGGGTTAAACTCACATGTAGAGGAAAGATCTTGTTCCATAATTAGTGAAGAGTCTGTAATTTAATTAACATCACAATCCAGGTAGAATACTAAAGACTTTCAGGGTTAAATGCATTACTGTATACATTTCGGGTTTTGTTAGTCCAAATTAGCCTTTAGAGTGGTGGTCTAAATGGAGAATGTGTTGGAAACCCAATTTAAAAGGATGAGCAGGACTTAATCCTCAGACTTTCTGGATTATCCGAAATTAGCAGAGTAGAAATTTTATTACAACAGATTTCAAAGCTGAAGATGGTATCATTAAAAACCCGTTCATACACAGCAGCTTCAGTAGTTTTTTAGGCCTTTCGAATCTCTCCCCACCCCGATTCCCCCTGAAAGAGGGGCCCAATTGCTTGGCCCGTTGTTTAATTAATTTGGTGTAATTAAAGGCAGCGGAAAGCAGCTTTGGCGGCCCGTCATGAAAAGAGCTAACTGAGGTTTCCTGGGTCGAAGTGCGGCGGATAAACATTAGCGCTCCTCATCTAGGGGGCAGAGGCAAAATCCGGGGCGTGCCAATTGTTCTCTACGGCGCCCCCATGCTGCAGCCCACAGGACTCCAACACACACCTGGGGCCACTCCCCACAAGCCACCAAAGCTACAGTATGTTTGCAACACATATTTAAAAAATAAAGCTGACAGGTGGCACAATGTTTTACGTGTCTCTGTGTTTAACAAGAATTGAGCTTAAATGCCACCAAATATCTGAGTTACAGAATGTTAACGACTAACTGAAACAAACCACTAGCCACTGAGAGGCCCCTTTCCATGGGGGCTGGGGGGCCAGCAGCCTGACTCAGTAATGTCCGCTGGTCTCTGCACCCCTTTCTTTTCAGCACCTTTAAGAGCCTCAGATGGACACATATGGGACGGGCTGCTGCTGTTCTCTGACTGTCCCTTCCATACCCCCTTCTGCTTTTTACCGTGGCTGTGCTGAACTTATCAAACACCTTTCCAAAGCACAACCTCCACGACTAGAGTGTTAAACACACACAGTACATACAACGAGAGGGTTACTGCACCAAATGGCCGGATGTTTGCATCGGTTGTGACATGACCCAACATAATGGGGTGGTGAGTGACTCAGTGGGTTAGGGCACCGTGCCTCTAATTTGAAGGTTTCTGGTTCAAATCCAAGGGCTTGCAGAGTGATTTCTCCATTGGGTCGATCAACTCCCAGTTGCTGCAGGGACTGTGACACTGCTTTCTCAAAACAGATGTATGTTGCTTTGGATAAGTGTCTACTACATAAAAAAATAATATTCACGATTGTGTTTTCCTGGGTAACTTTAAGCCAATGCAACATGTGACCAGTGATGGCATGTGCATCTATGATAATCCCAGCACCAATGTGGTTCTAGGTAAAATGGGGTCTTAAAGACACTTTATGACCAGCAAGTGGCATAGTTGCTCAGAGCACAGTCTTGTGACCGAAATTTTTGCAGGCCAGGCTCAGGAGGGACATCCGATGCAGGCTGTGATTCTTAATTGCTGTTTAATCGATGATCATTCGTTATCACCTGCGATGTCATCACTGCTCAGATTCACTGGCGTGTCGCAGCATAACGGGAGAAATTAAAAGTTCAGCCACTGAAGGTGACGAGTCCCACCAGCAAATTAATATAACGACAAAACCTGGGAGCCATTAGAGGGCGCCATCGGCAGCCTGGCCTTCCAAAATACACAGCAGAGGGACCGGCTGTCTCTGGGATGTGCGCCTGTGAGGATAGATTATGGCGTCACGCGCCACGAGGGCAGGAGTGCGATAAACCCCATTATCCTGGGTCCACAGTGCCATCGAAAAACATTTAATGGGACTTCACCCCGAGAATCGGGCTGCCGACGGGACCCGCGCTTCATTAGCGATTCCTGCATGATCTCATTCCCGCTCCTGCGGCCCCCGTAAGACATATCGCCTGGACGCTGTCCAGCATGGCAATCAATACAGCCAGCGGAGTAATAAATGATAAAATCGATATTTTTAATATTTCCCCCATCGAGATGCTCTGCGGTCGTCTCGAATGCGGCGGCCGGGATATGCAGATGTAGAAAGTTGTACCTAACAGTTTAATGGGACACGTATCCTCTGGGGGGGGGGGGGGT
>JAODKF010000050.1:11327202-11343583 GCA_026779585.1 Mormyrus proboscirostris | reverse complement strand
CCCAAAAGCAGTAGAATCGCAAGATCAGCAGCATTTCTAAAAACAACCAGGGCCGCGCTGCCAGATGGTGTTACAGAGGCTGCGAGCCGAGGCGCCAGCACGCCCTGACCTAAGGGGACTCTCACTCTGACAGACGCACGCCCGACTCATTAATCCTGCCGGCAAACGCGCTGCAGCCTGGATATCAGCTGGCGGTTGCAATAGCGGCCTGGCAGCGGGTCACTGCTTGTGGCCTGGACCTCCGGCTTTCATGCATGGGTAACCATGTCCTGCGTTCGAAAGAACGATCATGAATCGGAAAACCAATGTTGCATTGAAAATACTGTATTGTGCTTTGGAAAGCCAGATGTTTCTCTTCCGATTGTGGTGCAGGGTGTTAGGGATTATCAGTTGACCTCAGTCTCTCGTCTCCATCCCCACCGAAATGCGCCAGGATGCGCTTCCCGGGAGATAGCAAACTCTGACTCCTCGCGTTTCCTCGGCGATTAATATTCAAGCAGTACGCCGCGCTGATCCGGCATTTTTCACACACATTTTTACCCCCCTGTGATGGATTCTGCGGCTGTAGCCACTTACGGGAAACGCGGTGTCATAAAACAAGGAGACGGATTCACATCATGCAAAGAGCGAGAAGGAAAGTCTTCTCGGAATGCGCGGCAAAACAATTCGGAGGCATTTCCGTTGCTATAAATCTTTAACTTCTGAGTTTATATTTATTCTCCCTGTCTTAATGAAGCTTCGTAGGACAACTAATAAAAACAGGCAGCATGAATGATCGCTGAGGGCTGTCAGGCTGAAGCCAGGTCCACTGTGCAGATGCGGGATGATTTTATGAACAATCCGTCCCGCAAAATGTTATTGTAACTCCGCCGTGTTTAGCAGAGGAAATGGCAGAATAACACCATCCTTCAGAGCATCAATCTTTAACGTGATAATAACCATAAAACAAAACAAAAAAAACCTTCATTTCAGCTCCGACATAAAACAGCATTTTGCTTCAAGACTGAAGTTACATCATTTTTCATTTAGTATAATTTCTCTCAACGATGCCAAGTGCTGTTTGTGAGTTTGAAATGGATGAAATCATACATTTACTTCAGAAGAAAATCATATAAACAGGATTTTAATTTGTTTTTCAGTACAGCAGTTACCAATCCAGGTCAGATCCTGATAGCTGGGACACCCCACACATTTCACAGCATCGGAGAAAACACAGGCATGAGCAAACCTCCGCGTTTTAACATGTAAATAACTTCACTCGGAATGTTGACCTGGTCTCGAGATACCCCTAAATTATCTCTCTTTAAACTGAAAACCATAGAAAAGGGGAAATAATCTTATTAAAATATGCAAAAATCAGACGGAAAGCATTACATTACTGCGGCATTATTGCTGATATCAGCGATACGGCGATGAGGGTGAAAAAAAGAAAAGAAAAAAAAAATGAAAGAGTGGCAATCCCAAATGAGCGCTCCACGCACACAAAGCAGACGTGTGGCTAATTGACTTCATCTCATTCTGCAGATCCCGTTTTACACAATTACCTACTGCCCCCTGCAGTCTGATTAAGGGAAGCTGAACGTGCAAAGGAGGAGGGAGGAAGAGGTAGAGGAAGAGCAGGAAACACGTCTTTCTTGGTTGTCTGTCTGTATTAATCCATACGTCACACGGGCGTATAGTGGTACTTAAGTGCAGGACATTATATAGCCTACATATATTCATTTTTTTCCCCACATAAAAATTCTCCCCACATTAACACTCATCAACAATCTGACGCCAACCGTTAGGGCTCCACCTAACGATTTGTATCGGTTAATCTGGTAATTATTTTTTCTATTAGTCAAGTAATCTAAGGACTAATTTACTGAATAACCCAATAAAAAATTGGGGGGATGTGGGTATGGTGTGGGGGGATCCACACCAAAGTTAGACGTTAATTAGGCAGAATGTCAGGAAGCTGCCTGCCGGGGCATTTGGGATTCACCCAGACAGCCCAGTCGCCGGTGCTGGCCGCCTCAGCCCCTGCTGTTAGTTAATGTGTCACTCTTTACATCTTCTAACCCCAATTTGCGCTGCATCGCGCTCCCCATCTCCTAGGCAACCCCTTTTGGAGGCATCATGCTAAACTCCAATCCGGTAATAAAAACATGAATGCGGCCGTTTCTGATTTCTGATGCCGTCGGCGGGATCTCGGGAAGCCTCCCGCTCAAGCCTAAAACTTCCACTACAAAACAAGCTGACGTGAAGCCATAATTCTCTTGGGCATCAGACGCATGCCCCTCTGCCAATGGCACCGGCGTCCAACACTGCGGCAAAATAACGCCTGGCTCCGGCCAAAGCTGGCAAATGAATGGAACTCTTGGGCGTGTCTTGTGGCCGTCACACTCTCAGACGAGGCTGAAGACCCACACAGGCCCCGGTCCTGTGGGCCTCTGCATTTTACCGCCCTGGGACACCAAGCGCTGCCATGTCAGTCTGTGCATCACCTGCAGGTGCTACAGAAAAGAAAACAACCATAACAAGTCGCTTTTACTATTCCTCTCAGTGATGCAAAGCTGGAATGTTCCAGAAGGTGCTGAGAACACCTGCATTTCAAAGTCCAGAGAGGAAAATATTGTGCGGGCACACAAGCGGCCATTAAAGGGAAACTAAGGCAGCACTGTTTTGTTTCCCTGTCATCCGAGCGGCGTTCCTGGGATTAAGAGCAGACACTGTAGTGTTCCAGGGCTCAGGCTAGGATTTCCGATGGGGAAGAGACCCGGGCAGACTCGCTAATTACCGAAATGACAGATTCTCACGCCGAACGCACCACAAACGCTGACACACTCATTACGCAGTGTTCGGGTGGCCTCAGCGAGACACAGCACCTTTTTCTTAATGAGTTTCGAACCCTTCAGAAACTTCCACATAAACCATTTTGAAATGCGTCGTCTTGCATGGAGGTCGGCCTTCGTCAAATCGAAGCGATAAAACTCTCGCCTCCGAGCAAAGTCATTCAGACAGGAAAACCTCCATGTTCACCTTATAGAAACACGGCAATGATACTTCAAAGGAGAAAAAAAAACAACAACCCACCAGCTTTTGACAAGCTCAATATTTAATATACTCAAACTGCACTGGGATTGGGTCACATTTAATTAGCATTATTATTATTGTCTTCCATGAATATGTGTCGCCTGGAGACATTTAAACTGACTAAATATATAATTAAAAACATACCAAACACCACATTCTCCATGAATGAGATGAGAAGATGAGCTCCCCCAAAAACAGCAAGCTGCTGTGTCCTTATTCCTCATGTTGTATTCATGTTGAAGCACAAGAATATCTGACCGACAAAAATCGATGTCTTTCAATTAAGGGCCGTGCTTAGATTACCTAAGTAAATAAATAAACGGGCTGGATACATAGTTCAGGTTATATAAGCAGAGCACAAGCGCGGGCTCTCGAACCGGGCCGCACCGTGAGAGCCACCTGACAGGGCCGCTGTTGTACTCTTGAAGCATGCAGCCCTACAGACAGGTGGAAGATTAAACGACATCATCTCTCATTCCCTATGTATGGGGTAAAAGTTGCTAAGCAACCAAATATGTCATGTATCATGTCATACGGCCGCATTATGCAGCGGAGATGAGTCATCAGAATGCAACTATAATGCTGCACCCATGTGGATTCACCTTAAACTCGACCTCTCTCTCTCACACACACACACACACACGTGTGTACATGCGCACACACGCATGTACCCCGGTCATCGGAGTGCCACCGTGACTCCCCGACCCTCTCTAGGACGCCCTCGTTTAAGCCACAGACTAAAAAGGCTTCCTGCAGTTGTATATACTGTGTATTTATAGCTGCTGTTGCTCTCATCCCGCCTGTCGTACAGCGCGGTCTCTCAACTACACAAGTCATGAAGCAAGTTCTTTACATTTTTAACATTACAGTGTTCCATCTGCTCGCTACTGATCAGACTCAGCATGAGTCCATTTAGTACACACATTCTCACAAAGGCAGTGACATCATCATCTCTGCCCTTCTTGTCATTATATTAATCATAATAATAAAGTTTCCTACATTTTTTAATATACTTCATTGTTAAAGAATGACTGAACTGCCATTGTCACAGATGTTACTTAAGTGTTTTTCATTTGATGGTTTTCGCAAGGTCAGTAAAAGCCGGGTCTGGATTTCATTCTGAAATCTCGTGTCACCTTTTTACGAGTAAATGACTAACCCCTTTTGACCGATTTATGGGTGACATCGGGTGACAGTCCTTTTAAGTTCGGTGACATCCCAGAGGCCACAGAGTGGTCTGATCGCTAAGCGGGGGCTTTCTGTTACCGCTCACTCCATTTCTAAGCCTGAAAATGCTGCATTTAATGGGCTGAGAGGGGGACAGCTTTCAGGGTCTAGTGGTACATTTTATTCATGCTCACTCCCCTGTCCTTCTTTATCTCCCCAAAACCTCTGCTCAAACCTCAGCTGAGGGACAACCATCGATATCCCAAAAAGACCACAGCAGAACCGCTCTGAGATGTTCAAATGTGAACGGCTTTCCACAAGTTGTCAAAGGCGTAGTGTAACGACAGGAGTACACGGTGCACACATGGACAAAACAAAATTAAAGAAAAGTGTCGTTACTGCCAGACTTAAAACCACAGCCTTCCCTTCAGCTTTTCTACGGTCATAAACAGACCCGTAACTCACACAGCGACAATTTGAACCAGCCCGTTGACCTAAGGCGGACTCTGTATCGTTCTTGCAGACCCGTTTGGCTCAGTGTTTAAAATGATCCATCTCTAACAATGACATCACCTCACCGGCCACTGCAGGAAGAGCTGGTCCCCCGGTTGAGGCTTAGTGGAAACCGTTGCGCGGAAGGTACTAGAAAAGGCAAATGGTTGCCTCGCGCCAACCCGGGAACGTGCTGCGGCTCAGGGAGCCGGAACGCACTCATGAAATATGGACGCTGACCTCGCTAATGCTGGCCTGGGGGTGCATGTGCTACAACTTCCATCAGAGAGCTTGATTAAGTTTTTGACATTTTACAAGTTGCTCCTCTGTTTTAGGGCCAGAATAAAAATAGAGAGAGCAAAGCGGGGGTGTATTCCCGGAGTGTCCACGCGGGAGACCCGCTCACGGCTTCCGCACATCTGGCCTATCTGTTACAGTCAGCTAAGGATGAAAGGCATCAGCTGGGACATCACATAAGGGGGGTGGGGGAGTGCGAACGAGTCGGGGCCTTTTATTCACCCGCCACGACCCAGATTCCCGTAGCGGAAATACAGAAATCCAGTGCAGCCTCAGCATAACGCGTGTCGGCATAACGAAACGCTGTCACCATCGAGACTCCAGAATATTCTGGGCTAATTTAATCTGCGGGTTTTACTTTAAATAAAGAGCTTGATGAACTATGGTTGCGTATCATCATCGTTTCATATTCGGGCCACTGATTAATGGTCACTGACTACAAGGCAAGTTAAAAATAGCTACACAACGTTTTGCCATGTATTTATCTATAATATATAGAATTCCGAGAGGTGAGAAACGACTCCATATATTATAAATCTGGAGAATGCGACTAGTGTTCGCATGCATTCTGTTATGGCCAATCCTGTGAATGTGACCACAGCTACGTCATTAATGAGCACTGCTTTTTAAGGGTAGCACAGACATTATACTGCTAATTCATTAATGTACTGTGTATTGTGACTGACTATATAATTCTCTTATCTGGAGATTGAGTCCAAGTTTGTACCTGGCATGTGACTGGAGGCCGGTAGAGGTGACCAGACCTGTGCTAACAGAGGATCGCTCATTCTCACTACTCACAGCGCCAAGAATGGATTTTCCAACTCAAAGGCTTTGGTTTCAAAGCTACCACCCATTGAAATGATCAAAACTGAGCCAGTTTATCTAAACAAATTAAACCTGTCTATGAGTCTCTCCATCCAGCTGTATTATCAGGAATATTTTCACCTTTAATATGGTCACATCTGATTGGCTGGTCCCATCTCCTCTAGTTGCTTAGACCCACCTCCCATAAATCTGATTGGTTATCTCTCTGACCCAATCATTTTTCATTCTGATCTCAGAACATTTTTGTGCAAATAAAGCTCCCATGGCCATCCAAAGCGAACTTCAGACATGTCCTCCTGACCCTCCTGTCTCCTTCCTAACGTGGCACTGATGAGCCATGCCTGTTGCTTGTTGCTTGACTTGTTGTTTGCTTGTTTTTCTTGTCAGCCCCATTCCGCAGTCATTGATGTTTCATACATTGCTCTTCGTTTGGCCAGAGCCAGAAGCTGTGGTGAGCTGTGGAGGCTTCAGTCAGCCTGACCTTGTACAATCAGAGCCCTGCCCAGGGGAGGCTGCCGCTGTGCCTAAAGAGCCTGGCTCAGGAGGGGCCGCTGCTTGTCCCGTGCTTCCAGAGCCTGGTTAAGGAGGGGGCGCTGCTTGTCCCGAGCCTTCAGAGCCTGGTTAAGGAGGGGGCGCTGCTTGTCCCGAGCCTTCAGAGCCTGGTTAAGGAGGGGGTGCAGCTTGTCCCGAGTCTTCAGAGCCTGGTTCAGGAGGGGGCGCTGCTTGTCCCGTGCTTCCAGAGCCTGGTTAAGAAGGGAGCGCTGCTTGTCCCGAGCCTTCAGAGCCTGGTTAAGGAGAGGCTGCTGCTTATCGTTATCATCCAATCCTCAGCCCCTAGTACCCTGTTCATCCTGTCCTCAATTCTGCTGTGCCTCCAGAGCTCATCCTCAGCTCTGCTGCATCCGGCCCCGAGAGGGCTGCTCCGTCCATCCTCTAGGCTCCCAGCCCAGAGAGCGCCGTTCTGCCCATGTTCTAGGTGCCCAGTCCAAAGAAGGCCACTCCGAAGAAGGCGGCAACTCCCCAGCTCCCGGCCCAAGAGGGGCCACATCGCCTGCACCCGGTCCTACAGTAGTTGTGTCATTCTGCAGAGAACCCTAGTGGTTGCACCAGTTGTCCTGGTTTTGCCCTGCTAGCCTCCAGATGTCCTGACTGCACCTGCCTCATCATCTCCTGCTGTCCCATCAGCATCTGCCATCCCATTGGCTCCAACCATGCTGCCTCCTGCTGTCCTGTCAGATCCAGTCTTGTCACCTTCTGCTGTCCTGTGGTGGCCTCCTCGTTCCCTGTAGGTCACCGCCAGGCTAACGTCCGACTCCCCGGTCATTGGCAACTTGGGTTGACCTGAAAGATGATCGTGGGCCTGGTACGGTCTGTGGTGTCAGCTATGGCCCAAAGATGGGTTAGCCAAAGCTCCATCTCCTGGAGGGAGAAACAGTGGCACACTATCCATGCCAGTTATCCCAACTCATTTTCCAGATCTTGTCCATCTGTGGTGCCTCTACCTCTCTGGGTGTGTGTCATTTTGGGTGTCCTCTCTGCGATCCCGAGTTTTGTCTGTCTGTTCCATGCCTCTAGTCATGTCATGTGTCTTGTCCCGTGTCCTGGATTTTGTCCGTCAGGTGTTCCCCGGTGTGATGCATTCAGTCTCAGTTTGTGTCTCTCCTGCTCCCTGGTTCTGGTTGATGTCTGATATTTTTCCCTTTGGTACCTAGTCCATTGTCCCTGGTGCCTGGTTTCGTCCTGTTTTTAGTCCAATTCATCTGTGTGTCCCCAGTGTTCACCTGTCCTGTTATCCTTTGGGTCTCTAATCCAGCTCCTGTCTGTTCCATGTGCATTGTAGTACCAGGTATATTGTTCTGTTGGCTCGGCCCCTCTGGTCTTGTGTGGTGTCTGTCCCATCTGTTCTGTTGAGCCCTGTCCCCTGCCCTGTGTGTCCACTCTAGCATTCAGTTCACATGGACCGCTCTTCCGTTTATCCTCCAATCCCGGAGAGCACATATTGGTGGTGGTTGGGGGTGGGGGTGTCCTGCTGAGCCACGCCTGTTGCTCGTTACTCATCCTTAGTCCCTTGTGTTTAAGTACCTTTTTGTCTTGTCAGCCCCGGTCCGATCATTGATATCACTCCTCCTATCTGCCCATGTCCTTCCTCATAATCGCCCTCCTGTTTTGACTCCTCGTGGTCTCATCCGTTTCCCTGCTCCTGCTCAACTCAATAAACTGTTTTGAAATGACAATAAAATATCCTTTATCCTTACATTCGCCAAATGCCTGCCATCAGGTCCTTCACCTTCAAAGTCTCGACCGCCATTGTCCACGGCGTTCCTCTACAGCTGCCTGCAGCCGGACGGATCCGGCAGCATTTCTAAAGCACCTGTCTGGAGTTAGACATCACAACTCCACACAGTATCCATCAAGGACATAAATAATGTTGAATATACAGCTAGTACATTATATCAATACAAAAAAGCAACAGACAATTTTTGGGAATTATGATGGAGGCTTTGTAATAACTATCAGAATTGCCTGTTAAAGTAAATATTTTATTAATAGAGTTATTATTTCCACGTGTCAGGGGTGCTTTGACAGGAGTGGACATTTTCGGCACCCTGAGCCCATATTTGCTGCTGTCAGGTAATTATGTAACCCCCTGGATTACGCAACTTACAGTAGCGCTGCTGAGGCCTATTAACATTTCTGTCGTATCCCACGTAAGGGGGAAAAAAAAAAGCTGACCTGACAGGGAGCGGGCTGACAGCCGAGCCCCCGCTACTCTCTCCAGGCAGCGAGGCAGGCAGGGAGAGCCAGCGGAAAACATTTCATTATGCCTGCAGGTTCCTGCGAGTGGGCACAGGCAGACATGCACAATGGCGCCCCCACAGGACAAGAAACAGACCTCGGAGAATTTCTTCATGCCAGTCATGACCAGAGCCCAAGTAAAACCAGCCCTGGGTTTTAGTTGACTCGGCCAAGCCGGTAGAGAATGACGTTACTAAACTGTTTACCCATGAGGCACCAATCTACAGATAAACATCAGCTTCCCTATATCAGTCATGTGTTTTTTATTTACATGCGAAATATAAAATAATGTTATAATCAAAGCTTCCAGATTGTGCTGTTAGGTTCCGGAAAGGGCACCATTTGTTGTAAACAGGGCCACTCCCTGGCCCAGAACCAACACTCGTTTTGTGATGGCATCAGGCCGCGTTCACAGTGACTGCTGCACAAGCACAGGAAGCAGCTGACTTGCTCACTGGCATGGGAACGGAACGGCTGTGTCAGCACTGAGACCCCGGCCACGAAGGTGTCTCAAAGATCCCGTCAAATCCAAATGCCGCAGGCTTCTCCGCTCACATCTACACTCTGGCGCCATCTAATGGTTGCCACGCCACCCTGCGGGAGATGAACGAAGTGTGGTGGCAGCTAGCCGGGTTTTTCAAAACGACGGCATGCGGTATAACTTCTATATGCGGTAACAAGGTCAGCATGAAGCGGAGCAGGAGCGTCTCTGGCCTTGAGCAAGAGTGGGGAAGGCAGAGGCAGGTGGGAAGCAGGACGCATTGTGACGCACTGCTGCGGCGTCTGGACTCAATGCCCTCAGGTACGACGCACTTTCAGGGCATATGCAAACAGATATGTAAATACGTAAAAAATAACACACTCCCACTTACACACACGCTTATATAAGAGGTGTAAGAGTGTGGGAATCAAAGAAAGGTCTGTGCCCCTCAACTTACTATCTGCGGTACCACTTTAAACTAAAGAAGTCCAAACTGTAATGTGTTACATAGCCAGGTTCCCATCCCAGAGCTCCCAATACAGGCCAGGTTCCCCGCCCAGAGCTCCCAATACAGGCCAGATTCCCCGCCCAGAGCTCCTAAAACACAGATGGGTTCCTGTTCCAGAGATTGCAATACAAGTCAGGTTGTCTCCCAATGCTCCCAATACACACAGCCCAGATTCCTCTCCCAGAGCTCCCAATAGACGGCCAGATTCCCCTCCCGGAGCTCACAGACGGGGCTGTATTACACACACGGG
Source organism: Mormyrus proboscirostris (assembly GCA_026779585.1). Taxonomy (NCBI): domain Eukaryota; kingdom Metazoa; phylum Chordata; class Actinopteri; order Osteoglossiformes; family Mormyridae; genus Mormyrus; species Mormyrus proboscirostris. The sequence goes on along the minus strand of JAODKF010000050.1, from coordinate 11,333,689 downwards.
GCTGTGTTACACACACGGATGAATGAGACCCTTTCATCAATCCATAGCGATGTCTGCAGTTAGCTGGGTGTCTAAGGGGCGGTGTGTGGAATCCTCCTCGGCCGGGCGTCATGCATCAGGAGCGGGATCTGCGAGGGGATTAACTGGCTGCTTGACATTCCTGGCAATTGGGGCAGGATTAGCAAATAAAATGGAAGCCCATACAGCAGTTAAACACTGCATGTCGCGGACTGTAAAATACAGCAGCTAAACACTGCATGTCGCGGACTGTAAAATACAGCAGCTAAACACTGCATGTCGCGAACTGTATAATACAGCAGCTAAACACTGCATGTCGCGGACTGTAAAATACAGCAGCTAAACACTGCATGTCGCGGACTGTAAAATACAGCAGTTAAACACTGCATGTCGCGGACTGTATAATACAGCAGCTAAACACTGCATGTCGCGAACTATAAGTGTGAGATCCCAAAAAACGGTTTTATTTACTTCATTAAAACTTTGTTTTTTTACCTTAGTACTTTCTTGAAAAACATTTAGATCCCATGGGCAGCAGAGTAACCATATCACGTTTTTGGCCCTTGAGCAGGGCCCTCAACCTCAGAAACGGCTTCCAGGGGCACTAGGGAAATGGCTGAGTCTGATCTGTGTGTCTTATAGGGGAGCAAGATGGGATATTAGAAAAACAATCGATTCCTGTGCAGCTGTACTTCCACAAAAGATAAACAATAGTATTATTAGGTTTATTAGTGTTATTATTATTAGATTACGCCAGATGGCTTTACAGTCCTGAATTCAGATTACTGTGAGCATCATTGCTGAACCTTCGATGAAGGTGCTTATAATCGCTGCAGTGAAAGCAGACATAAATGGGCGAGACTGTAGCTCCAATCGCAGCCGTAATTATTTTCACTAATATTACCCATTGTGAAAATGCTGTGGTAATAAAACGGGGGAAAGTCCTTAGGCTTAGAAATCCTCAGCACGAAGAAGAGAGAAGCGTAGCATAAACCGGATTAGGATGAACATGTGTACGGATATAAGGAAGGTATGTGCGTGAACGTCCATGAACAGGCACCTTCTCCTGACCCTGGAGAGTATGTTTTGGTGCTGCTGTTTCTCACCGTTATGCCCCGTGAAGGAGAAGAATGAACCTTGCTGAATTTCAGCCTGTCAGAATAACACAGGGCAGCCGTGCTGTGTGAATGACAGGCTTGACAGCTCGAGGAGGGATGGGACCCTCAATCACACCTCCGCCCCGGCGACTGTCACCCCTTGCCTTTTCACCAGGACACTGGGGGAACAATGGCGCCAGGAAGCGGATCGTACGGCTTAAGCCGGTGCCACGGGCAGATAAAACTTTGAATAGCGTCATCATTCTCGCGTGTTTTTTTTTTCCCACCTCTTCGAGCATGTTTGTGTGTCAGCGGAATAGAAAAGTCCTTTGGGTCCCCCAGGGCCACATTAACTCCATAACGCTTCGCCGGCAAATGTTATTGATCGCTGAGGTACGGAAATGGCCAAGACCAGGCCGCGTCCGCACCGCCCTCTGCTGCTCTTCCCGGTGGGCTCCCTCGCCACCAGCCTCCATCCGTCACCCGGCCGCCTGCTGGGAGGAGGGGAGGGGGCAGGCACGTTTTGCCTAGATCTGTGAGAAGTTCGGCTAAACTTTGTTAAAATTTCCCTGCAAAATCCGAGAAATGCATAGATAAACCAAGTGGCTTCTCCACAGAGCAAATGTACAAGCTGTCATTACTAGGACCTGCACGGCCAAAAGCAGGCCGCTGAACTACAGGGCTAATCGAGTGTCAGTTGAAATTAACAGCTGACAGTATGCAAACGCGCTTGTCTTAAGCCCCATGCAGTTTTCCACCATTTAACACATTTCAGCCAAAATAATTAAAAAAAAAATCCAAATGATATATTTTCCACATGTGATCTAAAACATCCACGTGCTACAATAAGCCGATATAAAACGATACTGGCTTTAAATACACCAAAATCTTCTACAGTATTAGGCTAGAGGAATCGGCCCTGTGATGTAATGGCATCGGGACGCCCTCGGGCGCTTCCCTCCGTTTCCATCACACGCGGCGTGTTTCATCCATAAACAGTGATGTAAGCTTTTCACGGCGGAGGCCCTTCCCCATCCCGGCACTAAAGGCGGTGCATTAGCAGGCTTCTCCCTCCTCCATCGCCGCGCTGACATTTCCATTGTTTGCTGCGTAATTACATGGTGCCCTAATTCCTCCGACACCGTTGAGCGGCCGCCCGGCCTGAGTCAGACATTCTCGTGGGTGGGGGGGAAGCAGGGCTGCGCACAGAGCTGCCTTTTAACAAACGACTCCCCTTCCGTCACTCCTGACACCGAGCCCTGGGCCTTTGTGGAGGGAGGCGCTTGCGGCTTTGAACACCTTTCAGCAGTAGCGGCGCTTGCCAGCCGTCAACAGCATGCATCCCCTTTCTATTTGTGCAGACGCATACATTAATATTTTGCTCCCGCTTGGTTGATGTGCATCCCTCATTTTAGTCACGTCCAGTTGCCACAGTGGCATGAGACTGAACCCGCAGCCTCTTAACAGCACCCCTAGTGGTCAGTGAATGGTAGGTGCGTGGCCGACGTACCTAGTAAAGTTCCGCTACCTTAAAGTGCCTTGGGTGGCACGGGAGGAGGTACGGGCGCGAACTGTGTGATGGTGATGGGAACTCGGGAGACAGCACTTTCCCCACCGCGCACCACAGGAGATCACATGAAAGGGACCCGCCGCTTTGAAACCCCGGTGCCGCTATCGCTGGAGTCATGCGTTCCCGGACAATGCTTTCCTATCCCCCCTCGTCTGTCAATAAGCCGCGCATATTAAAGCCACGGGAAGCTTTTGATTTCCAATCAAGAGGAGGGCTGTAGAGCTCTCAGAATAAACCTCGCTTTCAACTTCGATCTCGTTCGTTGTCAGTTTAAGACAAATTAAACCTCGGCGGATTAAAATGTAAAGTTGCTCTCTCTGTCTTTCACATTTCAAGTTGCGGGGAAAAGCAGGCAAACCTTGACATCGCTTTTGATCCCGGATAAAAGTGTTTGAAATTCAGCTGATCACCGCTGCCTTTCATTTAATTTACTCTCGTGTAAACAGAAGTTTCTCCACCAAACAAGAAGTCCTCGAAACTCTTTAAACGTAAGTTATGCGGTGAGACCCTGTGAATCTTATATAACGTAAATGATTTTCCATATTTTCATGTCTGTTTACCGGTCCTAAGATAGACATTTGCTCTCTCTCGCCTGCAGGTATTCCGATGGGCTCACTGAGTAAAATAAATGCCACTCAAAGGTAAATCCACTGCATATTTATTAATGGATTACTCTTTATGCATTACACCCAAATAATACCTCAGAAATGACCTAAATTCCACGCTCCGACCCCATTTATATTCCCTATATAGAACCCCTCCCCCCTGGTATCAGTGCGGCTGTGTGATTTACCCGCTACAGTATAATGAAACACTGAATACAGGCCTGATGAAATGCTTATTAACACGCGGTAAGAAAAATATGGAAATATAATAAACCATGCGAGTTTTGTGGCTATATAGCTGTCCACATCATACATTCTAACGTGTAGCAATGATGACGCTACCTCAGATCACAGAGCCGTGTGTACTTCGGGGATACAAAAGGATCACCTGTCTAACAGCGCCATCTGGTGTCACAAATATATAACCCAGCTTAAACATTTATAGACAAACCTTACACATTTTCAGGATATTTTGTAAAATGTTGATCTAATATTGACCATAACATTTGGGCGAAAACTAAAAATGAATGCTATAATTAAAAAAAAAACACACCGGATGGAGAATTTTCAATAACCGCTTATCCAGTGGTGTGATGGTGATAAACAGTCTGACCAGGGAAGCAAGGGTGTACGGTCAGGGTTCAGCCTGGAGGGGGCGCCAGCCAGTCCCACACAGCAGGTGACCTGGTGTCCGATTCACCTGAGCTGGGAGAGACCCCCACACCCAAGTCCAGGCCTGTGAAAAACCTCACCTACTGAGATGACTTGAGGGAAGGAAGAATATTTTTCAGAGTATAAATTCAAAATTAAGCTTTATGTGCTATTTGTGCAAAGACAATGGAATGTTTTTCCCCACACATCTCATCTCGCTCTCCGATTTTTTAAGACATACACACATTTGGAGATGACAGTGAAGTTTGGGGTCTGAGCATCGGTCAGCCATCCATCTATGGGTATCGAACTAGTAACCTTCCGATCATAGGCACAGGGGCCAAATCCATTGGGCTGCACAAATCCAAAAACGCTGCCCTGAGGAGGGTCCACACGGAAACGCACACGACACGGAGTGTTCCAGAAGATATGACGTACCGTCCGGTTCCTAATCCGCCGTGACAAGCTCAATACACAAAAACCCGTTGGACACGCAAAAGGTATGAGATCCATCCTGCGCTCACAGTGACAGCCAGCTTCAGCCAGCTTCAGCATCCGAGCAGAGAAGTAGGTGAGTTACGGCGGTTTGGGAAATCATCTTCAAAGGCTTCCATGGACACCCAGATAATTGTATGAATCTAAAAATAACCATCTTGAGGTAATACAATCTTAGGTGCATTTCTCAAGGCCTGAAATCACTGTACTGTGTGCTCCTGAATAAAATCATTATAATTTGCTAATTAGGTTTTATTTTTCCCCACAGGGGAAACACAGGCTTTATTAGAATGCCTTGTTTCACATACTGTGCCCTGTTTCTCATTAAGCATCACAGAAGTCCGAAATTCACCTCTTTGAAATGATGCTTTTTTTATGTTGGATTGCTGGGAAAAAAATTCCAGTGTGTCACCTGCAAAGTTAAATCACACTCAGCCAAGGCAGTCCGTCAGCGTTACAGAACTCCTTCGCGGACAGAAGAGAAACAACATTTGAATGGAAGAAAGACATGAGAGAGAGAGACCGGCCATATTGTGCTGAGGCGAGCTCCAGCTAATCCGTACCTGGTGGCTCAATGGTGAAACCACCGATCATGGGATTTGAACCAATGACCCTCTGATCAAAAGCATAGCATCCTAATCCACTGAGCTACACACCAAACCAACCAGCACCAAGCTCAAATGATCAGAGCATGCACACCTGCGCACATTGTCACACGTGTGCACAAACACACGCAGAAATGCGCACGCACACGCGCGCACACACACACAGTAAATATCCCAAACCTAATTTCACTTCCTTTGCAGTAAATATGCAGGTGCGAGTAGAATTTTTGCGGCGCAGACAATTTATATATAGAGTACTAACCTTTCATCAGTCGCACTGCTTTCCACAAATATGTCTTTGGGAAAGAGTCTCTGACTGTGCGGCCGGAGCAGTTCATCGCTGCAAATAGAGAAAAAGGGGCCGAACCGCATGTGTTAATACCGAACCGCGCCACTAGATGGCAATGATAACACAGAAGAAGGCGTCCAGCAACGGCCCAGCGCCTCTCGGCTTTTGCTAAATTACTGTTTGCGACTTCTCCGTTATTCCACAGGCAGCGTCGGCTTGATTTGTGTATTTTTCGAAACGGAATTATAGCCGACTTGAGTCTTTTTTATTACCCAAATCACGCCGCCTGTTGTGAAGCACACGGTGTTAAACATGCTCATTACTGCCGAATACCAGCTTGTGCATGGAGCTGCTGCGGTGGCTGGATGCGAGAAGGCCGGTGTTCACAGCTGCACGTCTGACTACACGGCAAAAAACCGCGCTGCGCTGCGCTGCCGTTCGGGGCTTCTGTTGATATAGACCGCATCTTTTACGCCTTCATAGTCAATGCAAACTGCACAGCTAATACTGCTATATAGGTATTCAGCCCAATGGCTTCAGAGTACCGAAAATAGTAGACCTGAGGCTAATTAAAAAGCAATCTCGGGGCGCTGTGTGAGGATTTTAGCACGCAGAAATGCAAATGATTCTACTGTAAGTCATTCTTGTTATGCTTGTCTGCAGAAGAAATAAATAAATAACGCGCAGTGTAATTAATCTCCTGGCTGTTTGCTGACTTTTTGATCCAAACACCCTCACACACACATACACACTCACGGCAATATAGTCTTGTAACATGCATCTTGGCGTACAAGGCTATGATTTAAAAACAGTTCATAAAACCCACATCACCAAAGGTCACGAAAGAGCCATGGCGTGCGCGCACGTAAACACACACATACACACACAAACACATAAACACACACCGCACACGTGCCGTTTTATCTAGCTGTGTTTTTATACGTGGTACCGAGTTTGGCGGCAGCAACGGGGAAAAGCCTGCTGACGGCAGTGTTTATATGAACTGGCTGCCGCGTCGTCCTGCGGTCCTGCAGCCGGGCTTTCCGGCCCCCCCCCCGCAGTACCTGGACACGGTTCAGGTTCCCACCTCGTAGCCACACACTGAAGAGGACGGACAGCCGGTCTCTTCCAGTTGCTGGAACAGCCAAATGAGTGCC
>JAODKF010000050.1:11301682-11315407 GCA_026779585.1 Mormyrus proboscirostris | reverse complement strand
AGATGACCAGGAGATCCCCATAGGGAAAAGAGGGGGTGTGGGAGGGTGGTCAGGGGAGGGGCCGGGTGGGTGGTCAGGGGGAGGGGCCGGGCGGGGAGTTTGCGAGGGTAACTCTGCTTCCCGAGAAGATGCCGCAACTTCAGCAAGATTAAACGCGACGCGCTTTGTGACGTTTCGCGTCAGACACCGGTCAACACCTCCCCCAAAGAAGCATTTGCATTTCGATAACCATGAATGAAATAGTCCTTTTCATGATAAGAAAGGCAAGGCTGTAAAGTAGAGACACCATCAGGTGTGTGGAGCAGATCCACAGGCAGCTGATTGAGATTTTAATGGACATGGAAAAAATCCACAGATAGAGGATCTTGATTTTAACAGAATATGAAGGAGATCCACAGAGAGCTGATTGGGATTTTAACAGATATGAAGGAGATCCACAGAGAGCTGATTGGGATTTTAACAGATATGAAGGAGATCTACAGAGAGCTGATTGGGATTTTAACAAATATGAAGGAGATCCACAGAGAGCTGATTGGGATTTTAACAGATATGAAGGAGATCCACAGAGAGCTTCTCAAGGCTTGATCCACTAGTCAGCTCACCCAACATGACCACCACAAGGAGCGTTTCCCAGCAGATGCTGCCGCATTCATGTCAGGCTGCTGGCGGCTTTTTCATGGGGTGAATGAACGGCTTGGGACTACATAGTGAGCTCCGTGTGTGTGTTACACCGCGACCACCAGCAAGTCACATGCAAGTGTTCCGATAAAGCTGACCTGCCAGGCATTATTATCGCTGCTGGGAGGAGAACACAAAGTGGGAACCGCAAGAACCGTACACACTGACCGGCGGCCTGCACTTCTGGAAGAGCTGCAGTGAGCAGGACAGCGTGCTGGTATTCCACCCAGCCCCAATGCCCTGGACTCATTCCAGTCCCCAGGAACACCTGTTCTAATGCTCTGCAGGAGCGCTCTGCTCTCCTGCCATCAGCTGGTACTGATTAGATCAGATGGTTCCGATGACCTAGAACCTGGTGAGGTATGATAGATGCGCGGTTCCACCTTTCAGGCTGAGGTTATGTTTCCTGTTTACTCCTGAAAACAAGAGGGCAGATCAGGGTCGAGCTGTACTCCCCCTTCCCCCAGTAAAATTATTCCAGCAAAGGTTAAATTGATTTCTCAATGCTCTCTGGATAAACTCCGAGACCACCCACACTTGCCATCCGTGCCATTGTTACTACGGTTACGGTTAGCCGCTAGATACACAATGTCCTACCACACATCACGGGACGTCCATGGAATATGCAAGCATCTCTCTTGGCAAAGGAACATTCTGGTGTCCAACATGGAGCGCTGACCTTAACCTGACACAACATCTCTTGGTGGAAATGGGACAAGACTAAGGCGTCGCTCCTTTCGGGGGGGAGGGGGGGGTGAGGAATGCTGCCGACCAATTCTGCGGCTGATCGCAGCAGGAAGTCATCGCTGATGCATTAAAGGCCATGCGGGTCGCCATGACGATGTCATCCCTTATTTTGGGCATGACAGCGCGATCTTCCCAGGGGACGTGAGCCCTGAAGAGAAGGTTCACTGATTTCTCTCCCATCCGACCAGCACATTACTTTTAAATTAAAAATTCATCCATCTTTTATATCGACGCAGCTTCCAGAGCATTTTCGCCACATCTCGTAATTTATTGCGCCTCAGCGTGTCATTTTAATTTTGCGTTTTTCGCCCAGCTTAAGCGAGCCGATAAAACGATAAACGGGCAAAGATAAGAAAACTCTGTGGGGCAGGAATGCTGGAAAGGCGGAGTTTGGTGATTTGCTCAGTGGCAGAGCACACTCACAGGGAGTTTTCTCTCTACTTTTTTTGCACGAATGACTGTCCAGAAATTTCACATTCAGAATTCTCCCAAATGCCGCAAGCCATTCCGACACGGTTTAAAATTCGATGACACGGATACAGACACGTGGAGCTCAGATTTATCGTTCCTGAAGCAGCCACTTGACAAACGCGATTCACACACCAGGGGTTCTGAGCCCGCATGGAACGATCACCATGCTGTTGAGTGTCGGTCGGTACCATGGTAGAGAAAATTCAGGACTGAAGACAGGAGTCGCTCATCCCAGAGAAGATCCTGACATGGATCCCATGTGCGAAACGTCCTGAGCACTTCAGTAAAACTGGAAATGCCAGGTGAGCAGAAACACACTCAACATAGTCCCAGGCGAACTGTGCATCTCTACTGCTTGCAGTGAAAGGGGGCTCCGTAATCAGACCCGCAGAAACCTCTCCTGTAAAATGTTCTCCAGACCTTTCCAAGGAACCTGAAAACTGAAAATCTTGAGAGCAGGGAAAGGAAACAAAACCAGAAGCTTGTTAGTATGCAAGGCTGCGGTTTGAAGGACGTGAGGCTTTCAAGTAAAGTCACATGGGGAATATCACCTGCGAGTCAGAAACGTGTAAATAAACCGCGATCGAAGTGAGTGGTCCTTCACAAACAAAGTCGCCCTTCGTGGGCCGCGGTGCCCTCGTGTCCGACCGCGAGCTGCCACGCGGGGACACCTAGCCTGAAATCCGCCGTGACTCTGCAGCGACTAACTGCATCCTTCCAGAATCCTCCACCATGCTCTCTCTTCTTTCACGGCATCACTGAATCGGTGTCTATATAGAGGATTTGCGTAATCAACACCTCAGCATGAACGTGTAAAAATAGGACAAGTCTGAAGGCTTTCACTGTTTTCAAACCACGAGAGTCACCCATCTATGAAGGAAAGCCTCATCACACCGCTTTAGCACGGAGAGAATGTTAATAAAAATTTCATTTTGGATAAAAGACGCAAACTCATTAAAAAGATAATTGCTTTGCAGAGATATTTAAGCATAAGGAAGATTTAGCTAAAATTAATTATGTTTTATTACATTTGAGAGCTGAATTTTGGAGAATTGATGGAAACAGATTCTAAAATTAGACTGGTTGTAAAAAGATTATGCCATTTTTGTTACTCTGATATTGAGAGCAGCTTATTAACGGTTTGACTATTTTAAGATGATTCGGATGAACTCAGAATTCAACTAGTTAAGATTTGGCCTAATTAAAGATGAACAATTAACAGGACACTTTCAACATGAACTCCACCTGACCCACAGCTGAACAACTGCCCATCATTGACTAGATTTTTTTTTTTTTTATACAGAGACATTTCCCTACAGTTATCTATCCAAAAACATTCATACACACAAACAGTAAATCCACGCTAAATCCCAACCCTCTTAAAGAAAGCCGCTCTCTGATTCCTCTTATCCTGAATGCTTTTCTGTTAAATGACGACGTCAGCTGTTGCTCTGCCACTGTTAAAAATTTCTATAACTGTGCCTGGTTAACTCAGGCGAAGATGTCAGATAACGGAGGGGATGATCTTAGCCATTGTCCTCACGTAGAGTGGATGGCATATTTCTGAAGCAGCGTGTTTGGGGATGCTGAGGTCAACGTGAAGGGTGCCGACTGAACTGCACGCCTGAAATCCCGCACACTACAGTGGCCCCATGCTAAATTTCCAGAGACAGCTCTGACAGAAGGCAAAATAACATAAAAGGCGGCGAATCAAGTACCGGAATAAACACAATAAAGCCAGAGACAATCCAATCAGAGAGCAGCTACCATTTAAATGATTCATCAGCACTTTAGAAATGAAACTTAACTGCTCGTTCATACTTATAAACCAAACGTGCCAGGTGGTCTTAAAATCTGGCGACCATATTACCTGGTACTATTGTCTTGCTGCCAAATGCTAACTTGGCAAACAACTTTACGCCCTGCATCCTCCGTGCCATGCATGTTTCATATACACCATCCCCTTAAAGATTAATATGTAGCTGTTGATTTATAAATCATCTCATAAGCAATCAAAATGGTAATATTCCAAAGCAATTACAACTGCAATAAATATTTGGCGAAATGCCTAATGAATTAACCAATCATGTTGGGATCAATTTGCATTGCCCCCTGGTGGTAAAAAAAAATGTGAAAATATTACGGCACAACAACAGTGAAAAGACTGCAACACCATCTGTACGCATTGCACGGTGCCAAACGCTAAAGCCGGTGGAGGTTAGGCTTCCTCTGGCCTCTCACATGATGCACCTATTCCGTGCATGTTTCACAACATTATTATTTTTTAAGTCCAAAGCCACGTCTTCGCTGTGGTAATTCTGATGACCGGGGGTAGAATAAACTCAAGTCCCGGGACACAACTGTAGAAATAAATACTAAAACACAGCTTACAATTTATGTGTACTAATTTAAATTCAAGAATCAGATGGCAGCATATATGTAACAAATACATAAAAAGAGAGGTGAAAAGAAAATATTTTTCCAATTTTTTTATCCCCTCCCCGCCCCACTTATAAAATTAAAACGCACAGATGATAGCCAGCAGGCTGAAATATGGAGAGTACATGTGAATGCAGACTGTTTAAAAGCTGGTGAATGACAGCGCTTTAGTTTCACCGTCGATCACCCTGCATGATATAGCGTCTCAGCTGAAAACGTTATTAAAAATGAATCATACATAACACATTGCATTTTTCCAGATAAATAGACGCTACCGTTTATATAATACACAGTATACCGCGTATGACCCAAACATTCCTCTCAGAAATCAGCTTTTCCGATTGATCAGTCAATCAAGCTGACTCCACACAATCTAAAAATACCATGTAAATAATATCTCATCGACCGATATCATAAATATACACAGACAACCTTGTGGGTCCACGCGGAGCTCCCTCGTTTGTTATCCCCCGGCCCCTGACGTCTTTCGGGAGTACATGGGACGCGCTGTCCCCTTCAATAACCGAAAAGAACTACAGAAATCTAATTTTGTTTCGAAAATGCAACGGAAGTAATTTCCCGAATAGTTTTACTCCATAAAAACATTCGCCAGATGTACATTTACTGGCGGTTAAAAAAAAAATCATCATAATATCAAAATGTCCCACTGAAGCGGAATTATATTATTACATGCCATACAAAAATCATATACTATTAACAAAATATGAAACAAAATATAAATGAAATATTAGTTTACGCGAACAGACAAATGTATTAGAATATACTGAACTGACATTTAATATAGTGAACTGATTAAAAATAAACCACAAAAAGTTACCTATAAATCGGTGCCCATATTATACGTGTGTGTGTGTGTATATATATATATAAAAAATTCTCTCACATACACACCACACACAATCCGTTACATCAAACGCTGACACATCATTCATTTATTAAATGCTAGCGACACAAGTCCAGTACAGACCGTCCACTGCTAACAAAACGACTATTAAACAGCATCAGAGAATAAAACATTCAAGTGACTAAACAAAGGAAATAAAACGCGCGACATTTCGCAGAAGATCGCTACGTTAATAAAGGCACCGGTGCTCGCAGCATCTCGGCGGGCATGCAATAAGCTGCACCTGTCATAAAAGCCCCGTCCGACGGCGCACAAAGAGATACACCGTGCCGTGCCAGCTGACCGCCGGGCGAACACCGACCTCCCCGCGCAGTGAGACGGATCTGCGGGCACGCCGTGTCAGGAGCGACGCACCGCGCGCATCTCCCCGGTCCGCCGGACAGCCTGCGTGTCTTACCTGAAGGGCATCTCCCACCACCGCGATCAGCTGCCAGGATTTCATCGTGGTCGAAAAAAAAAAAAAACACGGAGGAGGGAAAAAAGAGGAGAAAACTAGAAAAAGTGCATCCTGCTTCTCGGGAGAGGAAAGCGAGCTTGAAGAGCGAGGGGGAACGCGGGCATCAAGCGGACGAGACGCGCTGGAGTCGGAGCCGGACCCGTAAACAGTTGCCACCGATATAAATGCCTGCCGACATGTGTCACCGGCTTTGCTTAGTCCGTTTATTGTGATACTGGCAAACTCTCTCACTCGCTCCCCCCCTCCTGCATGTCGGGCTGCAGGTGCGCTCAGAAGATCATCTGCCTATACAATCTACCTACAAAACCCGCTTATATGACGTGGCTTTGTAATCTACCTATATATGACCGATCTATATAATCTACCTTTATAACCAAATCAACCTGCGGACGTCAGATGAAGGATCACTTTATAGAGGCACCGAAAACGCTGTCAAAGAGGTTCATTCGCACATGCCCATAATACTCACCTGGCGAAATCGAGATCCATTTATCCGTTTTACCAGCTCATTGTACTTATTGGTTAAATATTACGTAGCAATGCACTACCATTCATTACGGAGCCTTCAATAGCTGCTGATTTGTGCAGATAATTTCCAAATATTATCAATGCCTTTTAGCCCAAAATGTCAGAAAAACAGTGATTATTGCCCCTATATAATATATAAAGTGATAATTTGCCCATACATAATATTTTAATATATATGCATTTTAATTTAAATGTTTTTGGTGAGGGACTGTGGTCAGTGAAGTATAACGAAAGCTACGATGTCTAGCCTACAGAGTATATGAGAAGGTACCGGCGAAGGTATGCTGTGTGACTATCGGCCTGCATCTACGCGGAGCAGCAGGGTGGAGTAAATCTGAAAACATTGTTGTGTATTACTGAATCTATTATTTATTAAGGAAAGAGAAGGGAAAACCTAAATTAAAATAATACAGCAAGTATAACATGTACAACCATCACTGCATGAGAACCTGCCGTGGGTCTTTCCGCACTCACATGCGCGCATGCACGAACGCGCACGCACGCACGCGCACAGATTTGTAATTATATTATATCTTTGTGGGGACTCTCCATTCATTTCGATGGGGAATACTCTAATCCCAACATGACGACCTCAACTCCTACCCAGACCAAACCTTAACTATAAGTTACCAGACAAAATACAAGAGTTTTAGGGTCTTTTTATTGCATTCACAGATCTTTGTATAGGGACCTGAAAATGGTCCCCAGAACGTAAAAATAACACGTTTTTATTACAATGTGGGGGACATTTGGTCCCCACAATGTAATATAAACATGATCCACGTACGCCCACACGTCTCCCCTCTCCCTCTAGCGCCTTTCAAACCCCCAGGTAGCTTTTGTACATCACTGTGATCGAAACAGGCACTGTAAAGTCCCGGTGACAGTTTACATAAATTGGGCTAGCGGCCCCCACAGAGACGTGCCGGGCACGGGCAGAGGAGGGGACTCGCCACACGCTGGCGCCTCTGTTTTTATACCTCCCCGCTGGCCGGAAGCGCCGTGAGACGGGATGTTTAATATCCATCCCGTCCTGCCATGACACGATTGCTCGGTGCGGTGAACGCAAGCGCGCAGGACCGCACGCGCTGCGGTTCCTATAATCGCGCACGCGGCAGTGGGGATTAGAACGCGACCTTCCTGCTGCCACGCGTACACCCCCATATTCCATAGCTATGTCCCTGATTATTAACGGACGATGTACCCTAATTATTACCGCTGTGAAGCGCATGTGCCACATGTATGTCGACGTCTAAATTAGATACCCGGAGTGGAATCACCTATCGGGGTAGGGCCTTTTATAAATGCAGGACAGAAGCCAATACTTTTATATATACATGTCTAATGGTTATCATCAAAGTAAGAAGATTCTAAAAGCACTATATTGCTTTTTAAACAGTAGCTTGTGTATTTTTGTGTCTGTTTATTTTTTGGTATTGTTTGGCTGAGTTTAGGCCTGTGTGTGTGTCTGTCACCCCCCAAGCTCACTTCTCCCTTGAGTGGAGGAGGTTGTGGGGGGGGGGGCACCGTCTGTTGTAAACACGCGTGCTCCTCCGTGAGCCGTCTGCATCAGCCGTGGTGTGATGCCGGATCAACCAGCCGCGCATCTCTGGCCTGACACAACCGCAGTCCCTGCGTCACTTTCCACATTGGAGCCACTGTAGACCCGCCCCCTTCCATGCTAATTTATTCATGTGTCCCCTGAAGTAAAAAAAAAAAAAAAAGGAAAGAAAAAAAACCCCAGAGTGATGGTGCGGGGAGGGAGCGTGGCGGTGCATGTCTGTGGATTCCGTCACGGCGGCACTAAAACCTCAGCGGCTGACGGGCTCAGCCAGATAAACAAACACCAATGTAAACACCGCGCGTCAAAGCTCCTGCCATCGGGAAAATAATAAGCCGCTAACATATCCGCCCGCGTGCCGCAGGGACACACCGCAAGGCATCCTGCTGTATACGGGCCTGACCCACCGGATCCTCAGCACAGCAAAACTAACATCTAACTGCATGTTCCCTTTCCTTCATACAGGTACAGGATGACGATGATGAGATTAAAATACAACCTGCTTCAGGATTGGTGTTTACTTACTCAGATTGTTATCCATGCTACAGATATCAGAAAATGCTGGCTGATCACGCAAGAAGCAGCGGCATCCAGAGCCTGTTTTGGTTTCGGCTGAAGCTCCCCGAGCGTGCCGGTCGAGGCTATCGCTCTTAACTTCAGTCAGTTACCACGGTGACTGATGTACCGCTCAGGGGAACCAATCTAGCGCCATAAGGTCCGACGCAGCCCATAGCTTATTACGCAGTATAATCTGTTAAAGGTTACCCCAATTCTTCTTGCTCCCCTGTGCCTCTGCCCTTCTTCCCTCTCATTGTTATTAACGATGTTGCTGTTATGATGGGGGCCCGGGATCCTGAGACACACCCGCCTGAGCCAGGATCCCGAGGAGAAAAGCAGCCCATTATTTTTTTCCGCACAGTAGGTGAGAAAAATGCCATGTCTTCCCTTGATGCGGTTGCCGGGGGAGGAAATGTAGGTCACGGTTACGGCGTGTCGGGGGAGGGAGCTGAATGGCGCCAAGGGAGCCTGTCCATGCGGGTCCGGGTCCGGGTCCGGGTCCGGGTCCGGGGCCTGCGCCGGCTTGCATATCTGCCTTGGTGCACATTGACCATTGTGTTATTTGATCGTTGAGCCCCCTGAAAGCATTGTGATCATCCCCACAAATTAGTCCTTTCCTGCTCATCAGACCCTCTCCCTTGGGGACTTCCTGTCACGTGACCACCGCAGTTCGTCACATCCCATCACATGACTATAGCATCCAATTCGGTCATTCCCATAAAACTCAGGACCCCGTAGATTAATCTACAGAGGAAGACTGATACGCAAGATGACTTGCACTGCACTGTTTACGCGAGCGGAGTGACCATAAATGACGGCCGCAGGCAGGATCTGGCCAGCTTCTTTGAGACTCCTGGATGGACAGCCCTGTATGGCATGACACTGCCTTGCTGTGTTCTGGACGTCCAGGCCGGAAGAGCCACCACAGTCCGAGGGGCCAATATTTCCATCAGTCTGACAGAACCGCGACTTACAGCGGTGGTATAACGACTGGCATTACACCATTTGGCGCTCAGTGGTGGAGGCTTGAGTCCCAGATGGATCCTACAGTAGAACATCGATGGAGTTTGGAGGTGAGGTCCAGAGAAGCAAACTGAGTGACTCCAGCTAGAGAGTGTTGCCCCCCTTGTGGATCAGCACAGAGTGCCACGTACAACCAGCTCTGCTAGTACGCACATTGCTACGGCGACGCTCTCACGCCAGGCGAGATCAAGTTCTACACAAGGTGCACAAGTCACTGAATCCGGATTAAGCTGGATACACATCCATGGAAGTGCAGCTCATTTGTGTTTTTAAACACATGCAGAAAGTCCTGCCAATTCGGAAGTTTAAGGTTTTAAAAATTCAAATCTCAGTCCACATCCGATGTCAAACGATTCATGACTCAGTGATCTGCCAGTGTGATGCCAGCTGATGCTAAATCTGAGGCTACATGCTAAATGCCAGTCTGAAGCTAAACACTAACCTGATGCTAAACGCTAACCTGATGCTAAATGCCAATCTGAGGCTAAACGCTAACCTGATGCTAAATGCCAATCTGAGGCTAAAAGCTAACCTGATGCTTTTTTTGCTATAGGCCATGGGTGGCCAATCTTACCCGCAAAGGGCCGGTGTGTATGCAGGTTTTTGGGATAACCTTTAGGTCAGCTGTTCAAACCCAGGTGTGGGAACTTCTCAGACAATCAGTCCTTTAGTTAGTAACCTAATTAGGGAGTTGCAGCGAAAACCTGCACACACACTGGCCCCTTGTGGATATGATTGGCTACCCCTGCTATAGGCCTTTTGTTTGAACAATGAACACAGACTGGTACATGCAGGATATAGCCTTTCCAAGGGAACACACTGGGAGGTAGTGTGGGGGCGCTAGGCCCGTGAGACCCTGTGAGGTTGCTAAGACTTGTGCTATCTGTCCCATCTTCCTGTGGAAAAGTGCATCTCTTGTTGCCGGTATCAGTCTTCCTCTGTAGATTAATCCACGGGGTCCTGATTACAGGTGGCTGTCCAATTGGAGTGCCTGACAGACCTGACCTCCCTATCCCAGCTGAAATAGAAAAGGCGACACTCGCTTTTGCGATAGGATGCGATTTATTGTTTCCCACTGCAGGTTAGCTGTCAGGGTTAAACATAGGGGCGTCCCTTTTGCACACCTGTGACTGACGGATCTCACCTAATGAACAGACCCCCCTCCCCCCCCCCAGCGTGCTAGCAGGAAGGGGAATACATCATCCCCTGAACAAAAGGAGCAGCATGTGTCAAAGCCGGTAGCTGTTAGCCTAGCTAGCCACCACAACGCTGTTTTTCTTAAAGTCAGTATAATCCGCAATAAATGTTCTCACCTTGGGGATGCTCGGGTGTGGGAAGGCTGGGGCGGGGGGCAGAGCGGCTGGTAATGCAGGGCATGCCTCTCCAAGTCGCCGAACACCGCCACCTGGGTATGGGTGGGTGGGCGGCCTTTTTAAGGAGCTTCTGGACGTGACGAGCTAATGAGCTAACAGCTAACTCTCAGTTTCTTAGTGACCTCGGTAAAGCGGGGAGCAGAGATGCACAGACCCACAGATGCGCGCCGCCGTGTCACGGCTCAATGACTGGTGTTGCCTCGCCGTCAGAGTGGCGCGTTACGGTCACCGGGGAAGCTTCAGGCACTGGGTTATGCCAAAGCTGAGGAGGAGCAGCCAGTTGTGCAAAACGGCTGCTTTGCAAATAAGGGCCGGCTAAGCGCCTGGATCCGTCTCCTTCAGCAGCCCCCCCGCAGTGGGTGTCTTTGGACCTGGGGCATGGACATGCTGCCGCCCCAGGGAGGGGCATGTTGGTCAGCTCACCTACCCCTTCAGTCTCTGCTGCCCCAGGACGCCCAAGACCAGACCCCCAGAACTTTCCACCCCTGCCCAGACCTTAAAACACATGTCTTTGTTTTGATCTCCCTGTTCCCAGATTCTGCCAACACATCCCGTACCACGTGACTTGGTTCACCATCCCAACCAGAGTAACTCACACCGGGCGTCACCATGAGGGTCACCATTAGTTGTCCACCTAGCACAGGGGTGAACCACCACCACCAGAGCTGTGACGCACCATCTCTCACAGTCAGAGTGATTCCCAGGGAATTAAGGTGAGTGCATGGCCAGCCCTCTCCGTTCAGCCGGCACAGAAATCTGAGACAAGAAGAAAGTTTACAGTCGACTTTTACACGATGGCACTAAGAGAGATTATATCTACTGCCTTTTCAATCTCGGGCCTCAAACCCCATCACCTTGCTCCATAACCCATCTCCTCGTCCTCGGATAATTGGATCTCTGCCAATCCGACGTCGCAGAGTCGCCCACCAGCTGTAGATAATCCATACGCTCCTGCATTCCGAGGATGATAATTGCACTCCAGCTTGCGGCTAAGAGTGGGAATGCGGGGGGTGGAAGGGGGGGTTGGTTCAGTCCATGCTCTGTCCCAAGCACGGTGGACTGTGACTCCTGTGCACCGGAGTGGAGCTCACAGAGGGGAAGGGTGAGCGGGTTGGCCAGCTGGCGTGTAGCGGGGGCAGGGGAGGGACACAGCTGGGAAAAAGACACACATACAGAACAGAGGCATCTCAAATAAACCAGGGGCCTCTCCCCTGCCCCTCCCCTTCGGCACGCGACGGCGTTAACCAGCGCCATCCAGGGACTGGCGCGTGCAACTGCATGGGAGGGAAACGTGAGGGGAGTCAGCCTGGGACAAGGTGAGATGCACACAGAGGACAAGGGGACACGTTGGGGGGGGGGGGGGTTTGGGGGCTACTAGAAAAACACGAAATAAAGTTAATAATCAAACTGCGGCCTGACAGTTATAAATGTCGATGGCGTTTGGAGTGGGAGGGGGCTCAGAATGTGACGAAACCGGCGCCTGAAGCCGAAAAGCGTCAATGTGAAATTAAGTGACGGTGTCCCGCGAGCCGCGGGTTTGATGTACGAGCGGCACTCCGCGGTTTATCTGCTTCACATTTCCCTAAGTTTACACAATCGGAAAATATAAAAGATAAGAATATCCCAAGGCTCTCTCACTGATTAAACATGGCCCCCGCTCTACCCAGGGACGTTTAATTTACTGCCAGAGCCTCAGACTGATGGCGCTCCCTCGTTTTTCTGCCCTTAGAAGCAGAACGGGGGGTAACAGCAATGGGAGCGCCCAGCTCCCCCTACTGGATGAAATGTGAAGTACACGTCCACCTGACATATTCCGAAACCTTCTAAGAATACGGCATTTATTTTATTCACAAACTACCGACTCCTGCGTGTAGTATTTATTCCCAGAACCTGGGCAATACTGAATTGGGGTTAAACAGCCCGTATGATTGTCAATAGCCCGGTAATAAAGTTAAACAAGCTCTTCAGATTGTAGAGCGATTTCATTACAAAATCAATCCTTTAAATTAAATGGCTTTAAAAGAGCTGCTGTCCAAATGACAGAGGTGGACTGGCATGTTTAGCAGAGGGACTGACAGCTACTGTAGCCCATCAGGTAGAGGAAAACAGCGAGTTCTGTCACATGCGACAGCTTGGCGATTTTACTGTTAAATGAGAGGGATTTCTTCGTGGTGAAAAATTTAAGACTGCTCTCCAGGACACTGCAGAGACTGTTTGAAATTCAGGAGGACAAATAACCCCGTCAATTAAAGTACGGCTGAATCCCGGTAAATTCGCAGGTCCGCAGCAAGTGTGTAAAGGATGACGGGACTGAATTCATGACAGAAAGGTCAAGCCCTCTTACCTTTAGGCTGCATCTGAAATTGCACACCTTTAAAAAAAGGTATTTCAAAAAAGATCAGCGCATCCGAAACCTGAGTATTCCTGAAAAGTAGACAGAAAGTGGCGGGATGCTAAACTGCATCTGGCCAAAACCTGACAGGCTGCTACACAGAATGTGAAAATGGCGTCGTGTAAAAAGGTAAGGTGTTGAAATCCCTAGATAAGCCGAAATCCCTCCGAACAGCGTGAGCATTGTACTCACCCAAGTTCACGTTGTGTCACTGAAGCATGTCGACACCGGGCGAAGCTGTGTCACGTACCGACCGTCCTGCTCTTTGGCACGATACCAGCGGACTGGATTACAGCCTGCCAGTCAAAGAGCACCGCCATATTATTTCGGCAAATCCCATTTTTAAACGCCATGATATCTGGGCACGGTGACAGCTGTCGGCGTCTCGTATGGTCGCGTCCTGAATAACAGCCCCCTCCACGTTGCACCCCAATAACACGCCGGCATGCTTGCGTTTCTGCAGGATGCCAGAGACCGTAATTCAGAAAGCGGCAGGCGAACGGCTCATCCGGCTACGGGAATGAACTCCATTAGAATGCAGCCCCGGCCGAGGAAGTTCCGAAAATTAGTGAA
>JAODKF010000050.1:11244350-11256887 GCA_026779585.1 Mormyrus proboscirostris | reverse complement strand
TATATATATATATGACACACACTGATGACCCAAAAACATTGTTACATTATGACATTATATGCCATTGTTACATTATGACATTATATGCCATTGTTACGTTACCTCTACATGAAGCGAATAGCGCGGACTATAGTGTAAAACTGACGCACGTTTACGATATATGACACGGTAAGGTAACATTTAGCACTCATAGCCGACGTGTGAAACACACAAGTGATGGGCAAGGATATTTGTGTTTATTCAAGATGTACATCAACATATGGATTCTTTTAAATGTCAAAATAATAATAATAATAATAATAAAAAAAAAACAAATCTTACGGGTCAAAAACTTTCCAGAGCTTTCCTGAATGTGCTTTCAGATGACGCCAAAAAGAAATGGAAAGGCAATGAAGGACAGAATGACTTTAACGTCATAAAGGCTGCAGAAGTTCATTTGTATTTCGGGGCTGCAACCACTGCCCTGTCAGGACGCCGCTGCTTTGTCTAAGATTTATAGCCCCCCCCCCTTCTCTCACCGCATTTTTTGCGTTTTGAAAGCGACCCGGTCTTGGATCAGCGACAGAGATAAAGAGGTTCAGGGGGTGACGCATGTGCTGGGTCGCCCGGAGAAAATGGAAGTCTGGATGTTCGAACCAGGCACGTTCCGGAATCGGGGCTTAGCCTGGCGAGGCCAGCCAGTCGCTACCCCTGAGTTTCCAGCCCGGCAAATACCACCCATTCATGTTCAGTTTGAGTAGCACTCATTTAATGTACATTTGAGAAAGCCGGGTCGGCTTGTCCCTAGAGCGGTTGGGGGCGAAGGGCCTTGCTCAGCGGAGAAAATACAGGATTTGAAACTGTGACCTTCAGATAATGCATGCAGTGTCCTCACCTAGGAAGTCACACATAACTCCTTTTAAAATGCATTTTGACGACGCTTTTGAGACAGAAGCCGAACTATTGCTTAAAAAACAGCTTTGTGCTGTCTAAGTGCTGTGAGCTTTCAGGCACACGGAGTTCCTGTCTTCCTGCAGCGGAGAGGCCCGGCCTGGGCTGCCGGGAGCTGGTGGTGAGGAACCTGTCCAAGCTGTTGCCGGCGGTCAGCCGGGACGTGGCGGACTGGCTGGCGGCCACGCGGCTGAAGACTGCGCAGCTGCTTGCCGTGCTGCTGTTGCATGCCGAGGACCACAGTACGCAGCACCTGCATATGCTGTTGTCCACACTGTACCATGCCTGCACGGATACAGAGGAGGCGGTGGTCCAGAGCGTGAGTCCTTCGCCGTCGGCTCAGGGAGGTTAAGGCACGTGGGGCTAAATTTGCAGAGGAATGTCTCATCCTTGATGGCTAAATAGATATTTTTAATACTCCAATCAGGACACACCTGCTTCCATGGGGACTAAAAAATGCAGTGGGTATTAAAAACATTTGTCGTCCCCCCCTCCCCCGATAAGGATACACCCAAGGCCTGTGGATGCACCTGGACATACTTCTCTTATTTTTGGCCCTTGGTCCATAGTCATAATTGATGTCCGTGTTTTTATTTTTCCTGCCTGTCAGTGTCTGGAATCGGCACAACTGATCGGGACCTTTGTGGATCCAGAGGTCTTCCTCAAGTTACTGCTGAACCGTGTGGAGACCCCGCACTCCTCCTCCCTGTGCTCAGGCCCACTCATGGTACTGGCGGCAGCTCTGAGGGGCTGCTCCAGAGAGGCCCTGCGGCCACACCTCCCCCATATCGGGATCGTCCTCGCGCACCCTGATGTCTGTCAGGAGTCTCAGCAGGTGAGGTCCCTGTCACGGGCCGGTTGGCCCCTCTTGCCATGTCTTTCTGTATTATGGCTACCCCCATAGCCCAGTCCAATATGTTCTACCTGAAGTAGGTCCCAACCAGGTTCTCCATAGATGACGGCAGTCTGTACTCATCACAGGGCTCGGGCGTTAATGGCAGTAGTCTGTACTCATCACAGGGCTCGGGCGTTAATGGCAGTAGTCTGTACTCATCACAGGGCTCGGGCATTAATGGCAGTAGTCTGTACTCATCACAAGGCTCGGGCGTCAGTGGCAGTAGTCGGTACTCATCACAGGGCTCAGGCGTCAGTGGTAGCAGTCTGTACTCATCACAAGGCTCGGGCGTCAGTGGCAGTAGTCTGTACTCATCACGGGGCTCGGGCGTCAGTGGCAGCAATCTGTACTCATCACGGGGCTCAGGCGTCAGTGGCAGGTAGTCTGTACTCAGCATGGGGCTCTGGCATCAGTGGCAGAAGTCTGTACTCAGCACGAGGCTCAGGCGTCAGTGGCAGCAGTCTGTACTCATCACGGGGCTCAGGCGTCAGTGGCAGTAGTCTGTACTCATCACGGGGCTCGGGCGTCAGTGGCAGTAGTCTGTACTCATCACGGGGCTCGGGCGTCAGTGGCAGTAGTCGGTACTCAACACGGGGCTCGGGCGTCAGTGGCAGTAGTCTGTACTCATCTCAAGGCTCGGGCGTCAGTGGCAGTAGTCGGTACTCAGCACGGGGCTCGGGCGTCAGTGGCAGCAGTCTGTACTCATTGCAAGCCTCAGGAGTCCTTGGCAGGCCCTCCTGCTACCCTCCTTTCAGCAGGGGCCTGTATGAGGATTTCCCTGCTCTACTCTTGCAGGCCGACACTAGGCCGTCATGTCCTACCGTGACCCCCTCATTTAAATCATTATTCTGTGGCTTTTGCGGCTCAGTGAATAACATCCCCCGTGTCTTTCAGTGCCCCCGCAAAAGCAGGCTGTGGCTTCCTCCCTGGCCCCATCCTGAAATCGCTTCCCTTTGATGGCTAAATGCTATTTTTTGAACAGGCAGGCATGACTCATCACTCCTTCTGACCCCCCACAGGGGCCTGAAAGAATTTCCTCTCTGGGATAATAATAATAAAAACAGCTAATTTCTCCTGACCCCTGCGTGTCTAGTCTGACCCCTGGCCCCCGTCCATTACGGAGGGGCAGTTCCTGGAGCTGTTTGTTTTTTCAGTCCCCCCCCCCCACACACACCTCCTCCTGCTGCGCCATGTTGCCTTCCTGGTGCTCCTCTTGAAGGCTCCCACTTTCAAAGCAGTCCGGGGGTCTCCGATGAAAGACACTGGCCGTGGGGGATAGAAATTCACACATCCAGGGCCGGACAGGTCACACGCTCACACACAGATGGATCCAGACCTCTGAACACTGTGGGTGGGTTTGTTGGGGGTGTGGTGGGGGGGGTCAAGGTCTGGCCGCTGTCCCACCTGAGTAGGGTTTCTTCCAATATGTTGGAGCCGCCACTGCAGAGAAGCACCTGCCTCCCGTCTTACTTGACTTGCACGAGGGCGCCTCCTGGTGGTGGGCAAGTGTGACTGCATACGTCCCCCGCTCCCCCCCACCAGCTGCAGGCATGGCACTATCCCAGTAACAAACAGAACAGTGGAGAAACAACAGCAGGATTCAGAGTCAATGCTCATAAAATTAACATTTGTGGGCAAGTCATCTCGTACATGAGAGGGCTGTGGACACTTTTTGTAGTAGAAGGTTTATTTGCGATTATAAAAACAGGAATAAAATAAATAATCTTCAAAGGTGGGAGCTCACCTCACTGGGCCTGGCATGAGGGAGGCTGGTGATAGCATGGGCCTGACGGGAGGGGGGTGGGATTTGGTGCTGAACTGATGTCAGCGTGACGGCTGGTATCAAAGGGAATCTGTTAGCGTCATGTCTTCCGCGAGCCGTAGTCCGTTGCGTCGTCTCTGTGATGGCGCGCTCCGTGCTGCTGTGTTGCTTGTTGCCATGGCAACGGCGATCGCACATCTGCGGGATTAAAGCCGGTCGGCCGTTGAACGCACGCCGCTGGCAGCTGAGAACAAGCATCTTTCAGCCGGGGAGTCCGGAGAGGGGGGGCAGGGGGGAATCTGCCTTCTTTCATCTTCTGTACGAGAGCAACAAGGAGCCAGATGGCTCCTGGCACAGGCTGCTCACCTGGTTCTGAGAGGGGGCGGGGGGCTCTCTTTCCCATCATCCCACTGGGCTCCTGCTCTCAGAGCTCCACGTCCTCCAGGTCCTCAATGCTGTGTGTGTGTGTGTGTGTGTGTCTGTATGTGTGTATGTGTGTATGTGTGTGTGTGTGTGTGTGTGTGTGTGTGTGTGTCTCTGTATGTATGTGTGTGTGTGTGTGTATGTATGTATGTCTTTGTCTCTGTGTGTACGGGGCATGTTGGGTCCTGGGGCTGCCCTGGGGGCCGCAGACCTGTATGGTGTCACGCTCACTTTCACACTCTTTTGCACCATTAATATGTGGCCTTGCTGGCTCCCTGAGACCCCCCACCCCAACACCTCTGTTCTGTCACATATTCCTCCCAAACAGGCGGCGTCCGGACGCCCAAGGTCCTGCGGGGGACGCTTTAATACTTTTAACAGCACTTTTTATGTGTCAGGTTTTTCCTACAGATGGGGAAGGCTATAAAAACAGACCCCCCCCCCCATTGCACCCTCCACCCAAACCCACCAGTACCGAGAGGCCATGGCTGCCCCTGCCTGCTGCCTGGGGTACGGCAAACAGGAAAGGGGCCCTGTGTCCCCGTGACGGTCTGGAAACGGCTGCCCCCACCTGTAAACATGGGACCGTAGCGCCTTTCATTGCTGTGTGAAACACACATTCTGTCCTGTTTATGTAACATAAATAATTGTTGTAGGTGAAGCCCTCAGCTAAATGAGAAAATTCCCCACGGGGGAAGGAAGATGAGGTGCGTTGAGGCCATTGGGCGTGTGACGGAATCTCCCCCTCCCTCCCTCCTAGCCTGTGTACTTGCGTCAGCTGCTTGCCTGCGTCACGGCCCTACTGAGCACGTGTGCCGAGGACTGCAGCATCATCAGCCTGCAGCTGCTGCAGGTGCTGGTTTCCGTGCAGAGCCTGACGGCCAATCCGGAGCTGTGCGGTGAGGTGAGCTCCCTATGCCCCGCCTCTTATCCTGCCTTCGGAATGTCACATGGACACAGGCCCGCCCTCCCAGCCCACCCAGTCAGCTGTGCCACAGTCCCCTCTTACAGGCAGCCTCTCCCTGACGTCTTTTTGTCCCCCTCACCGGTCGCACTCTCCTCTCTCGTTACGGCCGCTGGCACGGAGGTGAAGAACGTAGCGGCCCTTACAGTTCACAGAGCTCACCAAGCGGCACAATTACCCTGTAGGAGGGAATTTCACCCCGATTAGAGGGTGACAGGCAGTGAGGAATGGCGGGTGTATAAGGGACG
Source organism: Mormyrus proboscirostris (assembly GCA_026779585.1). Classification (NCBI taxonomy): domain Eukaryota; kingdom Metazoa; phylum Chordata; class Actinopteri; order Osteoglossiformes; family Mormyridae; genus Mormyrus; species Mormyrus proboscirostris. The sequence continues at coordinate 11,251,665 of JAODKF010000050.1, read as the reverse complement.
CGTGTCCCCAGCTCTGCACCCCCCAGTGGTCGTAATGAGGATGTTCACTGTGTGGTCAGCCTACAGCCTAAAGCTCCAAGCCGGAAATCTCCATAAACACAGACCTTCATTTTAATAGCTGTCCCAAACACCATCTCTGGGGATTCCTGCCCCATTTCCAGGGAAGAGTTTCGGATTCCAGCGGCCCCAGTACGCGGCGCCTCACTGGACTGGAATTTAGCCTAAATGCATATCGATCCCCCCGTCTCCGAATTTAGGTAACTACAGAGCAGTAAGACAGTACAGCACAGGTACAGTAGTGGGATCAAACAGCTGCCTGGCCTGGGGGGCACAACTGTGAACGATGCTGAGGTTCTCTATGCTCCCCCATCTCGCTCTACCTTGCCCCTCCCCACCGCCCGGCCCCACCCTCCCAGGTCCAGCAGAGCATACACAGCCTGTGCCAAGCGCAGGCCCTGTCCAGCCCCGTGGAGCTGTACCGGGGGCACATGGCCGCCCTCCTGGATGGTCTGTCCCAAACGCAGCCCTCCTGGACGCGCCACTCCACTCAGAGACTGCAGCTGGAGGTCATCGCCATGCAGTCAGGTGAGCGGGGGCCAGGGGTCGCATTGGGGTTGACCCCGCCGATCTCAGTCGGCTCTGTGACCCAGTCAGTCCCCCTCGGCCGACCTCCCATCATGCTGTGGCCTGACGGCTGTGAAGGTGGGGGGGGGGGAGGGGGGGGCGCAGAGATGCCAAATGTCTTTGCTTTCAGGAAAAATGAAAATCCCCACTTATCGTGATCCCCGCCAATCGAAAATGACCCTTCCGCCTCCCCTTGACAGAGTGGGACCTCACAGTCATGACTAATCGCTCTTAGAGCCCACAATCCTGACCCAAGGGGTCAGAGATCAATCTCCAATCCGGCCAGAGAGAAAAACACCACTTAGAAATATTCTCCCCACAGAACTGTACGTACGTGCCAAGCTGGCGCCCCCGCGTGCGTTCGCTCTCACCAGTGCCCCTTGTCGTGCTCACTTTGGTGTGTGTTTACACCTCATATGCCCCCGCCCCCATTTATGGATACCTCCGTGTCCCACGTGAGGCAGATGGGCGCCATCGTCCACACATCAGGTCCAAGGGCAGGAAGTGTGAGACCGCCGCCTCTTCTGGTTGGTCCTGCTTTGATCGGCGTGTTCCCATGGCGTGATGCCCACATGGTGCCGTGTCCTCTGCCCGTCTGCCCCCTCCAGGATTTCCTCCGTCTCGGCCGTCAGCTGGGGGTGGGGGTGGCTGGTTCAGGTGGAGTTAAGCTGCCCTGGTTTATGCACATTTGTTTAATTTGGACATTTAAATGGAATTTTAAAGCTTTTTAATCTTAGAGATTGGTTATCGTTTTATGTTCCATTGTTCTGTTCTGCCCATGCTGGAATCTCTTCAAACGTTAATAGTGTCTGTCTGTTTCTCTGTCTGTTTGCCTGTCTGTCTGTTTCTCTGTCTGTTTGCCTGTCTGTCTGTTTCTCTGTCTGTTTTCGTCCGTGTGTTTCTCTGTGTTTGTGTTTCTCTCTCCATCTGTCTCAGGCCCGGTGGTTGGTGAGTTCCTCCCCCAGCTCTTGCCTGTCCTGCACGGCAGTCTGCAGCCCAGCAGAGACCCTGAGATGAGGCTGCAAATCTTCATCTTGCTGTCCAAACTGCTACTGGATGCGAGCAACACGCTGGACTCTCAGGGGTATGAGCGACGCTCACAGAGAGAGAGACACACACACACACACACACAGACACACACACACACAGACACACACATACACACACACACACAGACACACACACACACACATACACACACACAGATGCAGACTGGACAATGAAGACTGGACTCCATTGTCCGACGACGGCTTTCCACTGGCTCGATAGGGAAGGCCGAGGTGTTGTTATGGAAGGGCGGGGTGTTGTCCCAAATCCTTGCGCTTATTTTCCTTTCTGAAAGCTACAGCACGTCTTGGGTCTGCTTTCCAGCACGGCCGTTTTTCCACCCCCCCCCCCCCCCCCCATCCCAAAATAAATGGGGATTCCCAGGATGACGACACAGTAGTTTTCCCCATTACTACACACGCCGTGGATATGGGCCCAGCTTTCTGCAAGGCAAGTGCTGAAATTTTAGGCATTATGATTAAGGGGGGCATTTTCACCCAGCGAGACACGGACAGAACCGACGTATTTACACACGGGTGTTCAAAATCAGATGGAGCACCAGAGATGGGGAACCATGTTCTTGGCTCTCGAACCTACAACCCTTAGTTTAAAATAGCTACTTTGTCACCTGCTCCTGCTTTATATTTCGTAAGCTGCAGCAGTGCACTCCTGGGGAGCATCCCAGCTCTCCCTACGGCTCTGATGTTGCTCCCAGTCCCAGCCAGATGCCCCAGGCCTCTCCGCACTGGGCTGGTATTCCAGCCACACGTGCTCCCAGCTGTAGCCACAGGATGCTCTGGCAGATGTTAGCGGGATTTGCCCCCTGATGATGGCATGATCTCACCCCGACCACAAGACAGCGCGTCCTTGTGGCGAGGTCAGAGCAGAGCCCCCAGCTGGCGGGGGGTGGGGGCGCTAAGCCCTGGCCTGTACGGCTCCTGTGGTTAGGGCAGAGACGGAGGCGTGGTTTAACTTACCTCGGCAGGAAGGTTGCGGAAATTAGCCGCGACGATGGAGTATAGCTTCACCGTGCACCATCTCATTCGAACTGGCACCTCATCGCACCCCAGTATCAGATCCAACTTACTGCCGTGCATCAGCAACGTTGGGGGGGTCGAGATAAAGATCGCCCCCTTGTGGCCATCTGAGAGAAAGCGAGCGCTAGGTGCCGCAAAGCCCACATCAAAGTACGCGGCACAGCTCATAAAGCCAGCCTACATAGCAGGGTGAAGGGGATAGTAATGGTGTCTGCGAGGCCTTTGTTCCTGGGCCAGGGCTACAATAATGATCCCTCTGTCAGGAGGTGAATTATGTACAAGGGCGGGAAGAAGACAGGTTCAGAAAGTGTGCCTCTTTAAGTAGAGCTGTCGCTCTGTTTGATGTGGATCGACTCAGAGCTGTTTAAGGAAACATGAAAGGTAAGAGGGGCAATGCAGAAATACCCCCCCCCCCCCACTCACACACACGCACACACAAAAACACCAAACGCTGACAGAGTGCTGCGGTATTTTACTGCGAAGAGGCAAGACAGTGTACGTGCTGTATATTTTAGGTGTACTTTAGGTTGTTGTAAAGACTACTCACTCAGATACAGTTGAGTACTTTAGACCCTAAGAGGTTATGGTACAGACTACTCGCTCAGATAAGTAGGTTAAGTACATGGCTCTCTGGTACTACAGCAGAGCTTTGAAGCTGCGTTTCTGGCCATGAGGTATAGCTCCTAGCCCATAGCGCCACCTGATGTACTCTGTGTATAAATGTCTGTGTCCACCGTAAGTGTCCGGTGGGCTCAGCCAGTTTGAAGGCTGGGACGCTCCTGTGAGACAGACCTGGGCAGGGCAGAGGGAGGATTGGCCTGCTGAAAGCATAGTTACCTGTCTCCCTCTGGTGGTGGCTTGCTGGTAGTGCATCGGCTCGATTTTAATGTTCTATGACAGGGGTGGGCAATCTTATCCGCAAAGTGCCGGTGTGTATACAGGTTTTTGGGATAACCTGTAGGTCAGCTGTTCAAACCCAGGTGTGAGGACTCTTCAGCCAATCAGTCCTCTAATTAGTAATCTAATTATTAAGTTGCAGTGAAAACCCGCATAACACAACGGCCCTTTGCGGATAAGATTTCGACTTCTTGGTGAGACGTGTAATGTTCTGTAAAGAATTACATTAAAGGCTGCAGGGAAACAGGGTGATTAATGAAGCAGAAAAAGCCCGTGTGTATAGAACAGAGCGTGCGACACAGGGGATAAAGTGCTTCCAGATGCCCCGCCCACCGTGCCCGTGCCCGTGCCCAGCCTCTGCACCTGTAGGGTTACGCAGCTGCCGCTTCCCAGGTCCAGATGAGGCCCTACTGTGGGAAACCTGCTCTTTGCCAGTCATCCCATGCCGCGCGTGTAATGTTATCATAAAACGGCCCACTGGTTCATTTATCACATTAAAAACACTCCCCATTAAATCAGTCTCCAGTGCTTCCTGGATCACACTGCCATCGCCGTGCCTGACTCAGGCCCGGCTGCTGTCTCCCCCCGGTTCTCAGCCAGGCGACGTGTCCTTAACCGCCACACCACCACCGCTGTGCGCCGTGACTCAAGCCCGGCTGCCGTCTCACCCACAGGCAGTTCTCCATGCACCTGGAGCCCTTCCTACTGGACCTACTGCTGCCCAACCTGGTGTGGCATGCAGGCCGAGTGCCAGCCGCCATCCGCAGTGCCGCCCTCACCTGCCTGCTGGCCCTGCTCCGCGGAGGGGCGCTGACCTGGCACCAGGTGAGACCCGCCTCCTCATGCACATACCCACACACACAGGGCTGCAGGGCCCGCTGTGAGCTGTTTTCTTCATTCCTTTCCGATGATTTCTTGCCGCCAGGGTGGCCTGCAGTGCTGCAGTGGGTGAGTTTCGCAGCAGGTGTGTGTGTGGGCGGGGCCAGGTGGGCGGGGCCGGGGAGCTCAGCTGGTACACAGTACACATACCAGCATCCCGCTGGAACAAAGCAGCCTCTGTCCAGGTTTTTGCTCTGTGGACTGAGGCACAGCCTGTCTTGCCTCAGGCCCGTTCTGTGCCTGCCCTTGGAGGCGTGACCATGGCGACAGATCAGGATGCGGCTGTGGTCTCTCGGTGACCCCTTCTTCACATGGCAGCGATTCGTAACTCAACTACCGCTGCCACCTCTATAACTCTAACCATTGATATCACCACTACTACTCACTGTTATCACTACTATCACCACTACTCACTGTTATCATTGTTAGCACTATTTTTATTATGACTACCATCCATATTCCCCTGCTCCTGTGCATCCCTGACACAAACGCAGACACACAGTGCCTGCATCGGCGTGACCTTCCTCAGCCCCCATGAGGCTGACTGCTTCAGCTCTGCAGAAACAGTGTGTTCCATCCACCCACGCTCGCAAATCTGCTGCATGAGCAAACGTTCAGGGCCGGTCGAGGTCCATGTCACTTAATGGGTTTTGCAGCACTGGTGGAGGCTGTGCAGTCACAAGCCCTGTCTGAGTCCCATGTTGTTCCTGCTCCGCGGAGGTATAACTGATTCCCAGCACATAGCCGGCCGCTCGCTTGTTTGGTCGCCGCTGGTCTCCCTGCTCAAATGGCCCCCGCATTGTCCCTCTCGTGCAGCTGGTCGGTGTGCAGGACAGGCTGATGCCCCACATCCTGGCCGCCCTGGACGAGGACTCCCAACTCTCCCGGCTGATGGCCTGCCGCTCCATCTGCGCCCTGCTGATGCTTGCTGGGAAGCAGCTCCACCCAGACGCCCTCAACAAGACCTACCCCGGTGCGTGGGCCTGGGGTCACAAGGGTCATGGGGTCGCCAGGAATTATCCCGAGAGAGCAGGGGGTCCCCAACTGCTTGGCCTGGGATTACAGGGAATAGGGAAGAAAGCCGCTTTGTACCATTAGTGCTCATTGCTGTACCCTACATAGGTGAAGGGCAGCAGCATCAGCGCACACACATGCCAAAGCACAGACAGGGAGTGTTTATCACCGAGCCTTTGAAGCTGACCCATGAAAGGGCCATCAGAACGCAACAAGGGGCAGCGTCTGGTCCAGTAGACTAGGATGCTGCTACTTCACGGATCCTCACTGGGAAATTCTCTTCACCACTCCCATCTGTCTCTCTCGGAGACACACAGACGTCACATTTACATATTTAGCAGACATTTCTGTCCAAAGCAACATGAGGCGAATAGCACATTGCAAACATACATGCTGTCAAGGAGTTAACTAGGCGTAAGTGCAGCTATGCTGAGTTTCCAATGGATGCCCAGGTACAGTGTAGGCAGGATAAGAGCAGGAGCTACACAACAACTTCTAACAGTAAGTACTCAATAGGAGTATTCAGGGAGCAGGAGTGCAACATAAGAGCATTCAGGGAGCGCAAAGAGGTACAAGTAGTAGAGCAATCGCTAATCACTAATAAAGGAGGCACTCCAGTTCTGACCAAGTACATGCTTTGTATGCCCATAGAGCTGCTGAAGCGCCTGGACGACAGCAGCGAGGAGGTGCGTGCCGAGGCGCTTGGGGCCCTGGGCCACTGGCTGTCCTGTCTGGGAAGGGAGTACGATCCCCAGGCCTTCCAGCCTCACCTAGAGCTGCTGTTCCAGCAGCTGCTGCTCCATTTGGACGACCCAGATGGCGCCGTGCAGGATGCAGTGCTGGGTGAGGCTCTGAGGGGAGGAGTGATGTGGTGATCATTAACGGAATTGATGGCTCTACTTTCCGGTCAATTCCGGAATAGGCGAGCACTCCGGATAGTCGGCTTTGATCACATGCGAAGGTGTTTGCGTAACACCCCAGCATCCTTGACAGTGTAATACAAAACTGGGCAACTGATCCGCCTTTTCCACCCAATTAATCACATTGGGGGGGTTGAGGAGATGATGGACAAAATGCTAGTCAGGCTGGGCCTCTGGGGAGGTGTGGGGGGGTAGCCAGTGTCTGGAAGCTGTGCTCAGGCGATGCCACTCAGGTCAGTAGCGGAGAGGTGGGGGCCACCCCATTGCTTTTATTAACACCACATGGAGCCCCTCTCCTGCACATCCATTCTACATAATCCCCCTCTCTTATCTGGTTCTTCTTCCCCCCCACATCTCAGGCATCAGGTTCGGGGGGTGAGATTCTGACTCAGGTTCTGTACAGGAACCCAGGCTCAGTGGGTCAGTCAGGCAGCAGGCGGACTGCAGCGGGATGGGGTGAGATCAGTAGCTGGCATATTGCCCCCCCCCCACTTCAAACATTATTGTTACAGGCTCGGGTAGGCCTGGGAGCAGTTCCCATACCGTGAATTCCCCCGGGCAGTAGGCGTTTGGGACAGAAGGAGGGGGGGGGACTTCTTTTGAAACGGGTCCAGAAATAATAACCTTTCCGGTTGTGGCCACACATTCAAGGATCCATGACCCACAACAAGAAGACCCACCCCCCCCCATGCCTGCCGGTTTATAGTACAGCATAGTTAACCCCCTCAATAATGTAAGTATGAAGTATGGATCAGGGCAAGCTTCCCTGCATGTGAATGTGTGTGTGTGTGTGTGTGTGTGTAAGTATGTGTGTCTGTTTGTACGTATGTGTGCCTGCCTGTCTGTGTGTGTGTGTGTGTCTGTCTGTCTGTCTGTCTGTGTGTAAGTATGTGTGCC
>JAODKF010000050.1:11227439-11244250 GCA_026779585.1 Mormyrus proboscirostris | reverse complement strand
GTGTGTCTGTCTGTCTGTCTGTCTGTGTGTAAGTATGTGTGCCTGTCTGTGTGTGTGTGTCTGCCTGTCTGTGTGTATGTGTGTGTGTGTGTGTGTGTGTGTGTGTGTGTGTGTGTAATAAGATCACAGAGCACAGATGGATGGCTGGTGCTGACTATGTGCATAGCTCACTGCCCACAGCTCCACAGAGAACTCATCATTCTGCTTGGTTGCTGTTTGAAGATACACCCCCCCCCTCCCAAAAAAAAAAATGTCTTCCTTTTATTCCCTAACCTGTTCTTATATGGTTATTGAATTTCAAACGTGCCTCTGAGGGACTTGATGGTCTCGTGATTTTGGGATGGCCTAACTGTCACTGCTCTCCTGCCCACTGCCGAAATCCCCCACCCGATCTGCAACCCCACCTCCCTTACCGATGACAGCTACCTATTGTCTCTGACGGGGCCATGGTTGGGAAAGTGATGCAGAAGTGAGCGCAAGTGAAGAAGTGAGCATTGTTCTCCTTGCGTGCTGGGCTCCAGAGGCATCTGTAAACAGCCGTACAAACGGATTACTTGCGTATAAGATGACATTTTCAAAGTACTGGCTGTTTTTGGCAGTGGCGAGTGTCAACACTGAGCTTTCACTTGAGTTATGTGGCTCGTGGTTTATTGCCTTCTGAAGCTGAAATCAGATCCCAGCTGTTCTGTAAACAATTCCCTGTGCAAGAGTATCAATTTGTATGCTGCACTGGCACCATCTAGTGCCCACATTGTGATTGTGACATGATTTCCCCTCATCTCTGTATGACTTTTCTGATGTATGGTACTACACATAAACAAGACAATTTGACAAAAGTGATAATAAATTTGATAGTGTTTTTTTTTTTCTCATAAGTATTGTCTCCACCTGCTTGTATTGATGTGATTTACAGCGTACCGTCGCCACCTGGTGGCTAGGATTGACAATTGCCAAATTGCTAACCCTTGACTGCATCACTTCAAACTTTTCTTTGGATTTCGGATAGTGATCCGGAGTCTCGGAATATGTAGCTGTAGGACCGGAAGGCGTCTGTATGGCTGTTTGGGTAACTGACCTACTGCTTTGTGTCTTGGTCCTCACAGATGTACTGAAATCTGCTAGCACCGTCCACCCAGCGCTCCTGCGTCAGAATGTGGAGGCTGTGCGGGACAAACACCGCAATCCGAGCCACTGTGACCGGCTGCTTCAGCACATCCGCTCGGTCCCACAGGACTCCACATAGCTCTCCGTCCGGGGAGGATGAAGGCACCCCAGCCCACCGTATACATGATCCGATATGTGCACCCCGGCAACACGAAATGCAGGCCAAGCATACGCATCCAGGCGCCTTCGGACTGTATAGACATTATACTGATGACAATTTTTTTAAAATTACACATGATAAACTTACGGGAGCCTAATCAGGCATCCACACAAACTGCAGCAGAACCTCTATCCACAAGAACCAGATTTCTGTTTTTTTCCAGTACAGAAAATAAAGGATTTCGGTTTTATTTTGAATATTAAATTTTTAAAAATATTAAAAAGAATGAAAATAAATCTGCTCTTATTGCTGTTTTTTCCATGTTTCTTACACCAAAAACCCATTTTTGTTATGTTTTATTTTTTTGCTTTTTGAAGTAAAATGGTCATTTTGTGGTTCTGGTTGAAACATCTGAAAAGTCAGTTGTATTCCTTGTGGTTATATGCAGGCAGATCAAGCATTATATTAAGAACCAGTGTTCCAGGCGCTGACAGCTTTGAAATACACACATATTCGGACCTGCCTGTTTCATAGTGACAAATAAAAGGATTGTTAGGTAAGTGCAGGCTAGGCCAGTGTACTCGGGGGGGGGAGAAAAGGAAATAAGGCGACAGAGTTCTGTGTTGGGAGTGAAAAACAGCACACGTGTCACGTTCGCTGGGAAAGGACGCAGGCAGGCAGGTGAGGATACAAACGTGATCGGGTTTATTAAGGCAGGACTGGGCACACAACGACGAACATCAATGACAGATATGGGGATACAAACTCAGACGTGGCCTAAATACACAGGACAGGCTGAATTTAACAGGTAACAGGTGATAACAATCAGCAATTAACACGAGGTAACGAGGTGGGTGTGGCACACATGATGATTGGACGAGCCAGGCGTGACAGAACCCCCCCCCCAAACAGGAGGCGATGGACAACACGAGACCGGGTAAGCAGGACCTGGAAGACAGAAGCCAAAAACATCAACGAGAGACAGGGAACAGAACAGACATAGGGGGTACACCGACGGGCGGAACAAAAGGGCCAGGAGTGAATGAAGGAACTAGAGGGGGAGGAACAAAGGGACGAGGAGCAGACAAGGGAGGCCAGACAGGCAAGGTTGGGAGAAAAAGGGAAGGTCGAGGGAGCGAGGGGTGGCAACTGGAGGGGCCAGAGGCAACCGTGAGGCCGGAGCCGCAGGGGACCTCGCAGGGGGTGAGGAGGTAGGCAGAGGGACAGGCGGAACAGGCGAGAAAGGAGTCGGAGGGGGCACCAGGAGAGGCGAGGAGGGAGTCAGAGGGGAGCAGAGCGCAGGTGAGGAGGGAGGAGCAGCAGGTGAAGGCACGGCCACCACCGGAGAAGACGTAGCCAAGGCAAAGACGTAGCGGAGGGAGCCACAGCTGACCGACGTGCCGAAGCGGGGGACCCGTAGGCAACAGCAGAGCGGGAGCCCCCCAAGCCCCAGCCAAGGTGAGCGAAGGCAAGCCAGGGGGCAGGGCGGGAAGGACCCTGGCCCTGCGCCTGTGTCCTCTCCCCTTTCGGGATAGGTAGGACAGGCGGAGCCGAAGGGGAGGTCAGTACTGGAGCCCCAGGCATAGTTGCGGGCGGAGGAGGCGCCGGTACCGCGGGCGAAATGTGAGCTTCATATACTTAGGGTAGTTGAGATACTGTGCATATGAAAGTCCAAACAGAATGCATATAGCTTTTGGCAAGTCCTGAAGGTTGTGGATCACAATTTGTCCCTCGATGATGATCTTCAAAGAGGCTGGACTGAGATGCAGGGAAGATGATGATGCAGTACTTTCAGACTCAACCAGGAGGATTCCAATCTCAATGTGGCTAAGCGAGCCATCTTCATCAGAATCCTTAATAAACAATATCAAGATACCAGCAGAATCATTAATTTCTCATTAAATAACCATCAATATTTCATAACCTGCAATGCTTTAACAGGAAACCCCTTTTCTCTGATACAAACTCACAGTATTTACACTTCCACTGCATCTTCAAAAGAACCTGCAAACAGAAAACGAGCAAACTATTAGCTCAAGCTGCAATAACGTTAACCTGACTGACAAACAAATGTAGTCGGTAAATTGCGAATCACCGTGTTAACACCCGACTAATATTACAATGGTAGCCCTGCTAACGGTCGCGTCCTTTGCAAAGTTACGTTAACAGCATTGATATAAATGCATGAACCACCTCTGACACCAAACACGGGTTAACCGCGATAGCCCGTTAGATTGCGGTTAGCATTAGCTACAAACTCATGCAATCACGCACGTTATTGTAAACACTGACTGAACTGACAGATAACCATCTTCTTAATACACAGCTGAGGTTAGTGTTTAGCTAAGTCCTTATTTGGACTGATCTTATGGGTCTATTAAGTCTCTATTAAGATATCAAATTTAACACTGATCAGCTTTCTTCAGATTCCCGCCCAGACAAACTCCAGCGTTCACTCCTCAGCGCGGTTCGTGAACACGTGACTCGAGGCGCGTTGATTTTTGAAAAGAGCCCCGCTCCCTCTGACAGTAACGTAACATGTTGAGTTATCTTTGCTAATCATGATTATTGCACTGCACAATGTTGAAAAGTATTACAAACAGCTTATTCTGGTCTAGTAATTAGACACTGTTTATACAAAACACGAAAGAATAATTAATCATTACTAAATAGTTTATGTTGAAACAAAATCCATGTTTACAGTGTATATAGTGGACGCATGCAAATAACATTTGAGTTGGTTTACAGTATGTTTACAGTTTATCAACATCACACAGTTTTATTTTCCTGGTAAGAACAATTAATATGCACAGTGTATTTCCTCCTACATCAGTCTGTTGACAGGATGAGTGTCTGTGTGCATAGTTACATAAGCGGACAGTGTTAAGTATTAATGACGGCGTGACGGGATCGGTATGAGAAGCCGGTCTATGGGCTGTTGTTTTAGCAAAATTATTTGCAAATGTGTGTGGAGAGCTGTGTAACTGTATCTCAGCCCGTGTGTGTTCAGTTAGATTTGGAAATGTGTAAAAGAATGTGTAAATGCGTAGTGAGATTTGCAAACGTGTACAGGAATGTGTAAATGTGTACAGGAGTTCGTGTGTGTAATCAGAGTAAACCTGTAAAAGAATCTCTGCATATAAACGAGATTGGCAAGTGTATTGAGATTCGTACGTGCGCGGAAAAATCTATAAATGCGTACCTAGCTGAAAAGTAGTGAGGGCTTAGAGCAGTCCCACTCCCAAGGTTTTAACGGCTTAGGGCGGTCCCATTTCCAAGCGTTTTGTTCTTTGGTATGGAACACTGTCAGGGTATATGACTTTTTACAGCCACACAACTCTCCATTCACATTCGCAAATAATTTTGCTGTAATAACGGCCCCATATCGGTCATTTCGGATACAGCCGCTGTGACTCTAGGTGCGCCCTGGCCTGTGTCAGAGCGGACTGACTCAGGATCATCCAGCTTCTGACCAATCGCAGCGCTCCGCCTCCGCCTCCGGCTCCATCACAGCGCCGATCCTGACGCCGGTACCGGGAGCTGCTGATCCGGGAGCGCCGAAACGTAGTCGGCGGCCTTCCTCCATACACAGCTGTAAATATGCTTCAGATCGGAGACGAGTTGTCCTGCTTCTCCGTGGTGTTCATACTGGTTCTGCTCGCATCCAGGAGCGCCGTTTGCTCTTCCCTCTTCACCGCATCGCTCTACGTTTTCCTGGTGATTTTCCGCTACCCGCAAGTACCGGCTGACAGGGCGAAGCAGGTGCTGCGGCCGGCCAGGCTCGGCAGCGGCGGCGTGTCAGTGGTAGCGCACCGAGGAGCGGGGCACGATGCTCCTGAGAACACCCTTGCAGCGATCCGGGAGGTGAGTGAAGGACAAGGGTACAGCCAGATCTCGAAGATGGATCTGTGGACAGTTTCCAAAGAAGCACAATAATGCCCGTCGTGATCGTCAGCTCTGTCGCTCCATCGCTATGACATTATGTAGAATGTCCATGTTCTACTATAGAAAGTAGGAAATAGAATTATCTTATATCTACGGCACTGCATCGCATACCGGCTAATTTACGACGACTAATTCGTAGCTTGTGGTTTTTAAACCGTGCTACTGTAGTTTTCCATATCTTCACAAATTGCCGTGTAAAACTTCGTCATTTTTACTGCATTTGGAGTCCCTCACACCCCCACCCTCGCCTTGCACTGATTCGGTGCCATTATTCACAGCTAGGTGCAGGCTAACGCAGCCCAAAACCTGAAATTCGCATGCAAGAAGACCACTTGGATTCAAATAGCTGCAAGGTTTTGATGTGCAGTTACAGGGAATCATTTCATAAGTGTAGCCTTGGTGGGAGAGGCTACATAGAACAAGGTGCACCTTTAAGGCACGCGGCGCCGACTGAAGATGCTGCAGACCGCAGGAGGTACCCGGCAGGCAAGATGATAGATCTGCTGATCTGTGGAGTTTCTCTCGGTAGATGTTAATTTTTATTTTCATAGCTGATCAGATGTTACTGGATGGCTCAGCTTGAATACCTTTTCCACAGGTACCGCAGTAGGACACTGACACTTGCTGCCGTTAAGCTCATACCCAAAAAACACCACACTGTCTGATGCCCAGTGATATGACTGAACGACCATAGGATCTAGTGGACAAGCGCGCCCTCTAGTGGTCATGACATAACATGGGTGAACAGGGAGACGGGAGTCGCAGAGGGTCATAAGTAAGGTGAAGATAGAGCGTCCAGGATGCTCAGAGTGGACAGGGAGGAGTATAGCAGCATCACCTTTTATTTCTATTCACCTCTCTGTCTGCCTCATGCCTCCCCAGGCCCGTTTGAACGGCGCCACCGGGGTGGAGCTGGACCTGGAGTTCACAGCCGATGGCGTGCCCGTGGTGATGCACGACGAGTCCGTCGACCGCACCACCAACGGCTCGGGCCTGCTTAGCGTGCTGCGCTTCTCTGAGGTCAGCAGGCTGGATGCCGCTGCCAAGCACAGGCTCAGGTGAGCGGAGAGAGGAGGGAATGTGCTTCACAGGCATCCTACTGCCAGTTTTGCTGCAGCTGTCGTGATCAGTCTGAATAGTCTGTAAGCTACGGAAATTTCCCGAAACGGAGCGGGTGCAATGATATTCCTGCTAAATGCGATGCAGACAGAAAGAATGCAGAAATCTTCCAGAAAGCGTCCCTGCAAAGCGACAAGCCTGTAATACAGGGTTTTGGCACAAAAGAACGTTAACAAAATCTGTACTGGGCAGTGAGCAGTGTATGGCTCACCAGGTTAGGACACCATGTCCGTAATCGGAAGGCCGTTGGGTCAAATCTCAGGGTCAGCAGAGTGATGTCACCATTGGGCCCCTGAACTGCTTCAAGATTGGCTGGCTCTGTTTTCACAAAAAATGTATATCGCTTTGCATTAAAGGGTCTGCTAAGTAAATAAAATGTACTGTGTTTAATTTTGTTTGTTTTGCTTAACTTTTAATATACATAGAGACACACGCTAATTGATGCTGCCAGAGGCGAGCGAAGAGTTTTAAGGGTTTAAATCAGAATAACTGGGCCGTGACTAAAGTTAGTCATGGGGCCACGAGTAAAGAAAAGGAAAAAACAAATGTTTGTATGGTTTTTGGAAACAACCAGGGAGCGATTCCACGGAGAGAGGGTCCCAACTCTGCAGGAAGCTGTTAAGGAATGTATCAGGCACCAGCTGACCATCTTCTTTGACGTCAAAGGTCACCCTGATGAGGTACGGGCTGCAGGCACCAAGGCCTATGGCCGAGCAGTAACGGGTCATCAGTGCTGCTCCAGGTCGGATGGCCGCCTGTGAGGTTGACACACCCCTTTCTGGACTTACTAGGGACTCAAAAGTGACTTCGCTCCCCCAGTGGGCCATGGGAACAACGGTAAATATGTGAAGCTGCTCAGACCGCGAAAGGAATTCGTACCCACAATGCACTGTGCCCCGCCCTGTGTCACCATCTGTGTAACGCAGCTGTCGACAAACGCGGGGCTTCAAAGACAGGGCGCACACACCCCTGCCATAAATGTGTGCAGTGAATGATTTTGCCTTTTAACTAAAGCTAGCAGATCTGACAATGAATGAAGCTGGTGATCGGGGTTATGCTTTGACAGCCACGCTAACAAGCTGTGTTTCTCACACCCCTCACTCCAGGCCGTCGCTGTCCTGAGAGAGATATACAGGACCAACCCGGTTCTCTACAACAGCAGCACTGTCTGCTCTTTTGAGCCCAAAGTCATTTACAAGGTACAGTTCTGGTCACTTGAGGGGCACTTCTGAGATATGAGGTTATCATATACAGTCATTTCTTGTTCCCCCTGAGTGGTGCAGTGTGCAAGTTTTCAGACATTAACGTGACTCTGTACCCACATGTCCCCTCCGGACCCAGATGCGGCAGGCCGACCCAGAGGTGGTGACGGCGCTGACCCACCGGCCATGGAGGCTGAGCCGGCAGGAGGACGGCACGCCACGCTTCTCCGCGTTGTGGAAGCACCACTGGCTGCAGCTGCTGGATGTGCTGCTGGACTGGGCTCACCATCACCTGCTGTGGGACCTCTGTGGCGTGTCAGCCTTCTTGGCGCACCGGAGCGTCGTCTCCCCGTGCGTATGCACATTCAGGCTTGCACTCACACTCATGCTAAAGCTCACACTCATACTCACACTTGCACTCATACTCACATTCAGCACTTGCTCACACTCACATTCGTGCTCAGGCCACCAGCTAACCCATCCTACCCAGTGTTTCTGGTATTACAGCCAATCCCTCACTGAACCCTGACAGTTGCTTTTGTCCAAAGCAGCAGCCTGTAATTAAGAATCCTGAACTGTCCCAGTAAACATACGCAGGCCTGCAGCAGGTGTGTGTCCTTATAACCACTGTGTGTACCAAGCACACCCAGAAACGCACCATATATTCATTCCCACAGCCCTGTGATTGTGACCCAGACAGCTGCTTATTAATATCAGGGGGAGGCTTGTGCTGTTGCGCTGAACCTCTTTGATGAATCGTAGATGTGACATTGTGACCTGACGTGACCCCGCCCACATTCCTCCTCACCTCTGCCCTCAGGGACTATGTGAAGTACTGGGCCGAGCGCGGAGTGGAGCTCATTGGCTGGACCATCAACACAGCCGCGGAGAAGCAGTACTACCAGGACGTGCTGAACGTCAGCTACCTCACTGACAGCCTCAGGGAGGACTGTGAAGCTGCCTACTGAAGATCAGCACACGGCGGGCAGGAGGATGAGGCCTGGCAAAGGTTACACACGAACCTGACAGAGACGGCGGGCGGGCAGCTGAGTCAGAGGGGGATGCTGCACTCGCACACTTTAGGAGTGTGGGGGGAGGGGTTAATATACACATACATACCTTACCCAGAATGCTCTGCCTCACATACACACGCAAATACACATTACCCAGAATGCTCTGCCTCACATACATACACAAATACACATTACCCAGAATGCTCTGCCTCGCACACACTCTTCTCCCCCCACATCAGGATTACAGGTCCACACAACCTGGCTTTCTGGCTAAAACTCCGCAGCCAACGACCCTCAGGCTCACCCTTCATCACCTCCGTTAGTCCCAGTACAGGTGCTCCACCATAACTGCAGATACACAGCAAATGAGTCAGGTGCTGTTAACAGAGGCTCCCACCTTACATCAGGATTCAGGAAATAAAAGCCTGTAGCAATAAGAGTGAGAAATCCCTCAGGCTTCTTTGGGGACCCTGTGTTTGCTGGAGAAAATGCCCACCAGTCTCTCCTAAGCCAACCTAACACATACTGTGCATTTCACAAATGGAAATGTCCTACTTTTCAGTTGAATTGCCGGAAAAATAAACGTTTGGAATGCACTTAAAAAAAAATTAAACATGGTGAAATGTGTCTTAAACAGGGTATGTTTTAAACTATTCTTAATATTAAATAACTTTTTAAAAAAGTATATCTTTGATTTTTTTCTTGTATATCTTACTATAGAGTTAAGTGAACATTGACCACGACTAAATGCCGCTGATAAAATCCCGAAAGCTCTTTGAAAGTACAAGGCTCTAGTGACGTCACACGTTCTAACACACTACAAATATTTAACCCTGCCTTCAAGTCGGGTCGGAAAAATCGTGAATACGAATAGAGAGCAGATAAAAGTCTACAAAGTCGTATTTACAGTGGGGAAACTCGAGATTTTCTCTGACTTTGACTCTGCAAAACTTTGAATCGTTTTGAATGTTGATGAGATTGTTATTAAATGAAAATGGTGTGCTGTGGGTAAAAGATTTTTGTCTCAATATTTGATATGTAACTGGTCAGCCAGGCTACCTGCAACTGCGATCAAGTTCAGTTAACGCTACAAATCCGTTTACGTTTGTCGTAATTACGATTTTCCAGCTCTATGGTCGTATCTTCCGAGTAGGACTTGAAGGCAGACCAAATCCCTTAAGAAACATAGACCATAATTGTAAATTTACTAAAATATTGACACTGACAGCGCATTTTATGAATGAATCTATGTTGTATTTTAGTTAGGCAGGGGAAGGGAAGCTTGATTTTTTTTCCCACAAAAAAATGATTGATGTTTGAGACTTAGTATGAAAACATCTCGCTCCAGGCACGTGTTTGCATTTCGATGGGCAAAAATAACGCAATTCCGGAGAGTTTGTAACCTCAATACAAATCTCATTTTAAATCACTGTCAAATTATTGTCCATTAGTTTGGGCCGTAATAGGGAACCTAAATAACTACAGTTAATGTAACCATTCGACAGTGCCGTTATAGGTATATCATTAAAGAAACAACTGTTACAGAAATCAGTACACAGTAACACCGGGAACCGCAGCCGCCGTGTCTGGTGACTGAGTTTTGCTGTTCTGGTTAAATATCATCAAGCAAGGTAAGAAGCAGCCCGAAGGTCCTTTCCTTACGCCCTCCGTATCGGCGGATCGGATTCCGGCCATACATCCCCTTTTTCTGGGACCTAGAAACGTCTGAAATGTCCGCGATTTCGCTTGTTTAATTGTGACGTCTCATTTCTTCTTTGAGGCCTCTCGTTGCGCCCCCCGTCTCCACTTTTTTTGTAATACAAACATAAGGTCACCTACTTTTACGCAACTAGCAGGGACTCGCTAGACTCTCTGACAGATTATTTTCGAGTTTATATCTAGGGCAAATGAATGAAAGTGAGACCGTGCCCGGAGTTAATATTACTGATTGCTAGTGATAACAAAGTGGCCCAGGTGGCACCTGAGCGCAGGCTGGCAGAGGTCTGCAGGCGAAAGGGCAGCGGGCCCGCCGTCCGCCGTTTCCCCTTTAAGCGCACGGAGGTGTGTGCGCGCGTCAGCGACGAAGTGCCTTCGGGGCCCGACTGCGCTCCCGTCACACTATAACTTTCACAGCGCCCAAAGTTACACCTAGCACCTATAGGTCGGGGACGGACCTATGTCGCATGCAGGTTAGACAGCCATCTGTATGATTAATTTACGACGGAAGTTGCCAGCTAAGCTGATCCGGACGGACGGTGCTACTTCAGCTTCGCGACAGAGGGAGTTACTGATCTGCTGCCGCTGATGACAGAAGTTTAACATACGGATCGCTTTTTATTGTGGTGCTGCTACATTTTAACGGAAAGGTGTTACAACCCGTTGCGATATTTTTGTCATTTTGAATGACTGTGAAGAAGAAATAGACAAAAGGGAGTCCTTTATAACTTTTTAATACAAATTACTGTTTTTTCTCCCCATCTGATCGTTTTGCTGTTCTGATTTTGATCAGTTGGGATTTCGTACTCTCCTGTGTGATATTGGCCAGTGCAGGGGTAAATCATAAAGCGCATGATGTACACGATAACCAGAGGTCCCAGCAAACTTGTTACGCAGCGAAGAACAGGTATGTCACCTTTATGAAACTGTCTTGCTTGTTATTACTTAACAGCAGAAACAACTACCTATTAACTGTCCACCTGCGAGAGGATTGTAACTGCCCCGTGTGCAAGGTGACAAAACACATGCGATTCGCTGTATTCCTCTGCAAACGCACACAGGTCCCACGCAGCAGATCGACAGCAAACTCAACGAGGCTAAGATCAAATCAGGCGCTTGGGCTTTGACAAAGTAAGTGCCCTCGACGTGCGGACAGCAGACGTGCCGCTTTGGGTTGGAGATTAAAGCGATCTTACACCCCCAGTGCGCCTGTGACAGTGTCGAGCTTGACCCCGAAGTCACATGTCTTGCTATTGAATAGCAGCGGAGTTTCGCGTGGAAAGTTTAAAGAGCACGATCCCGGAGAGATTTCCTAAACGCCCGGTGGTCTTGGAATCCAGTGAGGGTGACCTTGTAGTGAAGCAAGGTTACGGGAACAGTAAAGTGTGCTGGGCCAGTAGACGTCTGACTGGCCATGCCCATGTAACTAGTTAACTCGCCGTATTTCGGGAGAGATCACATGGTTAGAATTCTTCGCATGGATACTAGATAATAATGTACCTACTACAAAGTTTTAGTTAAAGCCGTCGTATTCACTAATCTATCACGTGTCTCAGCCATGTCTGCTTTATGTATTCTACTAACGTCGTTAACTAACTACATTGTTCTGCTCGTGCAGCTATGTCACCGATATTAATTTGCTGTGGTGCGGAAGATTAAACCATCAGATTTAATTCTATTGTCTATTGAATTCACTTACAGTAATTGTATAACCCGAAGTGTTTAACCAATCAGGTTTTTTGTCCGCAGTACAGCGACCACGGCGAGTTTAGGAAGCATGCGGGCTTAAGGTTTCATATAAAGATGTATCAAACTTAGATAGCCTTGTGTATATAATCAAACGTAAGAAATGATTAATGTACTTATGAACAGCTTCTACATAAATTACAATCATTCTATATGAAACGCAAGAAGCCATTCTGGCTTTCAGATATATCTGTTGCAATTAATCTTAATAATGCTCAGGACATAACATTTGTTATACGTAATGTACAGTCACAGTTTTGCACCTTCACCTCCCGCGTGCCGCAGCTCTCCGCCACCCAAGCTGGTGTTCCAGCCCCTGAACGGGAAGCGGCACCTCCGCGCGGCGGCGCAGCAGCACGAGGGCTTCACGGCTGCGCACGAGGAGAACGTCAAGTTCGTCAACGAAGGTGGGCGCTGCCCCCGCGTGCCGGGGAGGGGCTTCTCGTGTAATTCTGTCTCTGCAGGTTAGTTAGCTGCTTCTGTGATCAGTGATAGCGTAGCTGGGTCCTTGAGCGAGGCCCTTAACCCCGATTGCTCCAAGGACCGTGTGACCCTGCTTTCTCAACCGCGCGTTGCTTTGCATAAATGCGTCTGCTGAATAAATGTCACTTATTTGCTCAGATTGCACAACTTAAAGATTCTCGGCTTACATACAGCTCTTGTCTTTTTAAATACTCCCCAAATCCTTAACGAACATATACGCTGTCAATAAAAGCACTACCAATGTGTACCTTTGAGGTCCTGCCAGTTATACCCTTAGCTATAATTAAAGGTACCTATGGGGAACCTTCCCATACCATTGGGTGACTTTAATGTTGTTAGTACCTTGGTGTACAAAACCGTGCCAGGGCTGTACGCATTTTTCTGAGTGTAGGTGTAACACTGCTGCTCACATCCCTACAGTTAGGTGTTTGTGGCACAGCTGAGTGTCATTCCTTGTGGGGTTTCCTATGGGTCCTCTGCCCCCCCATCCAAGGACATGCTGAGGTGAATTGGAGTTAGCCGATCGTCTGTAGGTGTGAATGGTGTGTGAGTGAGCCCCGTGATCGCGTGCCGCCCCATCCTGGCTTATTCTCTGCCTGGTGCCTTAGGCTCTGGACCCCCATAACCCCACATAGGACAAGCAGGGACAGAAAACGGATGGACGCCCCTCATCATTTCCCCCCCCATTAAGAAGCATATTAAATAAAATTCATACATGTCTCTTTTCAGAATTGCTCTTTGCCAATATTCAGTTAGGACATTTTACGACAGCAGACAGTCTGAAATAGCCAAACTGAGTAGACTGGGGAGGCAGGACAATTAAATCAAGTCTGGGGGCAACAGGAACACAAACATACCCTTTGGTAGTGTGGGGAGACGCGTCATTGTTGCGTTTGGCCTTTCTAACGTCAAACACAGAGACACCTTTGATGTCAGCAGTCTGTATGAAGGAGAGCACACTTTGATAGCCTGGACTTGTGAAATACGCCCTAATGGACTCTAATCGTGCTCAGATCACCGCTGGCTCTCGGCCCACAACACAGAGGGACAACAGTTGTAGGTCAAAGGTCATGCGATGTGAGGTGGATTCTCCACAACAGCCTTCCTCAGAAATTTGCACAAAAGGCCAGAGAGCGACACCAGTTTTGTTCTGAGACCTTCCAGCTTTGGACCTAGACTATAAAGGACCATTTGGCCCTGAAGTACTAAAGGAACCTGAACCTGGTAGCTGATAAGACCGATTATCGTTTGTCACTGTGAAACTCCTGCCCCAATATAAGTCTCACCCCTTCAATGAGCTGCAGAACGTCCTAGAAGTCTGTCTTAGGGAACGTATCTGAGTGATGGGTGCATGTCTTTACACGTCACATGACCATGTCCACCTTGCCCCATCCCTCCCCCAGCCTGGCAGGAAGTAAAACAGCAGCTGAGAGAGAGCAACCAATCAGAGCAAGGCCAGGGGCCGGTTCAGTACTCGGAGAAGACCCCCAACCCAAGCATGAAGAGTGAGTGGTTGCCTTTCTCCCTCTCATCCTCAGCTCTCCACCTCCTGCCCCTGCTCCCCCGTTTCCCTCCATCTGTGCTCATTTTATTCGTTTTCTTCTTCCTCTGCCCCCCATCTCCACCTTCCTCTCCATCATTGATGTTGGCCACGATGACACTAAAACTGCAATCGACACTCTCCCAAGCTTCTGAGCTGACACAGCCGTTAACAAGTGAGGTTTCCTTATAACCGTTACAGAATGCTGCAGGCTGTTACTCTCGCCCCTGTTTTCACAACCCTGATACTGTCCTCCAACTTTTCTCTTGATCCTGACTGACCAAGGTGCTGATGATAATCTTTTAACAAACCTCAACATAATCCTTTGTTTACTCTTATCTGCGATAAGAGTGAAGGTCATGAGTGACACTGTGCAGAAAAAAAAAAAAAATCTGCATCAGTCACCTAGTCCAGGGTACCATCCTCTATCAGCAAGGCAGCCCTGGGGCAAAGATACAAGCATAGGAAAGACAAAGAGCCTTCAGTGCTGATTGAGTAAATGACAGGACACAGGACAGTCCTCCTGCTTAAGCTAAGAGGTAAAACGAGGTCTGTACAGGGACCGCACAAACGCCACCTAGTGTGACGGTGCAGCACTTCTGTTCTATGCAGACAAAGGAAACGCGATAGAAGCATTTAGCAAAGCGTGAACCCAAGACTCCAGCCTGAAATTCCGGCTGCTTGGTCACACCTCGGGGAACAGAACACCCTCTTGGAGTTCCTCAGCCATCCACTCTCACTAGCTACACCCGTCTCTATTTCCTCCTCTTGGTCTCACTCTCAGGGCCGTCTGCTTCCTTTCAGACACGATGACAGGGTTTAGCGCGTCTCCCTTTAATTGACTTCGCTGACCAGAGTGGCTAACCTTACACGTTTTTTTTCTTTCCATTTTGTCGATCCAGACTTTGTGCCTTTCGATCTAGAGGAGTGGTGGGCACAGCGATTCCTGGCCAACATTGCCAACCTGGCGTGAAAGAGGGCTGATGGGGGAAAGGTGACGCCCGATGGCCACTAGAGGGCGTGCAGACGCACCTCTCTCAAACCTGCCACGTTGAGCGACAGCAGCTCTTGGGAAGTTTAGAAGAGCTCTGGCACGCCTACCCCCCGCCAGGCCCTGGCTGTCTGAACTCTGACCCTTAGGTTACGGCTCCTGCGGGAACCAACAGCCGACTGGCAACCGGCCAAACCGTCTGCCGGTGCAAGACATAAGCTGAGCCCTTTGTCTTTGTCCTTAACTGTGCTGAGAATAAATGTCTGTATTACTGAGAGAATCATTTTTAAAAGTAAACGCTATTTTCAAAAGCCCCCTTGTTTTTCTTTCCCCCCTGCTAACAGATCAGATGTACGGTTTGTTCCATGCAACCTTTCTTGTTTTTTTTTTTTTTTTTTTTAAATCATTACATAAAACCAGCAGCAGCAAACAAGCTGAAAAACGACTGCATCACACTATTGGTGGCTATTTAAAGTTTATATTCTGTAGTAATCTGATGCTTCTGGGTCAAGGCTGGCCAAGGAGTCGCAGATCGTGTGTAACGTGCTCTTCTCGGTATCCACCACCGTCCAGACTGTCAACAAACGCATACGTCTGCTACAAATCCACACATCAAACGCTAACTTTACACACCCCTCGTTTGTCATGAGGGCAGTCCAGCCTCTATACGGACACAAACAGCTCATCACTCATCTCCATTTGCTTATCCCAGTAAGACTCGTGATTTTTTAGTGTACATAAATGCTTTACCATTTTTGATACAAAAAGAATTTAAATATTTACTGTTGATCTTTTTTTTTTCCTCGAAAGCTGACATTGTAATAAAGCTGATTAGCTCTCCCCTGTATGAAACGCATCACACGCCCAATCTCACCAATCACTTTGCCACACCTGACACACGCTGCCTGGAACACCATGCAGACACACAAAGGCCAGCGGAAGGCCACCTGCCCATCCACAATCCTCAGCTGTGTCCCTGTCCAAAAAAAACCACAAATCCCTAAGGGATCTAACAATAAACCTGTTTAAGTTGACATTTGATACCAGAACTATTTAGACCAAAATGCACATATCAGCTAAGATACCGGCAAACAGAGATAAATGAAGCTTAATCCTTCACTATGACTTACAGTTTAATGATGGTTTCCTATTTATTTACAATTTACACAGTCACACTTGTTTTCCATTTTTGTTAAATGTCCTTAAGCAGACAAATCTAAGTAGCTTCGCAATCAGTCGCTTGGAGGGCAGGCTTCACCGGTCCATTGTCATTTGCATGAGGGACTGCAAGCTGACGGACAGTGTGGGGAGCAGCCCGGCTAAACGATGGGGGTGGGGCCTGTGGGGGTCATTGTCCAATAGGGCCACAGTGATGTAATAAATGCCCTCAGCGCTGCTCCAGTGCCTTGGTCAGGAGGTCATTCAGCCGTGAGATCATGGGTCGGGGGTCATCGTTGAGGCCGGCTGTGATCATGGCGTTGTCATAGATCTGGGGATGCAGGGAATGATGCTTCATCTGGACTGCTTTAAATTAGGCAGAGGGAGCGTGCAGGAGCAGGAGGGAGTGCAAAGGAACATAAGGGAGCATGAGAGAGCGTAAGGGAGCGTGAAGGAGCGTAAGGGAGCATGAGAGAGCGCGAAGGAGCGTAAGGGAGCGCGAAGGAGCACAAGGGAGCATGAGAGCACAAAGGAGCGCAAGGGTGCATGAGAGCACAAAGGAGCGCAAGGGTGCATGAGAGAGCGCGAAGGAGCGCAAGGGAGCATGAGAGAGCGCAAGGGAGCATGAGAGAGC
>JAODKF010000050.1:11202649-11216308 GCA_026779585.1 Mormyrus proboscirostris | reverse complement strand
GGGGCGATCCCGAGTGGGGCGGGGCGTGCTGGGGGGAGGGCTGCGGCTGCATGCGCGGAGAGGGACTGGAATGTGGAGGCGGCTGCTGGGGGGGCGGGCAGGGTGACTGCACGGGGGCGGGCGACAGCACCTGACTGGGCATCGCAGGGCCCAGGGCCTGGGCGGGAAGCATGTGGCCCTGCGGGCTCATGGGACTGGGCTGGGCGGCAGGACCCATCTGCTGTTTCAGCACGGCCTGCTGCTGCGGGGGAAGCTGTTGCGGCTGCTGCGGTTGCTGCTGCTGCATGAGGCGTTGGTGCATCAGGGGCTGCCCATCCATCCCCATGCTGGCCTGGCCCACCTGGCCCATGGGTGACATGGCCAGCTGCTGCTGCTGCTGTTGCATGCGCAGCTGGGAGTAACTGGCTGCGGACGTCTGAGGAAACTGGCCAAGCACCTGAGGAATGCCACCCTGCTGCTGCTGCTGTTGTTGTTGCTGCTGCTGCTGCATCCTCTGCTGAAGCAGCTGGCGTCGGTACAGCTCCTGGATCTGAGGGTTGTGTCCAGGGTTCATCATTTGCCCTTGTGGCCCCAGGGATCCCATGCCCTGCTGGGCAGCCTGCTGGGGTGGCAGCTGAGGGGGCATGCCGGGCCTCTGCACTTGCCCAGCCTGCATGGGGGGCATGCCCTGCATGCTGGGCTGGCCCTCATGCATGACCTGAGGCGGTGCCTGCTGCTGGGAGGGCTGGTTGGCCTGGTACCTGGCTGTCCGCTGCTTGATGAAGGCGGCCATGAGTTGTGGGTTGGCCTTCAGGATGTTGAGAACCTGTTGCTGCTGCTTAGGGGAGCTGGGTGACTTAAGCGTACGTAGCAGGTCCTGAAGAGCCGTGGGGGCAATGCTGCTTGGCCCCCCCCTCTGCTGCATCTGCTGCTGTTGCTGCGGCGGCAGGCCCTGTGGGGGAACCCCTGCCTGCATGCGAGGGCCCTGTGGCATCACGGGACGCTGCATGTGCTGTGGCTGCTGCGGGGGCATTGGGGCCTGCTGTGGGGGTACCTGCTGCTGGTTCTGCATGGCCACCTGAGGGCCCTGTGGCCACTGTACCTGCTGCATGCCCTGCATAACCGGGGTTCCGCGGGGCCCCACCATTTGCATAGGCCCTGGCATGCGGGCCTGATTCATGGGCAGGCCGTTCATGTTGACGTGGAAGTCTTGCTGCAGTGGCTGCTGGGCCTGTTGTGCCTGGGCCACGCGCTCAATGTGCTGGGCCATTTTCACAGCCGCTGGCGGGGGCTGTTGCTGTGGTTGCTGTAGAGGCTGCTGCAGAGGCTGAGGCGGCAGCTGCTGGGGTTGTGGGGGCTGTGGAAGTGGGGATTGCTGCTGGTGGAGGGGCGAGGATTGAGGTCCTGGTTTGCCCTGGGACACGGGGGTCGGGGGCTGGCTGCCACGGAAGTTTGGCGTCATGGTGCCAGCAGCATTAGGCGGCAGTGGCGGGGCAGCCGATGCAGGCAGAGGCTGGGGCGTCTGAGGCGTGTTGGCCTGCTGCATTGAGGTGGGTGTGGTGGGCGCAGCCACCGAAGGAGGAGAGGAGGTCAGGGGTGTGCTGCGGCCCTGCATGGCGGCCATGCGTCGCCGCATCATCTGCGCCTGCTGCAGACGGTGCTGCAGCTGCTGCTGCCGCAGCTTGTGCTTGATATTGAGGCAGAAGGGCACGGGACACTTGTTCTCTTGGCAGTGCTTGGCGTGGTAGCAGCAGAGCGCGATCAGCTGCTTGCAGACAGGGCAGCCACCGTTGGTCTTGCGCTTGCAGCCCTTGGTGTGCTGCACCACACGCTTCATCTTCTGGCAGGACGGCAGCGAGCAGTTGGCGTTGCGGCACTGGCAGGCATGCACCAGTGACTGGATGCAGCGCTGGATGCTCAGGCGCCGGCTCTCCTGCGGGTTCTTGGAGGCCTCGGCCCCCTGGCCATTGCTGTCGTCGTCCAGTCCCAGGCCCCACTTGACCATCTGGTGCTCGTGACCCTTAGTGTTGTAGCAGCCGACGCAGAGGTCATAATCCTGAGGAACCCAAGCACACAGGAACCGTTAGCTCACCTATTCAGATGTGCCCAACTCGCTCCTAGCTCTGGAGATGCAGTCTGAATAAGAGCTCCCCCCACAAGTAAACCCAGGTCAAACTTCACAAAAGAAACCTGGTCCCACTGACCATAACTAAACTGTGCAGCTGCCATGACCTCATGTCTCAGGAAGGTAATTAAATGGATTCAAATAAAATAGTTCAAATCAGAAACTTAAAATTTCAGCTATTAAACATCTTTGTTAATATGAAGAGCAGGTCTCTGGCCGCTGCTCGTGACAGCAACTGGCCGAAGCCTAATAAATCAGCCAGGGCTGAACTGTAAATACTGCCCACGTGACCTAGCTGAAGCATGACGCAGCGGGGCAGGACGCACCTCGCAGACGGTACAGTGGAAGCGCGTCTCCACGTGGTGCTTGCACTCATTGCAGGTGTAGACGAAGCGGTCCTGGCCCTGGTTGTGCAGCTCCACCAGCATGCACATGGTGCTCCACTTGGAACGCCGCAGCGAAGAGAACTCCCAGTGCTTGTCACGCGCCAGTGTCAGGAAGGCGTCGCGGCCGTCCATCAGGTCACACGTCAGCAGCGGGTCCGGGTCCATGACAGGCGGTAGCGTGTTGATCACGGGTCCTGAGTAAAGGTGGATCACGAAGAACACCTGGAGAAGAAAGAGCAGAAGCTTCAGGCTCCTGCCTCCAGCAAACAGCCTGCAAACACCAGCAAGTTGCAGGAGATGCTCGTAACCACACCTCCTTGTGCTTCTCCATGGTGGCGTACAGCTTCTGGGACAGGTCGTTGGCTACATTCGGCATCCCAGGCTTCTTCTTGTTGGCTCGACTAATGCTGCTCTTGTTCTTGTTAGTTTTCTTATTGTTCTTTTTCTTGGCGTTCTTGCTATCGGCTGGCGTGCCCTGAGAGCAGAGTGTTTGGGTAAAATTAAGGGGGCGGGGTCAAACGGGATGTGGTCCCATAGTTTACCCTTCATGCTGGACAATGACACCTCCTCCTCTCCTCTACACTGCCACCCCAACTTCTCATACCTCTGGCGTCTCACAGAAGGTGCTGTTCTCCTCCCTCTTGCGCTCCTCCTCCTCTTGTTCCAGTTCCTTGATGCTCTCCTCCAGCACGTTCGGCCAGAAGTCCCCCTCAAAGTAGGGTAGCTCCTTGGCGCTGGTCAGACGATCTTCGGTTGCCTGCTTGAAGATGTCCTGTGAAGCACAGAGATGTGCATTAGCCAGCGGTTTACCATTAGTCCTGTAAGGCCTATTGAAGACCGGACAGACAACATTTTGTGGCAGAGAGACCTGACTGGCTGAATACCTTGTAATCATGGAGAATCCTCTCAGCGTAGGCTTTGTCCAGCATTTTCCTATACCACTCCTGCAAACGCTTGGGCTTGGGGATCTTCTGATCAGGTGGGTGACAGTGGAAGATATAATCATCCCCTTCACTGGGGGGGCAGGCCCAGATGTGCCCTGTCACATACCTGAGGTAATAAAGAACAGAAGATGCTGACGTGTCCATGTATGTTTATGTGGCAGTCGTCACAGCGAGCCAGGCTCAAAGAACGTACCCAAGCTTCTTGACGTACTCCAGATACCCAATGAGTATTTCGTGATACACTGCAGTCCGCAGCACCCGTGGCTTGAAGAAGTGAATACTGTCAAGGTAGGATATGTAGACCCGTCTGCGAGAAGGAAGCCAGTGGGTTAATCAGACCCCACAGGAAAGCAACGCAGTGGGCGTCATACGGCGTCAGTCACGCATGCTCACCGCGTGTTGGGAAACGGACAATCCGACCCATACTCCTGGACGTGCATGCCGAAGAAGCAGACGTCCACACCGTCGATTTCCTCGAATGCGAAAAGTGCTTTGGTTCTGTATGGGAAGCTTTCGGCCATCTCTCCTGTGTCCACGAACCTGCACGAGAGCGCCACACCCATGCGCGTTAAGCCCTCAGCCTCACACACCCTCATTCTACTAGCAAAAGGCCACAGACCAGGCACCAACAGGCTGCAGGCAGACAGGACTTGATAAAAACAAATGCTAGAAGTCGCACTGGATTTCAGTTCCACGTTCACAGTAAACAGGGCACTCCTCACGTAGCCAACAGTACAGCCTGGTGCTCGAGGCATGCTGGGAAGGCCCAGCTCGGGTGGCAGCGAGCCCGAGGCGCCACCGGAACACCCACCTGGATTTCATGCCGGGTTTGACCTCCACTGTCTTGTCAGAGCTGGCCACCACTCGCACAAAGACCTCCCCGGCCTCCGGGTGGTTCTGTCTTTTCAAGTACTTGTTCACTCGGTCCTCTATGTACATTCCGAGTCTGGTCGTCTGCAACCCTGTCGGGCGAAACGGTTCACAGCTTTAGAGTAATGATGCGGTGACCCCCCAACAGCTTTTTAATGAGTCTGTCCCCCGCGATGTCACGCCAAAAGAAACATTAACAAATACTTACTCTTGGCCACAAACTTGTTTTCCTTTCGAGATTTACCGGACTTTTTCAAGCAGTTGTCACAGATGAAGCTGAGAAACAACAGCAGAGGGAGAAATCATTTTATAAAAATGTGAACTGGCTGCTGGCCACCAGCCTGTGAGTCGGGATGAACTGAGAAAGGGGGCTTACCCTGAGGGCCAGATCACCTCGTAATGCAGCACGCATATCTGGTGCATCTTACGTCCACAGTCTTTACATTCAACGAACCTGTGCCGGGGGATGGGACAATGAGTGCCACTTAACCCTAAAAGAGCTTGCATGGCATTTTTAGTTTTTCATAGCTAAGGTACAGGTTGTGGAAACAGACACAAGCTTTCGTAATGAATCGACTGAATGCTCCATCAAAGCTCATTGAAGGGACTTCCTTTGTTCCTCAGCAGGTGGCGCCGTTTCACACAGCCCAGGCATCCCAAAAGCATCACAACAAAACCAACACCAGAGACTAGGCCTGAACAGTAACTACAAAACCAAGAGCTAACGCAAGCGATGACAACTGGGCTTAAAATCAGACACTGCCAGTACTCACGGTTCTGGGTCCAACATGTCGTTCTTCTTCTTCTCAAACTGGTCTTTTGATATCATACTGGAGAGAGAGGAGGTAGAATATTGGTTATTTCGATAATCGCTGCAGTAAATGTGAGTATAAGTATGTGTGGCACGGCCAGCATGGCAGCCCCTGGGGACACTCACGTCTGCGGCTGCGCCGGATCGTCCCCCAGGGTGACACTGTCGCCCTGGATCTCGTTGAAGCACTTCTCGCAGAAGTGATACCTGTCAGCGACAAGGCCATGTCTGGGTGAGCTGGGCCCGCCACACAAGGGCGCACGGGCACACCCGCACAAGGCACAGCCGGACAGGGAGAGCACAGCGCGGCAAAGCACAGCAAAGCACGGCACGGATCGGGGTGGGATGTTGGGGGACAGACAACACAGAGCAGACAGCCAGAGCAAAGCACAGGTTAGCAATCACAGGTCACATCGATGTCACAGCACAGGGATGGTTGGTTATGAGATTCTCTAATCATGCCTTTAAGGACTAGGGGGGATGGGGGACATTTTAAGCAACACTACACTGTAGGAACATGCGTCTACCAAAAATATCCCATAAAAAGGGCAACATTTTACTAATACAAACATTGGAAAATTGTTCATAGATATGCATCATGTTGTTGGCGTAACAAAAAAAGATGACAGATGTGTGAAGGAACATAGAAGAGGAGAAGCTGATGGATGAGGGTTAGGGTTATATGGCAATGTGGGATGGGCTTCGATCCAGACATCAGATATCCAGTACACTTGGTACTAGTCTAAGCACAGCCCTGGACCACCCCACAAACATGGTCAACTGTAAAATTTGCCTGGTTGATAACTGCCATCCTCTGAAGCCGCGCTTTTCCACTGCCGCGAAGAATTGAGTCGTACCCGACCCATAACATGAACTGGAGTGTGGCCCAGCTTAGTAGCACGGGTGAAAGTATGACCAAAGCAAGCAGTTTGCATCACCACTATCTGATTGGTTGAAAAGCGCAGAGATACCAGTGTTCTGCACATGGATTATCCAAAGGAATAAGTGGATATTCAATATATCAGTAGTATCGCAATGCATACTAAAAAACTTGGAACCTAAAAATCCTGGAACTTTCCGGTTAAAAAAAATACTATGGAACAGCTGAAGGGAATGGATTCGTAATGCAAATTTACGCAAGCGAATGTTAATTCCGCTAGTGTTTTATACTTTCATAACTCAGCGATTCTCAGACGAGCTAGCTGAAATTAGCACATAATTTTAAAAAAAAAAAAAAAAAAAAAAAAAAAAAACCACCAACAACAACCGCAAACAACCCTGTGATGGGTTGGGAGCCAATTCTATGTTGTTCCCTTTCTTGCGCCTGTAGCCTCCGGGATAGGCTCCACTCCACCTGTGATCCTGAATAGGACAACGGTAAATATGTGTCTCTTAGGTTTTACGTCACCAGCGCTCTCCAAACTTGGCAACACCTTTACCGAGCCGACCGTTCTGCAGGGGAACCCAAACGAGCTGGATCAGTGCTTTACTTACGGCACAGCTCAGGTATGGGTCACTTCCCGTATGATGGTGGAAAAGTGCCAAAAGTGAAAAGCTAAGCACAGTGTGCCAATCAGGATCATTCACACTGCTGTAGTTGCAGGTGCCATACACAAGGTGGAGCAGTGGAGCTCATTCTGAGCAAATTCAGCAATTTGCTAAGAAATGTCGGACTTACGTAGATACTACTTATCAAAGCCGATGGAAAGATTCCATGACACATTGCTCCAACAAGAGTGTTACCAAGGAAAGTAAAGTAAGCCATAACCAAGAACCTCATCTACCAGTCCATGACATTTGACATTGTGGCCAGGAGTATAGGCAACTGTTGAGATCTCCCTAGTGGCTCAGGCTCCAACCATCCTTCACTCACTGGCTCGGCTTCCAGCCTGCCCCCACAGACCCTGTAAATGCCTCCAGAACGCACTGCGATACTCTGGTCTGCCATCACCTGTACCCCATATCTCTAGCATACAAGAATGCCAAAGGAAGATTTCAAACTCTACACCTCTTCAAGGTCACTGTAACCTTGCACATCAGGCTCCAGGTCTGAAATCCTATCTGTTGTTGAATGAACGTCTGCTCAGCTATCCCCGAAGCAGGGCTGCACTATCCCCGAAGCAGGGCTGCACTATCCGCCATCCCCAAAGCAAGACTGCAGCCCGTTGTGCTAATCTATTAAACACACTTACATGTGCATCCGCATTGTTGCATTAAACTGCAGTCTACAACAGGATTTCTTGAGCCTAGTCCTTGTACCACAGAATATGTTCCGACTTTCCCAATTTTATTCTTTTAGACCCTGCTTTTATCCCAAGCTCCTCCCCACTTACCGGTTCTGGTAGCTGTAGTAGGTGCTGTCCCTGGAAATGGTGCATAGCTGTTTGCCATAGCAGCACAGCGTTTGTGGGGAGAACTCGTACTGCAGAGACAGAGGGGGCAGGGTTACTCGCTCTGCTGCGGACCAACCACCGGGCGTGACTTTCCAGGCCATTCCGCATGGCGTGCTCTCACGAGTTTCACTATCGCATCTCCACCCTATGTCCCCCAACAACCCAGAGAGCGAAAGCGGGACCGCTCACCTCAGACAAACAGCTTTCCCCTCACCTTTCTGCCGCAGCAGTAGCCCAGGCTCTGCATGACCGGGTCAATCTCCTGCTCGAAGACCTCGGCCAGCTTGGAACAGTACTTGTAGACGCGCGAGGTCTTGCGGTTGTAGAGCCAGGCGTTGTTGAACATGAGCCAGATGTCGTCCACGTACTGCCAGGGCTCCTGGTACTGGCCCGTGTCCAGCTTGCGCTTGATGGTGGACAGGTCGATGGGGTTCTTCACGATGTCGAAGTAGTCCTGGATGGACAGGCGACACAGACTCAGCAAATTGTCAGGAGCCAAGACCACATAGAGGGATGGTAAGCACAAGGCAAGAAGAGGACGCAGGCTCTGCACACAACACCCACCGGTATACCCAGCACCGTGGGGTCCACAGGCTGCCGGAATGGTAGTGACTCGGGGTCCTGGCGGTACAGGGCTTCCAAGGTGGGCATTAGTGCCTGTCGCAGCTCCTCAGGCTTGAAGACTACAAGGAGATCACAGCATACACCATAAAGAAAGAGCAATGGGAGGCAGGGATCCTAACTGGTTAAGATAAACCTTCTATCAGGCTCCTTTTAAGACGGTTTATAAGGAAACATTAATCCTATAAAAAGGTTATTTCACGACTAACTCCATTATTCAGGTGGCTTGTGAACTGAAGTTGACATTTAAAACATTTCAACACACAGCTGCAACACCGGAAGAAGGGCTGCAAGAATTACCAATGTTATATTAATCATAATTTCTTTATACGAGCAAAGCAGAGAAAAGCAGGTGAGGAGCAAATTCCCAACAGTAGCACATGGTCTTACTCTTTCTGCGGGGCTGCGACGGAGAGGCAGAAGCAGCAGAGCCGTTTGCACCGCCCTCCTCCTCCTCCTTCGCTTCCCCCTTGATGTCCAGTTTCTTCTCATCTACCTCCATGGGCTCCTGCTTGAGCTCCATGCCATCTGGCTCCTCCTTGACCTTCCCCGAGAGGGACCTTGTCTCCTCGTCGTGCTGGTACCAGGCAGCAAGCAGCAAAGAGAACAGCGATTGGACGCCGGGGCCAGATGGCGGAACGGCACACACACAGCTCAACTACCATCACGGACTGTAGAACTACGAGGTTTTGAAATGGTTAAGCCAAAATACATCCATAAACATCAAACCATGGCCTTTACAACTACATGGAAAACATGTGAGCGGAGTTCTCTCTCTTTTACACAGCAGTGCACATCTGCGTGAGCCTCCCCGATACCTCAGTGCTACGTGTGGCTGACTTTGGTTTTGTTGACCTAAAGGAAACTGACCTCAGAATTGGGCTCCATCTTGCCCGGCTTGTAGTCGTGCTCTTCGAGCCTGAGCTCAGGCTTGGCCTCGGCGGCGGGCAGGTCAGGCAGGGCCTGCTGAGAGTGCGCCTCGGCCACAGAGGCCGGCGTGGGCACACAGTGGTCGACGCTAGCGGCTGCCTGGGAGGTCGAAAGGGAGAACACACGGGAGACAGAGCATTACAGACACGCAGCCGAAGGGGCCGTTACTGCCAGTGACTGGGAGCGGAAGGGCAAAGGATCGAGCAGGGTCTCACCGGAGTGCTGGGGGGCTGGGGCTGCACGGGGGTGGGCTGCTGAGGCGGCACGGGGGGCTCCGGCTGTGGGGTGTGCGGCTGGGATGGGGCGGAGCCGGGAGGGGTGCCCAGCGCCGGGCCGGGGAGGGCACTGGGCATGGGGATGGGGGTCGAGGCCTGAGACACAGGGGTGGAGGGCTGGCTCTGCGGAGGGGCAGGGTGCTGGAGCAGCTGCAGGTTAGTGGCCGTGGAGGTGGGGGGGGGTGGTGTGGAGCGCAAGGGGCCCAGATTGCCCAGGGGATTCACAGGGAGGTTAGCACCAGACTGCGGCGGCTGCAGGGGAGAGACGACACACTGATGGTGCAGGAAAAGGGATCCGAGCGATCATCTATGATCCGCTATACAGCTGGAGCCCCTTCGAGCCAGAAATCCCCGCCTCCGCTCACCTGTGTCACAGCAGCCTGGCCCACTGATTGGCCCAGGCCTACATTCACATTCATGGTCCCGCTGGCCGGGGGGAACTGAGTCTGGGGCATGAACTGGGCCTGGCTGGCCGTCTGCCCCACCATGTTGTTGGCATGGTTTCCCATCATGCCTTGGTGCTGAGGCATCCTAGAAGGCGACATTGCCATCTGGGAAAAGACAACAGGGTGCATTATGGGTATGTGCCGCACATGACACAGGAGGAAGTCAGCTGACCAATAGAACGTCACTCTCCCGTCACCTGCCTGACCTGAGGAATGCACATTCAGCGATAAACGTATGCAACACACATTTAAGCCTAAAAACCTTCCACAAAACTGACCAGATAACTAGCCTAGCCCGAAACATTACAGGGAGTTGCACCTAGCGGGATGTATAATAGCTTACCGGGGGAACAGAGCTCATGTTTATCTGAACCGGGTGGTTCATGGGAGAGGAGGCACGAGTGCCCATTGGCGGCTGGTTCATCTGCATGTTCTGCATCGTCATGGGGTTGAACTGATTGAGCCCTACAGCAAGACATAGAGATCAGAGGGCGCTGAGGCAGGCCAGCCGTTGGCACGCGGCACGCGGATAGGGAGGGCCACGTGGGCAAGAGCTCGATACCTTGTGAGATCTGCATGCGATTCATGATTGGGTTTGGCACGTTGGGAATAGGCACGGGTCCATCTAAAGTGGGGGGAGGGGGGGGAGGGAGACACACCTTTACTCGGACTGCCATTCCTCAAGTTACATCAAACACAGGAAGAACTCCCCAGGACTGAGGTTAGTGGAACCAACCAAATTCACATAATCTACAATTAAATCCAGCAGAAGCCCATATACACAAAGGGCACTTTGTGGGTGACTCACTGGGCCGGCCGGCTTGCGCAGGGCCTTGTGCACTGGGCTGGGGGAGACCCGGCTGCTGGCCGCCCTGGGGAACCATGAGGGGCTGCCTCTGGAGCCGTGACCGTCTCTTCTCCTCCAACTCCTTCTGGATCTTATAAATCTTCTCTGCCAGAAAGTGGTAATATTCATCCTGCGAGTGGCAACAGGGAAACAGGAAGAGTTCTGCAACTGAAGAAAAAACCACTCACGGCAAGACCAGAGAGCCTGATACAGAAGCAGATAGCCAAGTCCAGCAAGGCATGGGTGCAGGGACTCTCAGCCCTGGCTGATACTGACAGTCTCTCCTAGCGGGCTGAGTGAGGCCTACCCTGCTGTTGGCCGTCTCGTACATGTCGCCCTCCACCTTGCGGGCGTAGGCCACCAGGTTCTCCATCCGTCGGTCTTTTAGGGCAGCCGGATCCGGGGTGGGGAAGATGGCTTGAACACTAGAGAGAAGCATAATGAAGTTAGTGCCAGACTGTACCACCAAATGGCAGGAGGGCTTGGAAGACTCGAGACTCACAGTTTGTGCACCAAGTGGTTGCGTAGATCCTGAGTGACATGCTCGTGCCAGGACTTCCTCACGCCCGTGGCTGACAGCGGCGCCGCGGTAGGCAGGTTCCCCATGTTGCCGACACCTGATCCATCTGGAACCAGCTGACTGGAAGGCAAAGGAAGGGTCAGAGAACTAGAAATATATACTTAGGACATTTCTGTCTCCCGTTTACAGGTGAAAAGTCTAGGTGTGAAGGGCCGGGTCACAGAGAAAAGGCTGCATCGTGGTGGGGTGCTAAGTAAACTCACGAGGGATTGCTGAGTGACGGAGGCAGGCCGGCATCTGAGTGTTCCGAGTCACCGCCTCCCAGGTTCATCTGACCGGGGCCTAGGAGAGCGAGGCCCATTAAGTGCCACAGGCGGGGCAAATCTGCATTGGCCATAGGTGAAATACTATATTCAAAATGAAGCGGAGCAGGCAAGCCACTTACCCATGGCACCGATGGACCGCATCTGTGGGTGCTGCTGCTGCGCCTGTGCAGTCTGCTGGCCAGGTGCCTGCGGCTGTGACTGCGCAGGCGGCTGGTTGCTGTAGGGCAGGCCCAACGCGGCGTACGCTCTCTGCATTGAACTGGGGTCAATGGGCGTGGAGCCACTCATGGTGGGGGCGCTGGGCTGGCCAGGGCCCACTGGGCCAATGGAGTTCTGCAGGCCCGTCCCGGGAGAACCTAGCATGGCTGCAAACATCACAATGAAACAACAGATAAGCGACGTGGCCAGAGTGCACGAGACGGCCTCTCACGATGCAGCCCCGGTCTTTAAATCAGAGCCCCTACTTATGCTGAGAAACAGAAGCCAGTTAAGAACGAGTCCTGTATGAAAGCTATCCACCGGCACTGCAGACGAGACCCTGCTCAACTGTCAAATAAAAAATGTTTCCCAGCTGCTGCGGGAGGATGACGGAGTCACCAGAGCACTGGCCAATAAGGCCAAAGCTTCAGAAACTCCGCCTACCACCAGAGGCCAGAGCCTCCCCCCCCCCCCGGCTCTCAGATTACCAGCCTCACCGGAATTCCCTTGACCTTATGCTATTACGTCTACTGGAGAGTTTATACCCTGCAGAGGGCGCTGCTCTCGGTGCTGTGATACTTAATAACCGTACTGCTGAAGTAACAAACACTTGCTATATTTTATTCTATGGTAAATGATCCTAGATTTAGATGTGCAGGCCTGTCAAGCTACCA
Source organism: Mormyrus proboscirostris (assembly GCA_026779585.1). NCBI lineage: Eukaryota > Metazoa > Chordata > Actinopteri > Osteoglossiformes > Mormyridae > Mormyrus > Mormyrus proboscirostris. The sequence goes on along the minus strand of JAODKF010000050.1, from coordinate 11,203,963 downwards.
CTGGAATGTGAAGCAAGAAAGAAAGCACATCAACGTAGGACTGGAGGGGCAGCCGGCAAGGGTGGGGGCAGGGCGGGACGACTCACGCTGCTGGCTCCGCTTGTCACTCGCGTTCTTCAGCGGCAGGCAAACCGGACAGTCGTGCCGCGTGCAGTTCTTCCAGTGCGAGATGATCTGTCGAGAGGAGGTGCAGTGTGCCACTGCAGGGGCAGAAAGGGGAGGTAAAACTGTTAGGTGTAAGAAGCAGAGCTGGCACTGCAGCATGGGCACTGGAGCGCACGAGCCAAAGGTAAACGAATCCTCCCGCCAACCGAATGGAAGCGGAAGTGCAGCATGGCGCCGGGCCGCACTCACCCTGGCAGGACTTGCCGGCCTGGCAGTGGGTCATGTGGTTCAGCACGTTCTTCATGGTGCGGCAGTGGGGCAGGGAGCACGGCCGCACCTCCCCGTTGGCCTGCTCGCGCCGCTGGCACTTGTGGGCGTGCAGCAGGAGAACCAGCTGCTGCTGGATCAGCTTGCGCTTCTCCGGGTCGGCCGAGGGACCTGCCACCATGCCGGCGGGTGGAACCTGTTGCTGGGGCTGCGGCCACAGCAAGAGGAACAAGCATCTCATCAGCAATGGGCCGCCTGATGCTTCTCACAGTCACCAAAACCGTGCCCATGCGCTCCAAGCTGGACGTTCTGATCTTGGGCATGTAAACCTCAGTGAGGTTCATTCCTCATAAGACACTGTGGCAAGAAAAGCTTAATATCTACTAGACTGGGAGGCAGGTCTCACCAGGTTTGCCACATTGGCGGCACCCTTGAGGTCAGCTGGAAAGGGGGACAGGCTGTTAGGGAGCGGGGACTTGGTCTGGAGCTGGGTGCCGACCCCTGTGCCCCCAAGCTGCTGTCCTGCACTCTGTCCATAGGGTTGCCCGAAGGGGGCACTGCTTCCTCCAAGGCCCATCTGACGAGAGAAGAAAAGAGCCGTTGGCGGCAACGCCTTTCTTTATGAAGATACAGAGACACTTCAGGATCATAATGCTGGCGAAATACAATGAAAAAATCTGTCCGGCTGGCAGCAACCCTGGGGATGAGTTGAACAGATAATGGTCCAATATGGGCCTATCAGCAGCACAACCAGTGAATAGGCCTACAAACGAGGGTGAGAAGGCAGGCCCAAGGAAAAGGCCACAGCTGCTGGCATCAGATGTGAAGACATGAGAATGTATGCACACACAGCTAGAATGGTCCAGATGCAACATGCCACAGCAGTCACTACAGCAGTAATCTCTCCAAAATGGATGCGTCAGACGCCACAGTGACATACAC
>JAODKF010000050.1:11189499-11202549 GCA_026779585.1 Mormyrus proboscirostris | reverse complement strand
CCCCCCCCCCCCCCCCCCCCCCCCCCCCCCCCCCCCCCCCCAGAGAGATTAAACAGTTTCCCGTACTTTGAAGTCTTGACTAGCACAGCAGTTTTTTCGACTAGACAAGATGCAAAGAAACAAAAATCCAGTTACGATGACCTGAAATTTATGACACAAGCCGAGTGTCTAGATAGGTCTCACGTGATGAATCCCATCAGCCGATAGGTAGAGTGTCTGGCACAGCGACGAGTCCATAGGGAGAGGAGGCACGAGGCACGCAATGAATCTTTAGGGTGAATAGTATGACTGCTTCAGACCAAATGAAAATGCTGAATATACATTTTAGTAGCAGGCACAGCGGCCTCGACAGCACCCGACTTGTTTGAGTGCTTTCATTATAAAGGTGACTGGCCAAGATGGAGGAACACAGAGGAGCTGCATGCACGGCTCCCGGAGACAGCCGCTACTCCAACCACACATACTGGGACAAGCTGCTGTTCCAGGAACAGGAAACCAGTTTTATTTTTAATCCTCACCCTCAGCTTCCATGTTGCATTAAGAAGCTTCATCACAATCTTGGATAGACCACCACATGCCAGAGTGACACGCAATCACTGACGGAGCATCGAAAATCAATTTTTGCTTTAAAACACAAAATATAAATGGATACAAATCATTCCCTCCCAATGCCTCACATGGGCTATATTTGCCCCTCCCTATAGCAGAGCAGCAGCGGCAGGCTGGGTGACCCGACATTCAGCCACACTGCGGCGTGTGGACGGTCGCGAGCGGCACGCGCACACTGCCGGTGACAGCTCTGCAGCCGCTGGGATGAAGGGCCCAGCTGAGAGCAGAAGATGAGCTTTTCCCACACAGCTGAGCGCCTCTGCTATGGAGCCCCCTCAGACCCGCCAGCCCCCGCCCCCCAACAAAGATGGCTGTGGACTCAGCCGCCAGACAAGGGGGTTTGGGGGGGGTCCTATTCAGACAGCCTCACTGCCCCCTCCAACACAAAAACCACTTCACATGATTTACGGCGCTCTTCTTAATAGCCGAGATCCGCCCTAGCGGGGCCAGAAACTGTTTGGGGGGGGGGGGGGGCATTCACGTTGCCTTCTGGCTTTTCCACGCTCGTTTCAAACGTTAGCACCAACTGCTGCTGTGACTGTTGCCTTATTTAACTCCATAACTACATGTAATGTTACCGCTGAGTCGATCTGATGTAAACCGCAGCAGCCGGTGCCGAACGCCAAGTGCGGCCACCACCCAGACGTGCTGCTGGCTTGCCTCCTGGCCAAGGCGCTTAAAGGGACAGTACCGTACAGCACCACTGAACTCGGGACTCCCCCCAGGTTACCTCAATAAGCTGGCCTTATCACTTATGTATAAGGTGAGTCAGCGCTCTCCGGAGAAGCACACGGCCTCTCCAGGGCCACGAGCACATACAGCATGTTGGCCCAGGAGCGCCGAAGAGCAGACACCTGCAAGGCAAGCTCGGGTAAACTGTACCGGGGGCCAGACACCCGAAACCAGACCTGGGTGCAGAGACACGGCAGCATCACCGGGCCCACTGTTCGCTTTCATGTGGGATTCGCCCCGTTTCAAGTTCAGCAGAAGACGGCAAGCTGGTTTCCTATTGGTTTCGTAGAAGAAACCACACCTGTCAGGGTGCCAGGAGGGCTCTGCGGCGCAGCCAATGTCACTGCCAGAGACTCTGTGACAAGCAGCTGAGACTGCGCAAAGACGGACCTCGCGTCTGTACGCCAACGGCACTCTGACCTGCATACAACACTGACTGGCCAGCAGGAAGGAAAATGCTAATAAGTGCAGCACAGCCGCTCATGTGCGCACTTACGCAGGGGAAACCATGGCGGCAGCCTCACTCGCCATTCAGCAGTCAGGTAAAAGAGTCACGTGTGTAGTGACGGCCCAGGTACCGGCGTCCCCAGCACGCCATGCCCAGCATCTACCCCCAGGCCAGCCTTTCAGCATGATTCAAGCTAAAGCTAAACCACAAATCATAGGAAATGCCACAAAGATGTCAATGTTAACCTGCAGGATCCACCCTGTCTTGACAAACCAAGACATCAAGGCTTTTCCCTCAGCATTCTCCAGCTTCTCGGGACTAAATGGGTAACCACTCAGGCTCACAGCTCTCTCTGCCGCCGGAAGCCATCGGCTGGACTCACCTTGTTCATGTTTCCGGCAGGCTGAGCGTTGATGGTTGAATGCACCCCCATCTGCGGTGCCCCCTGGGTGAGAGTCTCCGCCAGAGCACTGCCCGCGCTGCTGACGCCAGCCCCACCTCCGACCGGGCCTTGGTACTGCAGGCCCGGCGTCGCCCGGCCGCGGCCAGCGCCACCCAGGCTGCCGTTCATCAGGGGCCCTTGCGGGGGCTGTGCGCCTTGGCCCAAGACGCCGTGGCTCTGGCCGCTGTTCATCATGGCTTGGTTGAAGGCTGTGAGCCCCAAGCCGCCGTTGCCCTGGCTGCCTGGTGGGGCAGCAGGCGCCTGCTTCTGTGCCTGGGAAGGGTGGCTGGGTGAAGCCTGGCCAAGGGGGCTCTTGCCCAGTGCACCCAGCTGGACCCCCATTCCTGATTGGGGGCTGCTAGAGCCGAGGCTTGGGCCCAGGCTGGAGCTGCTCCCTGCCCGCAGGAGCTCCGACAGCTGCTTGTGCTTAGAGGCTGCGTCCGGAACCATGCCACCCAGCCCACCACCACCATTGGACGACATGCTCATCAGGCCTAGGTCGCCGCCGTTGGGGATGAGCTCATCCGGAAGGTCATTCTCCAGGTCAAAGAAAGATCCAAAGTCTGAAAGAGTGGAAGAGAGACACAAATTTATGTTTCGCTCATTCTTCTAATCATTTCAATAACATTAAAATTTCATAACGAGTCTTGTGACCAAACCCTGAAACATGGCACTTGTCCCCATCACTACCTGTAATTACCTTAAGCACAGTAATCAATGCTTAATATGGCTGCACGTTTGCCTCCTCCATCACATACAGGCTTATCTGAAGCAACACTGCCGTTAAAATAAGGACGAGGTCTCAGCGGTAAGGAAGGGGACCTTCAATTTGGCTGCACTGTGTCCATAGGCTGATTGCAGATGGCCCTATCATCACGCAGACGCTCCCTGCGTGGCAGTCTCGCTCGGCACTGCGCTGCTGCCGCACGTCAGCCAGCCTCCGTGACACCCTCCCTCCTCCAGAACAAATCCGCTGCTTGGCAGACATCGGCGGCTCTGGCAAACGTCCAAGCTGAACGCGCGCACATGCACACAGCTGCCAATGATGATGCGGCCCCTTTATGGAGCACTGGAAAACCACACGTAGTTTTGGTTTGGAGATACTGTGGGACACGAGACCCTCGCTTTATTGAAGGATCTGCTAGGCAGCATGTAGAGAGCTCTACTGTGTAAAAATGCCTCTCTCAACACAACTCATGTCTAGTCCCTTGTGTTAAGGCACGCAATGAATCTTTAGGGTGAAGCATCCATATTAGATTCAAGTCCCAAAGCCAACAGAAGTATTTTTGCCCTATACCACTTTATTCCGCAGTATACTTAGGTTAAAAATGCTAAGCACAAAGTGTCAAATTCACATTATCCAGCCAGGTAGCTATGAGCACATAGAGGGTGCAGGGAAAAGCACCGATGGGTGCATGTGGTAACGCTGGAACTCCGCTTGACCAATGGCAATACCAAACTTGAGAAAGAAATGGCGCTGGTCACAGCGCGGCACCTCCTTGTGGCTGGCCAGGCTTGTTTATGGTGTGGTGTCATTGTAGCAAACAACAGGCTTTAGAAGATGAGCCACGCGGAGAAAATCAACAGTGTAATGAAACCAGCGGAGAGGACAGATGTGTTAAGGAGATCAGAAAGAATGAAACGGTGCCATTGTGGCATTGCGCTTCAGGCTACACACTCATCCCCACACGTTGCCATTCTCTCCCAATCAAATCATACTGATGCGTCAATATTTTGTACTAGACAGAACTGCATCCATATTGTTGCAGCCAAATTTCACAGAAAATATGTCTTGCTGCATGAACCAGCCAGAGCTAAAACTGTTAACCAGCCTTAACAAGCAGTGCTGAAATCTTGAAGACTAATTCCTTCATTATGTGTGTTTGTTTCACTTCTGCTCTATAAGGCTCCCTGTCAATTTCAGTTTCACTTTTAGGCAGAGACATGATGTCAGATGATGTGGTCATAAAATCACAGTAAACAAGTGAAATAGGGTGAGAGGAGGAATCAATCCTACACTCGACAGAATTCACCATCTACAGTGTAACACTGCTTCTCTAATATAATCAAAGTGGACTAAACTCAACTGTAAATGGCAGTACAGCATGAGCCCTCCTACTGAAAAAGATCCCCCTGTAGGGTACACATTTACGCTGTTAACAGGAACAGAACAGAAGTCTCACAACAGAAATAGCAGCACGAGAGAGACCTTAAATAAAATGAAAATACTGACATGCAATCTCTGGGTCAGTTCAGTCAAATTATTTACACTGATCCAAAATGATGTCACACACCTAGGTACAACTCAAAGCAAAAGGGCTCTCCCGTTAGCAGACAAGGAAACTAGACAAGACTCAAACACTTGATGGGGGTCCCTGCCAGTGTATTCCGGATCACAGTATCTGTCTAAATGCCTTCAGAAAGTGAACTCGTGCTAGCCTTTGACAGAATGAAAAGTTAGCTCACTTCAGGAACTGAAGGGCAACAGGCATGACCAATCACTGGCCTCTCATTGTCTTTTTAGAGCAGACCTCAGCTGGGCAGACGCCTCAGCCAGCAGGGAGTGCACACACCTGCCAGCCTGACAATGTCAGCCCCCCACCACACCCAACCCTTTTAATAACCAGACGCCTCAGTGCCCTTCTGCCAAGAGCGTGGCCAAGAAGCCGGCAGCTGCAGGTGGCTGCGAAAATGGCAACCTCTGCCCTAATGACAGATTAGATCTGCTGTGGCAGATTACACGCACAGCAAAGTCAGCACCAGCCAAACTGCATGCATTCCAAGCCCAAACGGCCAACAATTCCACTACGTTTGTATGAAGTCCTCCTTCCCACTAAGGAGAACTGCTGTGATGTTTGCCGCTCAAGATTCACAACGTTTACAAATGACACATCTACACAAAGCTTCCATCAGTTTGGCTCGTGTAAAAAAAAAAAAAAAACAGCACAATGGCTTCATGAAATACTAAAAATGAAATGCTATACAAATGAAGGCTTGCTGGATTAACACAAAGAAGTGGCAACAAGGTTTCAAGCTGAAACAGGAGAATCACGTTTCCCAACAAAATTTCCAAGGCCTCCCACATCATAACCAAAAGACAGGAAAATATCAGAGTTCTGAGTCACTGAGTCTACACTGCAGTTCAGTTCAATTAAAGTTTTGCGAAAAATTTATAAGCCACTTTACAAGCAGACTATGATGACTTCAAGATGCTGGTAATTAGTGGTACGTGCACTTGTAAATCTGAATCGTAGTTAGCGTGCTGCATTTATGGAACCACAGGCACCCAAAAAAAAGTGAATGATACAATCACACAACGCGAAATCCTGCGAAGCAAGAATAGGAAGGATACAAAGATGCAGCAGCGTTACCTACAACCTGTGAAAAATGCTGTTTGGGACGTTGTTGTTGACTGGAAAGAAAACTAAACATCTAATGGACTTTGTAGATCCAACCGCTTTCTCTGGTGTCCGTCTTCTTCCACACTCACCATGATGTTTAGAAGCTTGTCGTTCTGTCTTTAATGCTGCTAACAAATTTGACTGTCTACTGGACCTGCTGGTGCTCTGCACCTCACGCCGTAACCATATCAGGCCCCACATCAAAACTCCAGCAGGATACTGGAAAAGCAACAATCTAAAACCCACATTTGGGATCCCTCCGGATGGGCCAAGTCAAGGCAGGGGTTCATGTCTGCGATTTGTCACATTAATGACTGCTGGACCACCCTGAGACCCAATTACCAGACCACTAAGCTGAGTCGGGTCTTGTAATGGTCTGATGCTGGGGGCGTGGATAGTCAGGTACCCGCCAGAACACTGCAGGACCATGCGGTTCATACTGTTCAAGCTATACACATGCAACACAGGATGTGAGTTAGCCGAAATATTTTCCCCCAGACGTACAAAATGATACGCCTCATCATATTAACAGCAGAAGAAAATGGTGTGAGCCTTACTGAAAGATCTCACTGGATCTGACACTGACTTAGAGGGTGAGGCAGGAGAGAGCAAAACAGGAATGAGCGATAGGAGAAAGAAGCTGCACTCCTCGCAGTTCAGTATTCTACCCAGTTTAAACAGTGCCTTGGTTATTCTGTCATCAGTGATGCAGGGCATTTGACGACATTGTGCTATTCAACTTGAAGAGACCAGCTGATCCTTCACAACAGATTTCTCTACACATTCACAAATGGAACACTCAATATCGACTGGAGCTCATGAGGTAAAAATAGTTACAGCTCCTTATAAACACACAACATTCTGGGTTTATCGTATGCAGAATCAGGCTCAGATCAGTCAGAATTGGGCAAACGACACCAGAAAACATCACCGAATCCTATACCACCATCACTTCGATGCAACACAAAACATTTTTAGCCAGTCAGCCAAAATCACAAAGGAAAAAAAAAACATTTTCTATGGACCAACCATTTCTTAATTCTGCTTCTGTACAAAACCTTTACATTTATTCACGCATATTTAAAGCAATAAGAAATAACTAGTTTTGCAGCATGAATCGTCTCTAAAGCTTGATGAGGAACATGAATGAATGGATGGATGCTTTATTAATCCCAAAGGAAATTCAGGAATTAATTACTACATACCCTCGAGCTGTTCTTGCAAAAAAGATGCTGCATCTGCCAATCGCTTCTCAATTGCTTCAAGTAATTGTGCACGATTTTATCAGCTGCTGCACTCACAATCACATTAATTGCATAACAGTAAATAGTGTGTGATATGGCATGATGGAAAACGTGAAGCAGAGAACAAACTGTCATTTTTCCAACCTGTTTTAATTTAATTAGAAGACAGTCAAAGTTACTTGTTGCCCACTGATTCAATGACTGGTTCTTGTCAAACCGACTGTTTCTTGCTTAAAACTCCTGTGAATAAAATATCCTCATTTTGAACACAAACTGACCACATTGGTCAGTCCACTGATTTACTTGTAATATGCTGTCCCGCATACAGAATTTAAACACGAATCAGGATTCTACTTCGCCCCTAAAAGACCCCCACTTTTCCCGGATCACTGGGGCTATTGACGTATGCACAAAGTGTGCGAGAGGAGAACGTGGCATACACGAGGACTCAACAGGGAGCGCAGACAGCCTGGAAAGAAAACACCTACAGATATATAAATCATGCTATTGCGAGAGAGATGTTTTCTATGCAGATATGCTGTAAGCCCAGAGGATACAACTGAATGCTGAAAATTAACATCACTTCTTACTTTTCAAAGAGCCAAGCCTAGACAGTGACTCTCAGTCATGCATGAATGTCAGTTAAACCAAGAATGGAGAGCACTACTTAACAGATCAAAGGTCATCAGTTTAAATAAATCCAACTTTAATTATTAAGTTTGGGCTAAAGCAAGTCTTTAATTATATCAATTACGTCCGATCCATTTGTATGCTTCATATGGTCCCTTTATATGCTTTCACATATGACAGCATGCACTCCTCACAGTGCATTGCAAGACACTTCTTACCAGTTTTCCACCAATAATACATAGAACCTACTGTCGTGCAACAAGTCACATGCAGTATCACAAACATTGCCTGTTTTTTTTGCCACCAGCTCTTTACTCTGAGATTCAAACTTCATTGCATTTAACAAGCATGTGTAACCCAAACACTCACAGGACAATCATCAGCTGAAAACCAGTGCTGCTGTTGACACTCTCAGTGCATCCCTGCAAACGTGTTCTTGACATTAGCGTGGTGCGAATAACCGTAGGCATCCATCATTAGTCTGCCCTGAGCCAGGTAAAAACTGCCCTCCGTCCGTTTTCCAATTCATAAACACAGGGGCCAGAAAGGGGCACATCTTTTGCCAATGCCCCCCCATGCTGAGAAAACATGACAAGAGGAAGAACACCCTGCCAATTTCTTCACTTTAAACAAACTGGGGAACGGACTTAGTAGCAGACTGACTAAAAGACAGCAGCCCAGAATCCCGAGAGCAGTCACAGATGATCTGAAACTCAAACGGAGGTCCTTCGATAATGACAAGGATTCAAATGAGATTTCCATGCATTAAAGCAACGCTTCTATTTCCAACGTAATTCCTATGATGTCTTTTTCAAACACTTACAAATACATCAATTTGGCCACATAAGAGGTATTTCCATTAAAAATGTGTTTCAGCTGTCTGTTTCAGAACAACGCACTCAGACCAAAGGTACTCAGTGGGATTGTAGGAGCTCTGGTGGGTATAACAACCGTTTTGACTACTGAACTAAGCTGGAAAAAAAGCAAAATGGTTCAACTACTGAATGTTTGCTGTGAACACAAAGTGACTTCCTGTCCTGATCCTGGCACACCAATGCCATTCTCAATGCACATTCCTTGCAGTCTTCCGATATCCATCGTGACACACTTACTCTTGGAGCATAGAGTCTAAAATCCAGTTTAATAAAGAAACCTACTCCACCAGGGAAAATATACAACATATATGACCCCCCCCAGAGAATACATCATTCAGCAAGAACATTTGGAGTTTCTTGAGCAAACATATGACTTGGGCTGCCATGAGGGCACACCATACGGTTCAAAAAGACAGTCTATAAACACAAAATGCACCTGCGATTCATTTTTTAAAAAACAGTACAAGACTTCGTAAGGTAAAGTATTGACGCCACCTTTCAAACGGTTAAGGTTGGACATGTTGCTGTGTCGATCAGGTGCAATATAGAGACGGGTCGCATCCACTGACATCACTGAATGGTTATACAGTGGCCAAATACAACGCCACTCATGTGTCTGACTGGTAGGAATTAACTAGTTCCAATATTCCTGATTGAACGTGATGCTGTAAACCTCGTGTCTATGACGCACACCCAAATGCAGATTTAACATCAAACAGCAATTTAATGCTGAAGGGGGCAACAAAGCCGCAACAAATTAAAAGCATATGGGAGCCGTGAAACAAGTGTCACGTTATTTGTTTACCCGGCTCTGCCAGCGTCAACGGCCAAGGCACAGTTCCCTAGCCAAAGCCCTAAAACTATTCATACTTCTCTAGGACACTGTCCTCTCTTTACAGCTGTTAATATGCACAGTAAAGAGCTCAGTGTTTAACATACACGTGTGCAGCCACGCGAGAGACTGTATTAATATCGGGAATGGAAATGAAACGGAGCCCGCTGTTTCCTATAGCTAGCTGACAGCGCGCTAGCGGGGGGAACCACATGGTGTCGGCACGCCCCCTTTACCAGCCTTCCACAGTACAGTGCCCTAGCGCTATGCTGCCGTTTCGCCTGCGTTCAGTAACGTCCATTTCCTACTAATAAAAACATGCAGCAACCGGGGCGTAGCTGATGTCAGACCTCTGTCCGGACCCGCAAGCTCCGTTATATTCCCTCAGAGGCTTTAGTTAAAGACAGGTGACGGAGTCGCCGTCACCGATAATGCTTGAACGCAATTGCTTCTACTGCATTTTCCAATCGCCTTTAAACGCAATTTCAGATTCGTGCTAAAACTCCGACATCATTCTCTGGGATGGTAAAGGAACCACCAGGCAAACTTCACGTGGATCTACCGCATTCTTTATAGTGGACGACGCATTACCTGGTGATTATAAATAGCGACACTTATTATTAGTAACTTAGTTGTCAAAGTGTTTATCTGACAATCGTTATAATTAGTAGTGCCGCACATTTCGATGTGCTTTGGTCGGTTATACGCGCGACTCCGCAAAGGGCAACCAATTCATACTCACGAGCCAGATGATAATCCGCAGACACATCGTCAGCAGTGGGAAACTTACCAGTTTGTCTACCTGGTGTCAGGTGCATGATTTCATCAAACGCGCGCGTTTCACGGTTTTCTTCAACAACTACTTGAGCCGGCTGGCTGCCGCACTAAGACGGTGTCGGAGCAAATGCCGAACGCTGCAGGTAACGAGCAGCGCCGGATACCATCGGCGGCTCCTATTAGATGTAGGGATGCATTTATTAAAGCACAAACTGTCAGGGTGGCCGCGCCAGGGCCCGGCCTGTCCTACCTGGACCATCCGAGGCGGAGAGCGCAGGTGAATTCAGCTTCTGCCGCTTCGCGTTGGGAGGTCCGACGTCCACTTTCTCCGCCATGTTAGCGAATTATCACAACCGAAATTATTTTTTTTCAACGAAACGGGTAAGGAAGAAGAAAAGCTCACTTATTTCTCCACGCACTCCCTTTATAAGAAACGGCTAGCTAACAGGAGGGCTAGGCTGCAAAAAGGGTTTCAAAAAAGCAGCAACAGCGCCACGCTTCGCCTTCGCCATTCACCCCATGTTAATCCAACACCCAACACCCACATTATTATCACTAATAATTACCCTCGGTGGAAAATATTTTGCGTCAAAAATTAAAGCATAAAATAGAAAAAAATCATATACGGACACCACCCAGTTCCCTGCCTCCGAAGTCGTTTTCGAGGCAGATTAACCAGCGTTTTTCGGCGAGTCCAATTTAATTAGCACAAATTCCATCTGTGCCTCGGATAAAAAGCGCGACTGGCGAAATGTGGATTATGAGGTGAATTTCCGCGTCTTCGCCGCTGTCTCCCAGCACACAATACAGCATATAACGCTGATATGTAGCGAAGCGGCGTTTTCTGAAGGGGAAATCAGATACACAGGAGGCTTCCAGCCGACGAAAACCGACCCAATCCTCCCTTTTTCGCGATTAATCCGCTCGACGGCAAAAGCTCCAGTTATTTTTAGTAGAATGAAGGGGCTTCAAGTCGGTTTGAATTGCTCAGATCAAAATAAAAAAATATTACGCTCTCCCAAAATCCCGATTCCGAGCCGCGACAAGATGGCGGCTGTTGATACAAAAAAGTTTTTTTTTCTTTTCCAGATAGACCGGGGGGAGGGGCCGCTAGGCCACGCCCCGCGCAGGCCTGCCCCGTCGTGCGTCCACGTACTTCGCCGAGGGCTCCTCTAGGGGCGGCATCGTGAGGCTTTTCTAACATTCCTGAATTTGCTCAGGTACCAAATTCCCTTCATTTGTTACTCTTAATGTGAATGATTGCCTTTTCACGTAAAGGGACAGCTTCGTGGCCGATTTTCCGAGCAAAATATTTTTTTCCCCGATTATTAAAGATTTTTAAATAGTACTGCCTTAATCAGACGCTGTCTTCCAAATGGTTACATAACACACTAAAAAGGTAAGAAGTCAAAAGCAATGCACAGAATGATATATAATTGTCAAAATCTGTGCCCTGTGCTCTACACATACCAAACAGGTGTCTCCGTATTTCCCTTTCATAATGAATCCTGTGCTGCAAAGATATCCAAGTCAGAGTACTCAGGACTGAACTGCAAAATAGCCAGCGACAGCCACTCAGTAACCTGTGTTCAGGAAACAAAACAACAAAATGTCTGGAGCCGTAGCATTATTCTGCTTCTCAGTTTGTAGCTCTGTTTACTTGACTCCTCTCTCGATACTGACTCCTATGACCTTAGGCGAGCTGGTATGTATGTGTAGTGAAATTTTCATAGAAGAGACTTAGCTCCACGTATAAATGACAAACGGTTTTGTCTGGTGACAAGTATCTGTCAGCAGTGAGAAGATGAACCAGTTACTATCACAGTAGAAATGTATCCATATCGGTACCTTAGAAAAGGCCTGCCATCACAACAAACAGTGTAAACCACAGGTACTGTCAGTGTCCTCTGATGTTAGAGAACAAAAGCCGTTCATTCTCATCCATTAGCATCAAGCTCAATACCGAAACCCAGCAATCAGTGGCTCATTTATTAATACAGATACAAATACATAAAATGTAACTGATGTAAAGCCTGACAAGTAAATGACCAAAAATAGCACACACATTTTCCATTTTATTTTTGTACCTGGATGTTTTTTTTTCCAAGAAAGAGTAAGCAGGCAACAGCGTTTCTTTTTTAATTTCACTTTTCTTTTTAACAAAACATTTAATCACCCCGATACCTTGTTGAAATGCAGCAGAATATGGAGCCCCTGAAGGCTTCCAGGACCGATGGGACCTGTGGCTGGGTGACGGCCCTCTGATTGAGGGGGGGCACCTGGGGGTGCCATTTAAAAAGCATGACATCCTGTGGTGCTCCGCCCTTCCCTTCGTTCTCCGTCACCTTCACCGTTTCTGCTTGTTTCTTTGCACAGACGCACTCGCTCTCACACAAACACACTCACTCACACTTGTGAAGGATAACAGTCCGATTCAGTGCATGATGTACTAAAAAACTCAAACGCAAATCAGGAGAACTGAATCAAAAAAAAAAAAAAAAAATCTGCTGGGGTGAAATAGCATGTAATATGTGAAATAGCATGTAATATGTGAAATAGCATGTAATATGTGAAAATGGTGGGACAAATGAGGAGGAGTGTCAGAAAATCTCATGTGCAAGTTGTGCCATGTGTCACAACAAATTCTGAACATGCATTTCCCTACTGAAACTGCCCTTTGTTAACCGGACAGTCTGTCTGTCCTAATCATTGCTAATCAGAGTCGAAAGCCCACAAAGACTAGGCAAAATGAGATAAGACCCCAAATGAAAAGGTGCAAGCATGACTGCAACACACTGGATATACGGGATAACCCCTTCAGCAGGCCGGCGGTAGATGGGGTTACACGGGAGACAGCGGTGGAGGGCTTGGGTGCAGCTGCAGCACTGTGATGGGGCAGGTAAGCAACAGGTGACAACATGGACAAAACAGATCAACTCTACAGACACATAACATGCAGAGGATGCAGAGACGGTGTCGGACGATCGGAAGGTTGATAGAAAAAGTTGGCCCCCCCTCCCCCAACCATCCTCCCTCAAAAAAAGTTTTCCTAACCACCCC
>JAODKF010000050.1:11165183-11181710 GCA_026779585.1 Mormyrus proboscirostris | reverse complement strand
ATGTAGACTATCAGCATATTCCCATGAGCCCCATCACTGCTGTTCCTCTTATATGCCTTCTAGTCCACACAGCACAGGTTTATGTAGACTATCAGCATATTCCCATGAGCCCCATCACTGCTGTTCCTCTTATATGCCTTCTAGTCCACACAGCACAGTTTTATGTAGACTATCAGCATATTCTCATGAGCCCCGTCACTGCTGTTCCTCTTATATGCCTTCTAGTCCACACAGTACAGGTTTATGTAGACTATCAGCATATTCTCATGAGCCCTGTCACTGCTGTTCCACAGCCAGATCCACATCTGCACTGTTCTTCTAGAATCCAAAGCTGGACCACTGGGTCTCGTCTCCAGTACATGGTACATGTTTCTCCAGGAAGGCTTCAGAGGTTGATCAAACTATAGCTGGAGTACTTTCCTTGCTCCCCTTTTCCAAAAATAGGGATCACAATCTGCCGGTCCAGACACACTTTACCCACCTTCTATGCAACACGGAAAAGGCACGTCACCTGCACCAACCCAACATCCAGTGCTTTCAACAGACAGAATTCATGTCCTCCTGGAGCCTTTCCACCATAGCAAGTTCTGCTACAGTGACTCTGATCCTCTGGAAGTTTCCCACCTGCTTCCCAGCTCTAGGGTCTTGGTGTCCCCAAAGTGATTTCACCTGCACAACTGCCTTTGCTGTGGCCTTCCTGGCCTGTTGGTACCTTGTGGCCATCTCAGGAGAATCTCCTGCAAGTACTGCCCTGAAGGCCACATTCTTGAGCCTGATAGCTTCCCTCACCACAGGTGTCCACCAGAGGGTCCCTGGGTTACCACCATGACTGGCACCAGCTCCCCTCCCACCCACAGCAACGATTGTGGCCTTGAAGACGGTCCATTCAATCCCTGTCCCCAGCCTCACTCAACACAAACTTCATTTCACATAGAAATATCACCCAGCAAATTCTGGCACAAGAGGGACAATCACCATGCAAAAATAAACTACGCTTACGTTATTAAAATATTACACAGAATTAAGTTAAATATAGAAATCTGCTTATAAAATAGTCTTATTCATATCAGATTCTAGGATTAGTAGGGGGGAAAAAAACCCTATACAAGAATTATATAGAACATCAAGAGAAAAGTGTAGTGACTCACTCTGTCCTGCAGAGGGGATTGTAGAGCACAACAAGCAAAACCACTCCCACCATGGTTGCCAGGATGGAGCGCATCCAGAAGCTTAGCTGGCAGAAGTTGCAGTACTGGATGATGGCGATGATCACAGCACAGCACATGAACATGGTGAACTGAGAAGGTGGAGGGACTCCATTAAGTCATTATTGTCACCGTCAGTCCTGCCCAGCCACATCCAGCTCAAGCCAAAGTACCCACCTGTATAGAGAACTGGAGCTGGCAGGTGACATGGGAGTAGATGGACAGGGCAGGCAAGGACACCAGCACCGCCCCAATCAGGTGGCGTGGGACCCAGCCAGAGATGGCGCGCAGCAGGCTATGAGTGCAGCCCAGAACCGTGTCCAGGCAGAAGGCCATGCTGGCAGGAGGGAGACATGGGGAATTCAGACATTTCCCATCAGGCATTGCAGCATACAAATAGGCTGTAGAAGGAGCAAGCTTCAGTAAACATAACGTGTACAAATGACAAGGAACAGCTCGAAAAACTAATAATCAGGGATTAGTACAAAATAATGCAAAACACAATGACTATAACAGCTTCAGAAAAAATCCACATTTATCCGAATCCCTGTATGTAGCGTACAATCTCCCGAGAGCCGCCCCTCCTGGGGCCCTCACCGGATAGACAGCACCAGCGAGACAGCTTCCAGCAGGGCCGCCACCGTGGCCAAAATAAGGGCAGGCGTGGGCACCGGAAGCCCAGAGAGCAGCGGGCGCAGGAAGCAGGCCAGCGTGAGTGCCAGGAACACGGCACAGGACAGCAGTACATCCAGGAAGGAGCTGAAGGTGGGGCTGGCAAAGGTGCGCACAGCAGCCTGGGTCTCCACCTGCACGGGGAGGAGCACAGGGCTGTCAGCCAGTCTGGGGCTGCTACAGGATTCCCTGTAGAGGGGAACTGCTGTTATATTGCTGATAAAGCTACTGCTTTGAAGCAAATCAGCACTGTACTAAACCTAATCAGTACTATGCTGTAGGTCAGGGGTCACCAACTTGGTGCCCGTGTGCACCAGGATGCCCCCAAGGATCACATGAGTCGCCCGCAGACCCGTTCTAGAAATAGCACAACTCACCAGTGAGCAGCTTCTAAAATTTAATTTTATCCTGTTGCTATTCTTCTTTAATCACATTTGCATTTATATAGATTTGAAAATGACAGTATCTTTAAAAAAACATTTAAAACATGATTATTATACATGAAGTTTAGGAGGGCGTTTCAAACTGGTAGCCCTTCGTATGGCTCAGTACCCGTGAAGTAGGTCTCAGTTTCAAAAAGGTGGTTGGTGACCCCTGCTGTAGGTAATCTACACTGTACTAAACCTAATCAGTATTATGCTATAGCTAATGTGCACTGTACTAAACTGAATCAGTACTATGCTCCCACTAAGCTGCATTGTACTAAACCTAATTAGTACTATTATGTAGCTAATCAAACTGAACTAAACCAAATCAGTATTATACTGTAGCTAACCTGCACGGTACTAAACTGAATCAGTATTATACTGTAGCTAACCTGCACGGTACTAAACTGAATCAGTATTATACTGTAGCCTGTACTAAAGCTAAGCCTGATCTTTACTGAAGCACCACTTCATACCATATAAAGCCATCACAGACATCAAGGTGCAGAACTATTTAAGCCACAAAAATTTATATACTTACAAGGATTATCAAAGCCTTGATAAATAGGATGTGTATTTCTTCCTAAATCAGTTGATTTATTAAACTACAACAGAACGTTTGGACAGCCCAAGGACAGGACGACAAGGAGAATGTAGAGGAAACTTGTGGAGAACACACAAAGAGAGGATATGGTGAGAGCAAGGATGGATTTCAACTGAGAACCTGAACAGAACCAATAAAAGGTTTTAACGCAATGGTAGAAGAAAAGAAAACCTACCAACATCAAAACTCTCTTTACAAGGTCATAGAACTGATCGAACAAAAATTCACACACTTGTAATTTCTAATGAGACAGGCAGCAGGGGGCAGCAGAGAGCAAGACGAGTTATTGAACTGCCTGTCTGCCGCAGTCCAAGCCAGACCGTGCAGCACTTAGATTTCCCATTTGCAGCTGCTATGCGCTACAGAGAACTACACTCTCCTGGTCAAGATGCAGAGTCTGGGGGAAATAAGAGGACATAGAGACAGAGGTCTGGAAGATGAGAGGTGGAATGTAGAAGAGCAGCATCAAACAGGATCCCATACCCAAATGTGATAGGGGGGTCAAAACACGGAAAGAGCCCCCAAGGAACAGGAAGACACACGCAAACACACCTCCTCCTGATAGCTGGCCCTGTAGGCTGATTCCAGAGACTTCTCCAGGAAGTTGAGGCTCACCCTGTTGATGGGAGGCTTGAAGAAGTAGTCCTTCATCAGACTGCCAAGAGAGGGGGGGGGGGGTGTCACAGACACCTTAAGTGAGCATAGAACCGCGTGGGCACTAGTGACAAACAGTTCCGCAGCGTTCTCTGGCGTCTGTCCACCACCATGTTACATCATGCGAGACAGAAAGCAGCTGGAGCCCAGTGAGGACCAGCTGTACCAGGAGAACCCAAACGGTACTGCGACAGCAAGCGCCCAGACCCTGCAGCCGGCACAGCGCCGCGACAAGCGCCGTCTGGCAAGACTTCCACACGCAGCGAGAGTGGCCGGCATTTCACATACCACCGTCCAAATATCTATTTCGCTAATTAAGACCAGCAGGGGGTTTATTAATGCGAAGCCTAATAGACACATTACTGTACGCACCCTCATACTGTCGTCATGTCGCAGCCAAAGCGTGAGGCGAGTTGTCGGGCCGCTCACCTGTCCTCCTTGATGACATCCACGAAGTGCGCATCGCTCCGCTCGCGGAAGTTCTTGGAGCGCAGCGGGATGAGAGCAGAGTGGTCCATCATGCCCATATCCACCGCCACGCCGCCGCCGCCGCCCCCGCAGCCGCTGGCCAGCTTCATCTCCTTCTCCTGCAGCATCTCACACAGCGACGTCTGGCTGTTGGCCAGGGCCTGGCCTGCATGGGGGCTCAGAAGTCCGTTCAAGGCCTTGGGATTCCGGCCTGGGGGCGCCTGGGGGAAAACCGGCGGGGTTGAGGTGTGAGTCAGGTATTCTAACGGAGTCACAATGCAGCCACAAAGCACCTCCCCACCTGGAAAGGTGGGGCACTCGCCTTGCTGCTGTTGCCCTTGCGTTCGTCCTGGCAGCCATTCTGCACCGCACTTTCCTCCTGGACCCCATCGTCCCCAGGGATCAGCACCACGCTGCAGGAGACGCATGGAGTCTGCGGGCAGATGGACATGGGAGGCGGCACATGAAACCTAACCTGCTTGCACCTGGCACCTTCCCTTCTGGCCCGATGTAAGGACTCAGGTTTTCACAGCAGAGTTACTTCCTTCCCGGTCTCCGAGGGGGGGGGGGAAGTAACCCTGCTGTGAAAACCCGTTGCTGCAGGGGTCATTGGGGAAGAAGGCAGTTTCTCTGTGCTCTGTGTGTCGTCCTGTTAATTACCCCCAGCCCTGCCAGGTCACTCAGCCTCCTGCATCCACTTCATAATGAGTGCCCCTTCCCCCAGAAAAAAGGGGGAGTGAGTGCTGCGGGGGGGGGGGGGGTTGAAAGTAGCTAGGAGAAGGTTACCAGCATCTGCATCTCCAAGGCACGGGATCAAGGCCCACTAACCGGATCCACTCTGCCTGCAGCAGACCTGACTGAGGTCTGATCAAGACAGAGAGAGCGGTGGCTTCAGATTGCTCCACAGAACCCACCTCACTCTTAGCAGGGGCGTCCGTACAAATGGAAGCACCAGCCGCAGCGTTTGCCAGCCCGTCCGGGGTGTGGGCCCGAGGAGAGTGGCTTGAACCATCTGGGTCGCAGTCGGAAGCGGCAGGTGCGATCTGTGAGCAGCTGCACTGCGAGTCGGGCCGACGTCCTGAGATCAGGTAGGTCTTCATCCCTGGAGGTCGAAATTAAACAGAAGCATGAGGTTCTGATCGGGTTGGCCCAAAAGGGTGTCTCTCCAATTTATCCCTGATTTATAATATATTTATCATTGACCATTTGCAGTCTGGTCAGTAGACGTCGGTTTGATTGGGCCGCATGCTATCCAACGAGCCACGTTCCAAAGACACATGCAAGACAGAATCACCGCCCCTCGCTTGTGAACAGCCAACTAACCCTGTGTCTCTGGATAATGCTGCGTGGTCATGGGGTCATACTCACTGCCTCATTCTGCATGGGGACCAAGAGGCAGGCTCTCTGAAAACAGCACATCGCATCTGGAATAATGATTTTCACAGCAGTGAAGACCAGCCCCGGCATGCAGGAATGCATCCAGGAGCGACATTCCCCCCCCCCATAAACTAACAAAATCTACAAGGTAACTCAAGGGGTGTCTACAGAACCAACCAGCATGCTACCCAACAGTGACGGGCAGCAGGCAGGGCGCAGGCTGAGGAAAGAACCCGCGTGTCATTCAGAAGTAGGCAGCATTCCAGGCTCAGTTCTGCTGTACATATTTAATCAGAATCGCCCTGTGCTGATGCCTCCATTTGCTGCACAGCATGAGAGCTCCAGCAGGAATTAAACTTCCCATAATCGGCAGGCTCCCTCCTCCTCTACCTCAGAAAGCCACACCACCATCTACTGGACTTATCCTGCTTTCTCTTGTAACAGCTGGAGTCCTAGTCAAGAAATTTCAGCATCCACTGGGAGCAATAGCAGGGGCAGACTCAACTACAGTAAACTCCCCCTGCTGGCAGGGGTCTGCAAGTGCAGCTGTTCTTCATGTATGAATCTCGACAGTGCGGCACTATGAGATAAAGGTGTCAAGGTCAGCAGAGTGAATCTGATTAGATGTGTCGTGCGAGTCAGAAAAGAAAAAAATCCTGTTCTTCAGCAGGATGTACACATACACAAAGTCCCCTTTTCAAAGGGGTATGAAAAGTACCCCGTTTGATTGAATGTGGCCACTGGTTGTTGCACTCTGAAGAGACATAATTAAAGTTCATAAGTAGACAGCAGTAGTATGTAAATACGGCTGTCAAAATGGTGAAAAGCCCAATGAAACATACCATGACTCTATATAAAGATGATGACACGGGCAGTAATCAGAGCCCCACTTCATATCAGCTACCGTTAAACAGGTAAACACTTCATTGGACCCATACAAATCCACAGACATGGACTCATGGACGACCTACCCCCACACACTATATGGAGACACCCCTCCTCAGTGACAGGGGTCACCAACCACACTACAGTCTCTCCTACCAGGACAACCTACCAAACAAACACAAACTTGCAGACAGACAGACAATGGGTTTCTTTTGAAAAGAGCCAGCTGGGTTGGGGGGGGGGGGGGGCTTCAGGGGCCCAGCTCGGACAGTTTCCACCCCCCTCGTCACCTCCCCATGAGCCTTTGCTCCTTACCGTACAAACACTGCAGGTTGTGGCAGCTAGGTAGGAATCAGTTAGGCGTGCCCCCCCTACATTCTTGGTACAGGTGAGAACAAGACACCCACCACAAACTCTGATAAGCCATAAAGCCCGGGCACACGCTGATGCGTGATGGATAATAACGGAAATCATGCTGCAAGCACATTTAACATGAAATGAAACATGAGACAGATGCAAAAATGCTTGTGTTGTAATACTATTTCAACAAAAGACTAAATCTGGCAGCGAGCCCCAACCACAGCCTCTGTTTTCCTTAAGAGGGGCAAGCAAGAGCGAAGCCAAACGATTTTTAGCCTGACCAAACCAGATCAGTGCAACACAGAGGGTCTTGACCCAAGGAGGAAACACCACTAATGTCAGAATAAAAAACAAGAGGTTTAGAGGACCGAGAGCACAATCCACGCTCACGCCGCCGAAGGGGAAACGAACGGGTTACGCTCCCGGGCCGCGCGCACAGACGTGCCGCTATGCTGCGGCCGACTCTTACCATAGTCAATAAAAAACAAAAACGAATGCCATTAAATCAAATCCAGATTTTAGAACATGTCTACATAACATGCGTGAGCAGCAAGGACAACAGTTGCGGCGATGAGCGACTTTGCGATGACAGTGAGGCAGCGACGCCGACGTGGTCTGTGCCGGCCAACAGTCAACAGACGGTGACTGATTCACGGCCAATGGACTGTAACTGGGGAGGCCTAGAAGCGCAAAGTAAGGAGACTCACCAATGGTTTTTCGCTTAATAACAGCGGTTAATTACCAAAGCAGCTGCGACCCACTGTATTAACATGGCGGCCCCCTGACCCAGGACCCTGCCCACTCCCATCTGTATATACCACAGTAGGAAATCAGCTCAAGCTGCTTGGAGGTAGAAGAGGGTGGCAGCTGGGGCGGGCAGGCCATGGTCACCCTGGGCCACCTCTTAGAACCACCCCTGGAGCAGCGACTCTCCTTCCTGCCATTTGAGAAAAGGACGACAATTGCCAAGAAGACTGCAACATATCCATGATACCAAATACCAAAGCACCTGCTTGACAGTCACCTGCCCCAACACCACCCCCTATCCCTCTAACCCACCCCAGCAGTATGCGACCCAGATACTGTCCACTCTTAACGCAGAGGCCACTCACAGCACAATAGGAGCTACCGTCTCCAAAAGATATGGAGAGGTGAGGGCGGGACTCATCGCGAACGGTGTGCACATACAGTGAACCAGGGCTGTGAGTGGCACTACAACACATTCAATGCCATTTAACAAGCACAGTGAACAAGAGGGACAAGGACAAGGGCCCCCCCCCCGTTAAACAGAAAGCAGCATGCAGTACGCGCACACGCGCACCAAGGTGACACGTCCCGAGACATGCACCGCGTCCGACAGCGACGATCTCACACGAGCACCCGGGTGCTGTGGTACGTGCCACGGCGCTCCCGCAAAAAAAAAAAAGGTACAAGCAGCCAGGAACAGGTGGCGTGGTCTGCCGCCAGCTGGATCCTTTCCTGCCGCCCCCCCCCCCACCATCAGTGCCAATGTCCGGGCCGGTGTGGGGCCAATGAAGGTGAGAGCTGGCAGGGGGGTGCAAGGCAGCAGCTTATTAAAAAGGAAAAAAAGGTCTGAGTACCTGTGGCCCACTGAACAGCCATCTGAGCGAAAAAGCGGGCTGGGAGCTTAGCAGGCGGACAGGAGAACAAGCCCCAGGCCACAAACTGTCGTAAGCAGGAAGAAGAAAACCCGATGGGACCATCGGTGTCAGACACATTGCTGTCTGTCATCTAACTCCATAACATGCCAAAGCAATCTATCAAGTCACCATACAGCAGCCACGTACAATTTAAAATAGATCATGTCTAGCAAGACAAACATTTTTTTTAAAAAAACCTCACAGTCTACCTAACAGAGGGAACGGGGGATGCTGTCATGGATATTATTTGCTTCCACCTTCTTTTCTCTATTGGTGTCGCACAAGACCAGCCAACTTCAACATTCAGCATCGGGATTATTGGGGATGACAGATATGAACGGCACACTCACAAATCCCAAGTCCGCTGAAGGGAACCGCCACTGTAGCCTTTGGCTTCAAACAGAGGACAAATATTTTTGACACGACTCCAAATGAGAAGCGACACTACCTCCATTTCACACCAGGACATTACATAAATGTGTGTTTTTATGAAGAGGTTTGGATCGGTTCAGCATGGCAAACTCCCCATTATAACCCCTAAACTGGGTGCTTCAATACTTCATAGAAATATGTCATCCGAATCTTGACCTCCTAGTAAGATTTATGTCTGAGAACATGTCTGTGAAGCCGGACAATATGATTCCACAAAGACTGCCATGACAAGTACCAAAAACATTGCACGGAGTTGCTTTACTAGGACCCCCTAGATGTCTGGGAGTGGATTTCATCATTAAGTGCCTAACAGTTGGGCCGCCCATGTTACCTGGCGAGTCATAACTCAAAATATCTGCGTGGAGCAATCATGTGAGCTCATCACCCAATTAGTTTAAAAGTGTGGGTCCGACACAGTGCCATTTAGACAGTGGGCATGAGTGGGAGAGATCCAAATGGATCAAACTTTCCCAATGAACACTGGTACTGGGACAGCCGAATTCAACTCAAATAGAAAAACTTGCGCGTGCAAGGCCTCAATCACTGCATTGGCCCTAAAGAGCTGTGGTAGCTGTTGGGGTGACCTGCTGATGGACACCTGTGTCAAGGTAAACTGTCAATCTGTCAAAGGCAAAAGTTTCTCAGGGGTCTCCAGAGACAGATGAGGGGGCCCAACAGGCCAGGAGAGTTACACTAAAGGTCGGCACAGAGGCAAAATCTTTAGCATGGGAGGAGCTTAGAAAAGGAAAGACTATCAAGTGTCTTGGAGGATGTTACAAGAAAACCATCCAACACTTTATGGGGGAGACAGAAGCTTGCTTAGGCTGGGTGAGGAAGTGAGGAAGTGATGACCAACTCTGATCAGTATCAGGGA
Source organism: Mormyrus proboscirostris (assembly GCA_026779585.1). NCBI lineage: Eukaryota > Metazoa > Chordata > Actinopteri > Osteoglossiformes > Mormyridae > Mormyrus > Mormyrus proboscirostris. The sequence goes on along the minus strand of JAODKF010000050.1, from coordinate 11,172,093 downwards.
AGGGCAAAAACACTCAGAGAAACCCATAACATATTGGATATGCCCCCTTATCAGGAGACAGTTCTGGAAATTTCTGGTGAATGAGGGAATTACTGCAGCTAGAGTTGTTATGGTGGTCAGAGACTTGCAAGTGTAGATGAAATCTGTCTGGACATGTTGAAAGCTTTGAATGCTGGAGTGACAAGGTTGATATGCCTCTTTGATGTTCCATGGAAGGAGGGTAAAGAATCTCTGGACTGGCAAACAGGCAAGAAGGGCCAGAGGGTATGTTGCAACTACAGGGAGAACACACTTCTCAGCCTGCCTGAGTAAGCCTAATGGCCAAACACGAGATTCACAAGGAACATGCAGATTTCCAGATTCCAGGCTTAGGTTTTCTCCATCACAGTTGTGTGAGGGAATATCACATTAACAGGGCGCCAAGGCCACTTCTACATGCTCGGCGGTCCTGGTACGAATTTAGTAAGAGTCGTGCCCACATACATGGCACTGAGTCAAAGTCGTTTAGAGTAGGTGTCAGCCCCTGGCAAGGGAGCATCTTGCTTATATTCTGTGATTTTGATGAACGTCACGGAACAGTCGTGGCTTGTAATGCAACCACTATGAGTGACACCCCACCTGTTTCCAAAAGTTGTTCTTCTTTTGACTTCTTGAGAACAGGAGCTCCTGCATGGGCTTGAGCAGTTCAGTTCTGAGTGTGAAGAGGTGGTAATGAGGATTAGCATCACTAAATCTTAGGGGCGCTCAGAAAAAAATAAGATTCTCCAGCTCACCTGAAAGCAACAGTCTGCCTAAAGTGAAGGCCTAAGTATATTAGCGTCTTGTTCATGACTCACGGTAAGAAACAAGAGATCAACAAGCAAATCAGTTCAGTGGCTGCAGTTTTCCAGGCAATGAGCAGGTCTGAGATGGTGAAGCAGGAGCCAAATCATCAGATGAGACTCTAAGTTTACCAATCAATACATGACCTACAGTCATATGCAGTGGGTAATGATCAAGGTGACAAGTGCAAGCAACTAAAATGAGATTTCTAAGCAGGGTTGCCAGGCTCGGGTCTCCGTAACAGAATCAGAGAAGCATCAACCTTCGAATCGAGTGAGTCAGCTGAGATGCTCTGAGTAAGGATACGACCTGGTCTGTTCCCAAGAAAGCAGTCTTGGGCAAATCCCACTTGGCAGAGTCTCCAAGGCAGACTCAGGAGACAGAGAAGGGAGTAAATCTCCCAGATGGCTTGGAAATGCCCGAGGATCCCCAAGAACAAGGCTGTGGCCTTGGAAAGAGAGGTCTGGTATGACTGCCTCAGCATGCTGCCACTGTAACCCTCATCAAAAGAATCACTATCAAAATGATGATGAAAACTCAACGTGAAGTGCTAAAGAATTATAAGAATTTCAATCCCCAAAAATAAAGTTCATTACTTGCCAAAAACCATTTATAACAGCCCTTTCAGATCACTTGTGGGCACATGCCCCTCATGAGAAAGCAGATGACTAACCTCTTCCCAGCCATCTTCTTGCACCAGCCAAACTTAATACGTCTATATTTACATGTACTTTTGACTCACCTGGCCTTCCAAAATCTTCCTGAAACCCTCAGAGTTTGGCTGTCCCAGATGTAAAAGATCAGACTTTTGCTACGAATGGCACGTCAAACTTTATCGTCAACACCACTGACATCCTGCAGATTTGCAACCAAAATGGAAAGAATTCATCACCAGTCATCCTCAGGGTGCCATAGAGAGTGTGTTTACCAGAGCTCAGGGCCGTCTCTCCTCCAGTCCACTTCTCAGCCACATAGACCGAAAAGGCGAGGAAAGTCGCCAAACCCTCAGGATGGTTCAACAACCTCCGTTTACATTCGTCTGAGGAGAACACGCGGGATATAGGTCACCTCTTGTGCATGTATCACTAAATCGAAATACTGCACCCCTCCCCTCACTGCCCCTGGCAGGATCCAGATGTTCAGCGCTACAGAAAGCACAAAACAGCACATTGTTTTCTCCCACCAGAAGTGGCAGACAGAGAATTGCCATTTCACTAAATGCTACCAACCCCCACCCCCCCCCCCCCAAAGCTCCTGCTACGTCTCAGCCGGACTCCAAGTTAGACCCCCCCAGGCCTGTGCAGGCTTTGTGTGGGTGTTCACATGTGTGTCAATGCTGGCAGCCAACTTAAACACAGGCATCACCAGACGGCAGATCTGACATTTCCTTCTTAAGAACCTATTTCAGCACAACGGGAAACCGTGATATTAACTATAAAACATTAAATGGGGGGCACCTGGAAAGACACCAGATCGCACCCACCACTTCAGGATTTGCATCACAGCAAAAGGTGGGGGAAGGGCAGCAACCAGACTGAGGGTCCTTCCATCTGGGTATGACCACACAGCAACCTTGAAGCCTTCACATATAGTTACTCGAGGCTGAACCAAAGAGCACCCCTGCTGGTTAGCTGGTCCTCACACCGCACAAGTTCCTTAATACATGGTACCATGTTGTACTTGAGCAGGTGTGGCCTCCTTACCCCAGTGCTTCCAGCCGCAGCTGCCGGGGCCAGTTCTACGCCGTGATTCAGCTGCGCTGCCGCGCAACAACACAGAGAAGCAGTCATGAATCCATGGCGATGTTGACAGTTATTTTGAGCAGCCATGTCAGGCAATCGGCGTCCTGCGGCGTTCCTCCGACATTATTCGTGCAGCTGTTTAGCACACAACTGGCCCACAGCACTGCCCCCAACAGGGTACACTGAAGGCACTCCTCCTAACACTTGGGAGGGGATGCCCTCCACTCCCGCACCTACAAACGCCATGATGTTTTTCTTGGAAGACTGCCGTCCCTATTCTGCCAGTCACCGGTTAATACCCCCAATGAATAAATCTAAGGGAAAATGGCATCTGTGTAGCGCCTCCCAGCCCAAAGACAGCCACAGCACAGACAGGACATGGCCTGGTCCGACAAGCCACGCCAAGGTCGGCACACTGGCACAACGACAGCTGTATCGACCCAAGAGGGCTTGTGAAAAGACCCACTGAGTCACTTCCTGCCAAGCAGTCACATTGTGTGTTCAGGAAATGACGTCACAATAAGGAATTTCAGAACATCTGCTGAGGTAGCTGCAAAAACTATACCCGCTTAACATAAACAAATAAATAAATAAAAATTGATATATCCAACAGTCCCTTCCGGCAATTTATACAAAGATATTTATATGAAGACACCATGTGATACTTTATCCATGTTTATGCCTGCACTGCTCTGCAATACTGCAATATAGGAAACAGAGGTCGGTATAATCTAATCTCTTTGCCCAGGAAGTCAAGAGGACAGACAAACTCATTATTCCTAAAGAAAGATGGAGCCGAGAAACAGAGGTAGAAATTGAATGGAGATCACTCTCGTCAGCATCATCCCACCATGCTGTTGGTGCAAAGCAGTGTTTCGCAATCTGGTCCTTGGGGACCTGCAGCAGGTCCACGTTTTTGCTCCTTCTGTGAGCTGGGAGGGAGCAAAAAATGTGGACTGTCTGGCAGAGAGCTGTGGGTCCCCGAGGATTGGGAAACACTGGCGTAAAAGGTCCTCTGTGAAAGTGCGAAGGCCCGCTAGACCAGGATCAGAACATCCTGCTGCCTCCTGGAGACTGGCTTGTACCAGACTCCAACCACGAGGTTCACCAGACGACTCACACCTGAAGATCCTTTATTAACACTCCAAACACTGGTAAAATGATTTAGCTTGTGTGTCGTTTTAAAACACCCATGGCAGCTCATTCCAGTCTCTGCATAAGCATGTTCAGCGTAGGGCTGCAACAACTAATCAATAACATTGATAATAATTGGTAATAAAATAGCTGAAAATGTATTTCACCATTGACTAGTTGCAGTTTTGCTGTCTTAACTGCACATAATGACATCACCCCCTAGCTATGCTCACACTGGTGTTAAGCCTAGTGCATACTTCACTTTTCCGTTACGGTCCGCATATGGTTGTGCGTGGGGACTTTTGCATACATACTACATCTGTCTCTGGACATAGACGGTTGCAGTTTGCGGAAGCTTACAGCAATAATATTCCTCCACACAAAAACAGGCAGTGCACTGAAATATGTAAACAGTTTTTTTTTTTTTTTAAATCACCAAGATTTCAAAATGCCTAAATAATACTTTTGGAACTGTCAAAATACCATATCCACTTTGTCACTTTAAATAGACTCTCTACACTGAGCCAAAGTTTTAATTACAATTTTAACTTTAAATACACCACCTGGTGTTTATTTAAATAAAGACTTTGCATTTTTTCTTTAAACCCCATTTTTTTTGGCTCAGCTGACTAACTGGTTGATAACCTGACCACATAATTAATCGTTCACCAAAAAACTCCCAAGACCTATCGCTCCGCTTTCCTTTTCAGTTTTACGCCGAGCGCCTCCTTCCCTGACGGTGGAAAACGCACATAATTGAAACGCACGATTGCTGCAGGAGGGAAGCCGGCAAGGGACAAAAATCAGAAGGTTCACCTTGGGAAACCCTCCAGGGTCCCAGCGTATCACAGCCCAGGCTGCCTGTGGCAATGCAGCCACACAGCGCCTCCATCTCCAGCATCACAGGACCCAGAAAGACGAAACGCCACACACTGGGGTCCAGGGCTGCACGATATGTCATCTCAGCATCGTCATCGCGATGTACACACGAGCAATAGTAACATCACACGTCCAGCTATGAGAAGTAACACAAATTAAATTAAGCGGCGTGGACAACGCTTTTGGTGTTTTTGCTAAACTAACAAATGTCACGCTGTTCTTATTCTTAAAACAATCCACAAAAGTCTGTCATGCAATTTAGGTTAATTTAAAAGTTTTTGTATACAAGGCCGACACGCAGCTTCGCGCTGGCAGCTAACATGTTGATCACAGAGCGAACCACCCATCACAAACATTCATTATACAAAAACATACAACATGTTGGATAAATAGATAGTTTATTGGTGTTCGTGGAAGTGTCCACTTCTTAACAACTGTATAAAGTAATATCTGTTATATAAATCAAGTAAGGTGAAACAAAAATTGTACGTTTTCAGTATCTGGCATGTCACTCACGATTTCAGACTTGCGCAGGAAATCTTACGGCAAATCTATATTATTCCATTATAAACCTAAAGTAAGCTACATCAAAAGTGTATTTACACGGTTAAATACAAAAACAGACTATTTACAAGGTAAGAAGTGTTATATATGTATGCAGACATCTGGAATTGAATTGTACTGAATTAACTTGATTTGACAGTCAAGTACCGATTACATGCAATGTTGATACAACTGATAGGCTACTATACATCACACTAAATAGTTAGACATTATGATCTCCTTTCCTTCAAGAAATTTTCTATAACTGGACTTCTTTAAATTTTATATTATACCCCTGCAATAGAGCTATAGAACTAATTCGATTTTTTTTTAAATCACAATGTCGCAATATATATATCGCAGAAAGAATAAATATTGCAATGTGATTTTTTCCCAATATCGTGCAGCTCTACTGGGGTCAGGGCTGCCTGGAGTGTTACATAACATGCAAGGTCGCCACAGGACGGCTCTCATTGGCACTGCGACACAGCCCCAAAGGGCACACAGTGAAAGTCTGTGGCAAACAGCAACGCCCTGGCGCGGCACATTTCCCACAGCAGCGGTGGGCGAGGCGGGCATAGCCGGGCGCCATGGCATGGGCTGACATCAAAGGCCTGCCAGTGTCCCAGAGCGGCTTCTAACAGCAATCCCTGGTCCTACTTACCCCCAGCCAGAGACTAACACACCAGCTGACAGCACCATAAAATCACTCTCTCCTCCTTGCACTCGGTCCCTCCCCCCGTCTCTCTCCTCCTCGCACTCGGTCCCTCCCCCCAGTCTCTCTCCTCCTCGCACTCGGTCCCTCCCCCCGTCTCTCTCCTCCTCGCACTCGGTCCCTCCGCCCCGTCTCACTCCTCCTCGCACTCGGCCCGTCCCCCCTTTCTCACTCCTCCTCGCCCTCATTCCGGCTCAGTCTCTCTCCTCATTTGCCCCTCTAGTCATGCATCTCCCTTAAATCCCTGTCCCTCATTTCAGTCACTCTCTCCTCATTCCCCCATCTTCTCCCGTCAGCCTCTCCATTCCCTCCTTCCCTGCCTGTGCCTCACCCCCCAGTGTATCCTTCCTTCCAGTCCCTCTCTTCCTTCCCCTCATACCCTCCCTCCAGTCCTCCCTCCTCATTCTCTCTCTCCAGTCCTTCTATTACCTTTCATTCCTTCCCTCCAGTCCCCATCTTCACCCCCTACAGTCTCTCCCTCCTCATACCTTCCCCCCCATAGTCTCTCACTCTTAATACCCTCCCTACAGTCTCCCTCAGGCCTTCCATCCTCATTCACCTCATTCTCTCCCTTGCTTCCCATCCTGCTTTTTCTTACTCTAAAATAAAAAGTGCTATGTCTTCCAATAGCTTCTACCTTAAAACGCAACTGATATAGTGAGACAAAAAAAAAAACGCTAGCTCACATGCCCAGGACACAGAGCACGCCTTAAGATGCATGTAGAACAATATCCAGTCAGCTATGTGGGCCAGACCAACCCTTCAGTTTCTAAAGACGCTGAGACTCTGAGTCTGCCCCAGCCTCCCCCAGTACACTCCCCAGTCAGCACCCAGCTGAAACGCAGTGCTGGTCTTTGAGTGCTGCAACACCCCCACCCCACCCCACGTCAGTATAACCTCTGTGCTGGAATCATTTTTCTTCCTGAAGGTCATCGGTGTCTGTATTATTAGCTTCCACAGCAAAGAGCATCGCCTGAATCACAAGCAGCCGCCAATGATTACATAAACCCAGTTCCACAGTTTGTAGAAATGGCTGTGGGGAGCCTTGGGGGGGGGGGGGGGGGTGCCATTTGCG
>JAODKF010000050.1:11141723-11162860 GCA_026779585.1 Mormyrus proboscirostris | reverse complement strand
TGCCCTTTAGGAATCTGCTCTAGACACGCTCCAGTGTTCACACCAGCATAAGGACACCCTGGATGCTAAACATCGGACCCCCAAAAAAAAAAAAAAATATTCCTAGCCCCAGTGTCTGATGGGATGGGGATCCACATGATAAAGCCCAACTGGCCTGGATCACACCACGGACACGTACACTATGAGCTCACTAAGACACTGGTATTGAACCTTTCCTTTACTGGACAGTCCAGCATCTTGGCCAATAGGGAATGGGGAGGGCAGTGCATAAATGACCGTAAGCATGGTCATCGGCGTATGAGGTGTCGGATTTGGCAGGCGCTGTGCTGGAACAGAGAGGTCAGGCCTTGTTACCCCGTCCTTGACGGTAACATGAGTCACCGGCGACAGCACTGAGAATGGATCAATGTCTACATCAAGGAGACACGGTGAGGACTTGACAACCCCATTGCACCCAAAGCCATGATGTCCCAATGCCCCTTGTGGATGAGGGGGCTTTCTGTCCGCGGTGGACATAGAAGAATGAAAAGGACCCATTTTGCGTACGGAGAACAGCTCTCTGAATCCAGTGACAGCCACCTCCAGTAGAGCCTCTGTGGCAGCTGGGAGGGGTGAGGTTGGCACCAGGGGAGCCTAGGAAGAGTCACGTCACCTACAACTGCTGCGCATCACCAAAACACCACTTCAACATCACTAAGAGGTGCGGGAGATCTTTATCACCATGATGGGAACCTCGAATTCTGAAATGACGCTCAGCGAAAGCTGGAGAGAACGCTAGACAAATCACACCCTCTGGGTTGGGTGGTGGGTGAGTGAGTGTACAAGTGAAAGTTAACGCCACCACCTGCAAGTTTACATCATTCACTGGGATGAGTTCAGGGAAAGAACCAGCAGAGGAATCACGAGAACAGAAGGGAGCAGCCATTTACATACTGCTCATCTGTTCTTCACCTCAAAATGAGTCACCTTATTATTAAAGTACAAAACTTAACCTGTAGCCAATAAGATTAATGTACAGCCCTGATTGATTAGTCCAAGCAACATCACTTCCTGTATAGCCATACCACAAACTACAGTAGATCTCCCCACCCATCAAACTCTCAATATACCCCTACCTACCCCACCGGCTGCCCAGAACCCTTACCTTTGAGCTGGTCTGTGACCACGCTGTGGCCAACACGATCCGTCACCCGGCCATCCTCACACTGATAGCGGTCATCCAGGAACCGGGCAGTGGCCTCGGAGATGTGCACCTTCCCAGCCACACCCAGTTGCTCCATGAGGTTGGCCAGGTTGACATCGTTGGACCAGACGTCGAACTTGAAGCGCTTCATCCCAAGGATGCCGCAGAGGACGGTGCCCGTGTGGACACCCACCCGCATGTCTACCATCTCACGTGTCTCCCGGCAGAACTGCTCAATGGCCTGGATCATGCCCAGGCCCATCTCGATGCAGCAGTAAGCGTGGTCAGGCCGTGGCTCAGGACAGCCGGCCACGCAGTAGTAGCAGTCGCCCAGCGTGCTGATCTTCTCACAGCAGGTTACCTCGCAGAGGCGGTCGAAGCGGCCGAACAGGTCATTGAGGAGGCCCACGAGGGCATGGGCGGACTTGTTGGCGCTCATGCGGGTGAAGCCCACGATGTCGGCGAACAGGATGCTGACGGGATCCATGCGGCGCATGTTGAAGGGCCGAAAGATGATCTGACCCCGAGGGATGGAGGTCTTCTTGCGCTTGCCACCCTTGGGGCTGGCAGAGGCAGCAGCGGCCATGGCAGTGGAATAGCGCTTGACTGAGTTCTCGCCCTCGTCGTCACCCTGCTTCATGAGCTCGTCAGCCACACGCCGCGGCATCACAGAGTGGATCATGCGCTCCTTGAGTGCTTTCTCCACCTCCAGGTCTTTGCCATGCATGATGGCCTGTCCAACCTTGAGGAAGGTGCTGCGTGAACGGACCTCAGACATGATGAAGAGGTGCACGCCAATGGCGTGTGCACACAAGTGCAGTAGCGCCTTGGCTGGCACCAGCCAGCGCAAGGTGGCCCAGTCCGAATCGGAGAGATCCAGAAAAGAAGCACTATCCCTCTGGGCCAGGTGCACCCACCCCAATGCCTCGAACAGCACGGAGTAGACCAGCCCCAGCAGCACACAAGCATACAGGCGAATGTGGAGCACACTATAGAGGAGGAGCAGCACCTCCATGCACAGGGAGAAGGTGCCCACAGGGGAGACACAGGGGGTTAAGGAGCTGCCTTCAGAGGGGGTCTCGGTCGTGCTGAGATTCCCACTCCAAAGGACCCCGCTGCCCTCATCCGGAGGGCTCCTCTCGATGTCCTCGAAGCTGGCCACTTGCATCTGCGACGCCAGCGTGAGGGCAAAGGCCACGGCGATGAGCAGCAGTGAGGCATGCCTATAGCTGCGGGCATACAGGTGGGTGAACGTGAAGAGAAAGAGGAGCAGGCAAATCAGCAGGAAGGCGGCCGTGGGCACAAGGAAGGCGCTCGGGCTGCAGTGGGCAGAATTGGCGCCGAAGTAGGTGCCCCAAAGGAGACTGGCGACAGCCAAATATGACAGCACATAGCGGAAGCGCCTCTGTGTCTGTGGGAAACACCTCTCCTGGCACGCTTCCTCCAGGATGGGCGAGTCAAAGCCGGGGTCCCAGAACTGCCCGTTGGACCTCTCAAAAAGCTGCGGCATTCTTCGGCGACCACGGTGCCCTTTGACTACGACCCTCCGCACACCTGACTCCCCCGAGCTACAACTGGATGAGATGCTGTACTTGCAGTGCTTAGATCCCCCTGCTCCTCCACCGCCAGTGCTGGTGGCCCCTACATTGTGCTGTTGCTGCAGCTGCTGTTTGTGTGCCTTGCTGCTGTTGATCCGCACGGATGCCACGCCGTCCCCACTGGAATCGCAGCTGACCTCCGTGCTGTGCAGGAGCAGCTGGGGCGAGGCCATGTTGCTGTATGTGAGGGGACAGAATAAGGCAATAGAGTTATCCGGAGTGGAGACCGGTTTTGAGGTGAAAAATTTCCCCACAGTGCTGTGGTTCCACGATGAGACAAGTACTAACGTAGCAGAAAACGACAAGGGAATCACCCGGGAGGGGGGCCGCTGTGTAAGCGGCTCTTCCACTTGAAGAGCGTCCCAGAGGTTTCAGTAGTTCATTACTTCTCCTCCAATGACGTCAACATCCACATTCCTCCACCTTCCTCTGCTGTGAAGCGCCGCGGCCACTCAATGGCAGTAAGCTCCGCGGTCGGGGCTGCGCTAAAGGTCTCACTCCGCAGAGCCGGCAGCCAGCCCACCGTGGACGACGGGCGGTCCGTTCATCCTTCCGCGGCAAAAATCAGACAGCGAAGGCGGTTAGTGGAGCTCCGCCGAGACACTGGTGCCCGTGGCAGCTCTGCCGGCGGGATCCGGCACGCAAGCCGCCGCCTCCCCCGCGCCTCGCACGCTTCACCTTTTCCAGCTCACTGACAACGAAATCCCACAGCAAACCACATCCACGTCTCATATTTCTCCGACTCCCCGAATATCACTCAGTGTTTATTTTCGTCCAAATGCCCCGTCCCTTCCTAATTATTTTCACTTCCAAAAAAGACAGTAAAAAAAGATAAATGTCCGTTCGCAAAGTTACCAGGGACGCAAAGTTGCCAAGTTCACATGCATTTATACGCTTCCATTGACACCCGACGCCCTTTGCCGGGAAGGACCTGCACGAAATAGCTCCGGAGAAGATAACGCGTCGTTTTTCCCTTTTCCCGGACGCTGTCTGAACTGAGCACGGACAATTCGCATCTTAATAAATTAAACCTCTGCCTGCACAGTTTTCATACCGATGCAACTTTCCCGGCTCGCCCTTTACGCGACAGACTAGAGCTTTATGCGCAGTTGGATGCAAGTGAGGAGCAACAATTCGTTATTGCTGTGTTAATATCTAAAGGCTGATACGTGAAATAGGCAGCCGGAGCCCGTTAGGCTAAACGCACATGCCCCCCCGCCGCTACAGAGAGGGCCTATTCGGAAGTATTCCCATGGCAAGAGCCCCGTCCTTTCCTGAGCTCCCTCTCCGGATCTCTGTCGGCTGGTATCCCAAGTTCATGCAGTGCACGGTTAGATGAAACCTTGCAATCCGAAGACGACAACGTGGTAAATATAATTAGGGTGACAGCTCCGAAAATAGCATTAAAAATATCGGCGGTATCCCTATATTTGTATCCCACGCGCCCAAATCAGCTATAATTAGCCCGCTAACTGGTATAGTTGAAAATGCTCATTACTATGAAAAATAATCGCCATTATAATTCGATATTAATGTATAAATTCCATTACCAGGCGGCTCCAGTATTTCTGCTGCTATCAAGATATGTTTGTTTCAAGATAGTCCCACAAAAGGCTCTGAAAAAATGAACATCAAACTTCAATACTACGTATGCATAAAAAACGTGGAGAAGAAAAATCGGCTCCCGCAAGAATTCCCTTGATTCCGACGTGCGGCTTTAAAGTTTTCCCAGGCCACGATCCCACTCTCCAGACAGCAAACGCATGGAAAGATAAGGCTTAATTGCAAGCCCTCCCTTGCCCCCCAGTCTCCGTCCGCTCTTGAACTCCGACAGGAAAGTGCACCGTCGGTCCTGCGTCTCGAGCCAGAGCGCACCGACTGGTCACGAGGACGATCTTCACGTTTAGAAATCCCTCCGTTCCGAGCAGGTCTGCTCCAAGCTTCTGTGCATGATCGGGCACCGTATCAGGACCGCGCCGGGCTCTTTTCCTTATCGATTACCTTCTGCCCCGTTTCTCGGCCGTGCCCATGTCACTCTGTCCGGGGAACGCTGCCTCGGAACGGTAGCTTCATCTACCCGAAGGGGGACGACGGAGCCACGGCTGCCACCATCTTCTAGGAGATTTCTCAATTCGCAGCCCAGCGGCGGATCTCGTGTGTGCGAGCAGAGAGAGCAGCTACAGTAATGCAATAGAGGGGAGGGGGCGAGATGGGGATACGTGCACGCACTTGGGAGAGAAAGTGGAGGGTGGCGAGCACGCATTCAAATGGAGGTGGGGTGTCAACTTTTTTTCCCTCCTTACTGAACCGCAATGAATGCGTCCGAGCGCGTCCCCACCCTTCTGCTTTCTATACTAATTTTTATTTTCGCTGCTTCAACAGGGTCTCACACACGGAGACGTAGGTTGGCGAGGAAACCTCGACGGTGCACTTTTCATTGTAATGTGCCTTAATCGTATATTAAATGTACATTGTATATGACTCGTATATGTATATATACCCATGTGGTGTCCGTTTTGTACGAAAAGAGAGTCGCAAATATTTCCTATTATGTCTAAGTGGTTGCTCTAGCGTCAGTGGAAGCGAAACCGTTTCCATGAAAAGGGCAGCCAGCTCTTTGACGCAGCATACTCCGGGAAACGCACATTCGTGAGTGAATCTCATCGACCTCCACTAGGGAAAAAATGCCGACCAGGAATACAGCGTGCCTGCCGAGAAGCGGCTGGTCCCGTGTCAAACCTACCAACTGCACTTGGAGACCAACTGTTTTCAATGAAATGAGTCATATTTATGGAGACATAGATTTCAGAAAATTAGAAAAAAAAAAGATCTATGTGCAGGTTATGTAGTCAGCCTTAACCGTAAACTGTTAAATTTTGTGTGTGTTCTTTCTTAGGAAATAAAAATGGAACTTTAAATTTGAACCAAAACCCATAAATGAAAACAAAACTGCCATCGGATCCTCCTAAAAGAGGCCGTGAGCCACGTGCAGGCTGCCAAGCCTCACTCCTCCTGCTTGTGCAGGCACCTTCCGGTCTAGGAATGGCTATATGACTGTGCAGCAGTGCTGGCTCATAATCTGCACCCTGCAAAGCATCTGGCACAGTGGCTGTACTTCTGTGATAGTCGTCAGGGTCTGCAGTATCTCCTCCAACAGAGCCCACCTTCTGAGGTTTCTTCTCACGAAGACAGAAGCCCATTTCCCCGCCCTGTCTCAGCTGGTCCCGTTTCCGCGATCCAACGGGGATCCGAGGTCGGCATGAGGACAATCTCCACAAGCAAGAAAGTAGGTCTACGGAATTCCAATCTTGTCACGGTTTTTAGATGGAGAATACGCACTCGTTTGCTCGTTTTTGTTCATTTGCTGTAAGGCACATATTCTTATCAGTTGCAACAACGGCCTCTATAAATAAAATATTGAATGAATAGACTAGTGGGTTATTTAGTGAGGAAAGGGCACAAAACGTGAAATTCAGGGAGTTTTACAGAAAGAACATGGCAGTTTATCTCTGACAGGACGTCTGGCAGTGGGAAGCAGTCTGGGAGACAGTTCCATACCGTTAACTCCTCCATCTGTCCGTTTTCCGTGACAGCTTATCCCAATGATAAGCCTATCCTACAATGAGCTGCAAGCCTGGATCAGGAAATATGGTAAAGCCTACCGAGGATGGTACACCTGTATATTGTATTGCATTTACACATAATCACACACAATGGGCAATTTACATGCACCATTTCACCAAAACTGCAAATGAGCGCTAGTTCATGCAAACATGGGGAGGCTGTGCGCACTATGTACAGAGGCTTGACCTGAACATACAGCTATGAAGGTGTGAGGTCATCATGCTGTTTGACTGTATATCTGTGTTTGGAATATCTGTAGACATTTGGGATGGTGTGTTTCAGGTCTGGAGCTCGGGGGCAGCATGTGAAAGCTCCAGTGCAGATCAGCTGGAGGGGATGCATGTTTACGTAGGTGGTGGTGTGGGGGGGGGGGAGGGTGTCAGGCCAGTGGTGATAAGGAAGCGGAGACCTCACTGGGTGCCCAGGGTTTTACGATCCTCGCTGTCCAATGAAAAGCATGTATGTCCAAAAATCCATTCTTTCAGGAGCATGCAAAAACTGTTTGGTTTCCACAAAAACTACTTTACAAAATAAACCTAAAATGACACAATGAGACACCCAAAGCGCCAGAAATAGAAACCCTGGTGCAGCCATTAGCCAACAGTTTAATGTTTTAAAGGGACTTGTGTGGATTGTTGTCAGTCGATGCAGACTGGCATGGCTTCCATGTTACGCATTCCAGTGGCGCACGGTCAGTTTGAGTCTCGTCTCCCTTATCACTATATTAGAAGAACTCGGCTGGTTATTGGCCTGTAGTCTAAACGTTTGGACATGATCAGCGCCCTCTTGTACTGCACATTTGCCATCACAGGAAGCTCCCCTAATAAGACAGAGAGATGACTTCATAAAGTTTCTTTTTTTTCGGGCAATTAGATGTCAAACGGACAGGTGAAAGGGTGTATTGCATCTATAGTAAAAAGCCCCAATCGGCAAAAGTGGACATAAGCAGTTTTCATCAGACAGTGACGATTTATTGTATTTTTGTGTGGCTAGTAGATTTGTATTATGACTATTTTGGCCCTATATGCAAATTAAGAATAATCTTAATTTATATAGCACTTCATATATGGAATGCAGATGCAAGTGCTTCACATATGAGAGGAAAACACCAATAAATACAGAGGATCATTTGTTTCTGTTCACGTAGACGCTGTCGGAAGGAGATGATGCCATCAGGCATCAGCCAGTTTAATGATGATGTCACTGACTTGTATGTTACTTCTTTGAGAATCATGGAAGCCTCAGAAGAGGAGGAGCCTGTGGGGATGGGGATGTGTAGGAAGACCAGAGATCCAGGAAGCAGGTTTATGATTGGCCAGTCTGAATCCTGGACAGGCGGGGCCACTCTGTATAAGAGAGAGGCTTTGCATGAAATGCTTCAGGGATATTAATGAGTTAGATTGCAGAGTCAGCATGGACAGGGACACCAGCAGTTGTAACGTAATACATTTGTTTTTAGTACTTTGCCGTGTACAAATACACAGAGAAACACAATCACATCACATTCAGTCACAAATCTTTATTATTGATAACCTTGCCTCATCAAGTTTAATTCAAGACACTTTTAAACTGACAAAACTGTTAATTATCATTGCACACTGAACAGCACTTTCTTAATGTAAGGTCATAATATTACTATTTACCTACTGCAATATATATATGCTTTTGTTTCTTGTGGAGAGCACCCATGTGTCTCAAAATAATTTGCATGCAGGCTTGTTTTTCTGTGTCTCTGAATACTAATTTCACTTAGCTATGTATATGCTTATCTACTTTGCAAACTGAAGGGAATCTGTATTATTGAATGACTTTAAGGCATTAAGAATAACTTTTCTCGCAAGCATACCATTAGACGACAAAGCTTAGAGTACCTATATACACGTGTGACCTGAGTGACGGAAACTCGCTAGCCCTTAACGAGGGTTTCCGTTTGGACAGTGTAGGAAAATAGTGTTCCCTCTGGTGGACAACAACTGTAACTACAACAGAAGAAAATGCCAGGCTTGTCTCAGACTTGACTTCCTTTTGAAGATTCAGGGAATCTAGAAAACTGTACTTGCCGCATTTGTTCTATTGGGGCCACTATACCTTTTGTAAGGTGTCTGTTTCACCAAATTCCCTTATTTAAACATTCCTGTGTACAGTATTGATTTTGCCTTTTTAGCTTCCAGGTACATGATTAATGCCCCACAATGCATTGCAATGCAACTGCATTCTTAATAAGTTTTAATTCTTGACTTCATACAAAGAAACTTTATAATTGGAGTGTACCACTTTGACTGAGATGCTAAGGCAAGGGCCTCTCTGTTCCGCTCCATCTGTCTGGTTTCCTGTCTTCTGTGCGTTTTACCATAGAAAGTGGTCGCTTGACCCTGACTGGTGGGGTCCCATTAGACTTAACTACCGTAATTCTGTCACATATTAGTAACACGCATCCCCGGCCACTTTGGCGTCACTGGTATCCTGTCGCTCCTCTATCCACGCGTCACATTTAATGCTGGTCTCCGATTCTTAAAATAGACACAGCTCCCCCCCCCCCCCCTTAACCTGAGAATGTTATGTACATCTGACCCTGGCTTTGATGACAAAGCGGGACGCGAATGTCTCAGTGCTCCCTGCTTGACCCCTGACCTTTACCCCAGACTCAATGGGCGGATTACAGACTGCGCTGCTTAGACGAAAGCTGAACACAGACCATAGTGGGATCCTCTCCATGGGGTCTGTAACGGCAGGGATTAACGGACGTGCCTCTAGCTGACTCACTGGCCGTTCCCACAAGAGGTCGACGGACATGGAATAATAGTGACTAAAGAAATGGGAGGTAACATATAGGTCTTTAATATCACTGGACATGCAGTGTTCAGCGTTTACTTACAAAGGGCTAAAACTAAGGCAGATAGCAAATTAGCATTGACGGCTACACAGCTGTATTTTAAGGTAATCTGTGAAAATGACACTGACAGATTCAGACACTTAAAAAATATAACAATAAAAACAATAATAAATTAGCTTGTGTTCGGTTGCTGGTCATTTTCCACCACATCTACAGCTTAAAAAAGTTTAATCAAATGTAATACAAACTTGCAAACACAACTGGCAAACTCCTGTTTCCAATTAACCCACTTTATTCACATACAAGGGAGTTGGCACCGGCTGCTAAAGTCAGGGCTTTCTCAGGACTTTTTATTTTATTTTTTTACAATTTTTTTTTCAGAATTTCAATTATTTCTTGATCACATTTTTTCCCAGACCGCAGACAGTTTTTTTTTTTTTCCGCTGTTATGCAGGGAAGAGAGGAGAGGAGGACACAAGCTCTCAGCACATTCTCTGCGACTCCCAACTTCCGATCTCACAAACACCTGTGGCTTTTAACGCCTGTTTATCCCGCCCCCTCAGCTCTGCCCTCCCCTCCACGCCAAACTCCCACCCTTCAGTCTTCCAAAAGAAAAATTAAACATCAAGCAGAAAAAAAAACATCTTTTCCCTCTGTAGACAGCATGGACCACCAGGGGGCGCCGCATTCAGACAGCGCTACCATTTATACAACTCTCATCTTTCCTCCTCTTTCTCCTCCTTCCCTTCTGCCTCCTCCCCTCTCCCTCGTTCTCCCCTGACATTCCCTCAGTGTCGCCGGTAGCGATTCTTGGGCTTCTCTCCACAGCCGGTGGCCTCACAGGAGGAGAGGGTGGGGTTTTTCCCCGAGGAGATGCTGCTGAGCAGGCCGGGCAGCTCATTGGTGATGGCCCTCTCGATCTTATCCAGCAGACAGCCGCCCATGTAGGAGCACTGGGACGAGAGCTGCTTGAAGCTGCTCACAGGGTTGATGCCGAAAAAGTCGCGGTAGGCATCACGGTTTGGCAGGTCAAACTTACTGACGTTGGTCTTGGCCAAGATGGACTTGAAGATGTAGAACTTGTCGGGATCGTCCACAATCTCCTGGAAGACCAGTTCTGGATCACTGAAGAAGCTCATCTTGTCCCTGAAGGTCTGCACATAGCGGTCCACCAGCAGGCCATGGATACGCACACGGATGCCATGCTGCCGGATGAATGCGATCTTGTTCTCTAGTCGGTTCTCAATCACCTGGTTGAGGTCCTCCAGCAGGGAGATCTCCTCGCGCTTGAAAAGCTCGCGGCTGGTGTCCGGGGCATAATCATAAGGCCAGAAAGAGCTGACGTAGACACGAGGGGGCTCTGTCACATTGATGAGCGGCGCCAAGCTCCAGAAGAGGGCGCCATAGACTCGCATGAGGTCCTGCGTGGCCAGGCTGTCGGCTTTGTTGAGGATGATGCGAATCTGGGACTCCCGGCCCTTGAGTTGCCGAAACAGCATCTCCAGTTCCATGCCTACATCCAGCTTGGTCGGGTCAAACACCACAAAGATCAGGTCTGCGCGGTCAATGAACCACTGGCATACGTCATTGAAGGGGTAGCCTGAAGATGAAGATGAAAAGAAATTTCATTGCGGGATACAGTGGGCAAAATTTATTCCAGGAGTGCGGCATGGTGGGATTAGCCCTCCATTCTTCTCTACGCATTACTGAAAAAGCGAAACCAAAGTTTTTAAAGTGGCTTGCGAAGTTTTCAGGTTTATTTTGATTATTCCGTGGCTTTACGGTTGGAAACGGATCCTGAACCTACTGAGATTCACACCGCCGACCTTTTCGTAAACGCTGATCACTTGGGGTCTCACCTCTCTCCTGCTGCTTGCGGTTCTCGATGATGCCGGGTGTGTCGACGAAGGTGACTCTCTCCAGGAGCTTGTGCGGCATCTCAATGCCAACCAGCTTCTCCAGGAAGTTCTGACCAAATTTCTCCAGCGGCGAGAAGGAACGGGAGCTGTCCGCAGCCATCACGATGCCCTCGATGGAGCGGATCTTCTCACCGTGCATGATGACCGTAAACTCCGAAGTAGTGGGTTCAGCACCTGACGGAGAGGCAGGGGAGAGGTGAAGGCGTGACGGCGCCTACATGTAATCTTTCTGTGGCATGAATTTGTGTATTTACCCATGTGGAGTTGGCAGCTAAGGGTCAGTAGGGGCGCATAAGTGTGATGAGATGTCAAGTAAAACATAGTTTGTGGTTTTTTATATTATACACCTATCAGATAAGAGTGGGCAGGTGTGATTACCAATGTGGATTTGCTTGGCGAAATAGTCAGGCTGTATCTATTTAGTCGGTCGTTGTCGGTGCATACCTGTGTAGAGCTGGTAAGGTGTGTCCTGCAGGCCTAGTAGATAGTTGATCATGGAGGACTTGCCCACACTCCAGGGACCCAGGAAGAGCACCATGGGCTTGGACATGATCTCTCCATCTGCAGAGAAGAAAGGAAGACTGGGAGATGCCGTCAAAACAGAAACAGTGACAAGTTTTTTCACGTCGCATTCAAATACGGTATTGAGTTATGTATGTCTATGCTGTTCCCTCCACCTCACCTTTTGGGATTGGGTAAGATTTATAGAAGAACCCCCCACCCCCCCCCCACCCCCGCATAAGCAAGCGATGGCTTTTCAGTTCTGTACTGTGAAGCACATTGCATTTACACATAGACTGAGCTGAGCAGTGGGACTCGATCAGTGCAGGCAATGGCGTTTGGACGATTCACACGGAAAAAGCGTTATGACGAGCAGGTACATGACACATACACACGCGCACGCCCACAAACTCAGGGTAAAGCGAAAACCAGCCTTCACACGCAACATGGACTTTTAAGCAGCCCTACAGCACAAGCTGAGCTGAGTGGCGCAAGAGGAAGTGCAGTGTGATTGGCTGTGACTTTAAAGAGGAAATAGTGTGATTGGCTGTGACGCTAAAGAGGAAACAATGTGATTGGAAGAAACGAGGCAGAAGATGTGCCATTTGGGAAGCGCCTGAGTGAATGGCGAGGAGTCAGCAGATAAAGCGTAAAGGAAGTCTTTGTTTCTATGGTGACCAGGCAGTTTCTTCTGTCCTTCGACATGCGTTCGCCTGCAGACCCCATCCTCCCACTCGAAGGCCACCTGTCTCGCCCACCCCCATGGCGTGCCCTTCGACCCCGTCCACAGGTGATGTCAGACACGTGCTTCGCAATACGGCTCAGGAACCACTTCAGCTCATCTTGTCTCTCTTATTCCTCACATATAAGTGGAATCACACTGAATCAAGATAATTGACTTGTTAGAATATTAATATATACAGGATTCGTAATATAAATCAGATGGATACGTTTTCACCAAAGTTTCCCATTTAGTCTGTGGAATTAAAAAATTATTCCCTTTTTTAACATAAAATAATTATTTGGAAACCTCCACTCAGCTGTTTGTACTCGATGAAACGTAAATAAAACATACTATGCCCCCTTTCAGTGGATTAACAGTTCGGCTGATTTTATCAGTGCACTGAGAATTTACTGTCTGATTTGTTGTTGGATTACTACAAACTAGCGGAATGTACCTCGACTTAACAGGCACATTTTTATTAAGTGAATGTGTGTGAAACGCAATTGAAGTGTTTGTGGTATGTCTCTTTGGGTGTGGCTTTTGTGGGGTATTGATTCCTACCAAGTAGGAATAGTTTGCTTTATAATACAGGCACACAATAGATTCTGAATAATCAATGAAGGGTCTTGCCTGCATTGTCAGTGACGACATGCTGTGTGATGGGTTTGGTCATTTAGTATTGGACAGGCCAGGCCATACGGAATGCAAGAGGACGCCCCCCCCCCCAGGACATATACGGGGTGTCAAGGTGGGGTAGAGGGGGCTGTACCCACCTGTCGCTGACGCCCCCAAGGTTCGTCCAGGGTAGGCTGTTAGATGGAGTGTGGGGGAGGGGGGATGAAGGGGGGGGCAGGAAAACAACACAGAAATCAGGTGCAGTGAAAGTGACAGAGAGGGGGGAGACCATGTGTGGCAGGCGGAAGGTAACAGAGAGAGACGTTCAGACTACGAGAGCGAAAAGGGGGCGTGGCGAAGGGCGGGGGGGCGTGGGAGGGTGCGGCGAAGCCGCCTGCGTGATACTCACCTGGTACCATAAATACCATGGTATACACTGAAACCCGGCACACGCTTCCCTCTCGATTGTCCTAACATCTGCCTCCCAGAAATCAATATGCCTAAGGTGGGATGTCTGTTTTGAGTACTCATGGACTGTTTTCAATTTCTGACGAGTTTCAGTTGAACACTGGGGCAACTTATGTTTTGTTTTTATGTTGTAATGTTTTTTCATCTTTAAGCATTTACAGAAAAATATATGACGCGCCCAACAAGTATACTCAAAACCTTTAACAGGTATGTAAGTCATGGGATCCCAAACTTATCTGCCCGCACCCCCCAAAATAACAGGGCCAGAGACTCGTGGCCCCCAAGTGGCCGGCCGGATGGGGGAGGGGTCCAACTCAGTGCATTTTGCCGCTCGGGGTTAAGAAGGAATTGATCACAGTTAATAAACATATCCTGGAAATCATCTCACGACCCCGACTTTGCTCATGGGAGCTTTATTTTCACGTAAATGTTCTGAAGGAAGAAGGAAAAAACGATTCGGAGAGATAACCAATCACGTTGTAGAGGAGGCAGATCCAACCAATCAGATGTATCTGTCCTGCTTCCTCTAGTTGCTCTGAACCAATCATTTTTCCTTCTGGCCTCAGAAAGTAAGACTCCCACGAGGCCCCACTTCGAAAAACCCTGAGCTAAGCAACAAAGTGCTGTGCTGTATTTGTTCAGCTTTTGTGAGCTGGATGACAAGCAGAGACGGCCATGGTGAGAGAGAGAGAGAGAGAGAGAGCTACGGAACTGAGATGGTTAGATCAAGGGGGGGGAGCTGGGGTCCTGATGCGCTGAGCAGCACCAGTAGGGTTAGGGCTTCTTTCTGAACTAATAGGTTTTGTCACTACCAATAATACACTGCAGGTAACCCCCTTTTCTCACGTGGCCTTCTGGAAGTCAGTATGAGGTCAGGGAGGTTGATATGTGGGGCTGCCAAATTAGCCAATGCAAAGACCAGTAAAGTGATTTGTTAACCCACTGACCTGCCAGCTAGATACCATATCACTTGTTCTCAAAACAATCCAACTCTCTTGAGCATCACCTCTGAACCTGCTGCCCTAAAGTCACACAGCATGCCTATGTTAAGAGAGCTTAAGCTAATTATGTGGAGTGTGCAGTTAGCTACCATGCTGAGCCACTAGAGGGCAGGCCTTGTTTCAGTACGCGGCGGTAAGCTGCATGTGGCGATGTGAGGCAAGCAAGGTCAGTCATCCCAGAGCCAAAACAGATTTTTAATGCAGTTTTGTGATTTATTGTGCCAAGTGTGACCATCCACAGCGGTCAACCGGCAAAGGCTAAACAGATGCACTTAGCACTGGTCATGTTATGGCCTGAACCACACTAGAAAGGCACTGTCTGCTTAAACGAGGGTCACTGCATGACAGAAAAACTCATAGATTAAATGATCTAAATGACATTTCAGCTCAAAGGTGGAGGAGGGGTGGATAAAACTGTGAGCATGGAGAAGAGAAACAGGCAGAGGGCAGGAAATAATAATAATAATAAAATAATAATAAAATAATAATAATAATAATAATAATAAAATAATAATAATAATAATAATAATACATTTATTCTATAAAGTACTTTTCATTAGAACAAAATTTCAAACCTTAAAAAAACTTAAAAGTGAGTTTATTTTTTTTAGAAATAAAAAAGAAAAATAATAAAATGATTTTAAAAAAACAACAAAATACACATAAAACATACCAATTATGCAGTGAAAAAACAGAATGTGGCCGACGGCACGATGCTGACGGACCTGCTCAGTCAGGGTGACGTTCAGCCACTTTAATCGTGGTCACATGACGGCGCTCATGGACTCCCGAGGACAACGCCATTGACGCTTTAGAATACACCTAGCTCTAAATTGTACTCGGGCTGCACAGAGGCTGACGTAACAGTGCGGGTGATTTATCGTGGGCGAGCATCTGTTACACATTTTTTCTTGGAAAACGGTAGGAGAACGAAAGGAATGCAGGCGGGTGTGAGGAGCCGGCGGCCGGCGGGGACACACACCTGAGATCTCGTGCTGCCTCAGCTCGTTGTACTTGTACGCCTGCTCCATGGGCTTGATGGACGAGTGGTAGATCTTGCGCAGTTTCTGCAGGGCCGCTGTGGAGGGGGGGCAGAGTACAGTCATGTCCCCCTAAAGGGCCCCTTGGTTCTCTCCTGGCCCCCCAAATCACTTTAATAATTATTTTTTTTTTTTATAATATAGTGCCTTTCACCACACAATGTCCTCAAGGCACTTGATGTGAGAGTGTTGCAATCCATTGCTAAGTCGTTTATACGAAATGGTGCGTGAAACAGGGACATGGGAAGTGGCACAAAAAGAGACTCGGAAGACTATGGAGGAGAGGAACCAAAAATTCCCGAGTAGGGAGAAATAAATCCTTTGGGGGTCTGAGTCTGACTGGCTGCCCACCCCTGGGCCTGCTAACATTCACGGGACCATTTCCTCACCCGTATAGTCGCTAGAGGGCTCCTCTGAAGCCAGGCGCAGCGTCTCCTCGATGTGGGACCGGTCCCGCAGAATCGAGGTCAGCACCTCCTTGTCCTCCTCCTCTGTTGCAATGGGGGAAATATATAAGGACCATCAACACTGGAATGCTTAGGAAACATGACCCTAAGATAATCAAAATCACCAAGCAGCATCCAACCAGAGCAAGCTCTTCATTAAAACTTTATTAGTTTGTTCCTGGAATGACATGGCAACCAGCAGGTATCACTTTAATCCAGGGGTGGCCAATCTTATCTGCAAAGGGCCGGTGTGTATGCGGGTTTTTGGGATAACCTGTAGGTCAGCTGATCAAACCCAGGTGTGAGGACTCTTCAGCCAATCAGTCCTCTAATTAGTAATCTAATTAGGGATTTACAGTGAAAACCTGCATACACACCGGCCCTTTGTGGATACGATTGGCTGCTTTAATCCATTTCCCTGCACTGTTCTGGTGCTAAAATTGAATTTTACATATGCATAAATATATATATATATATATATATATACATGCACTGGTGGATCTTTCAGATCTTTGCGATACTCAGAGTACTGCACTTACAAAGCCTACCAAGAGGGACCTCCCACCCCCCCCGACGGTCGTAAATTTGGTGACGTGAAAGTTGCCAAGATTCATTCCTCTGTAAACGGAGCTCTCACCATTAAATAAGGTTGGCGATCTGTGCCCTGCTGGAATTCATTGTATAAATTAATCGTAAAAGTGTGCTGCTGGGGTCAAAGGTCAAAGTGGGTTGCCTATAACGGCCGCCCAGGTCGGTAACAGACCGGAGTGACTGTTAGCTCATGCCAAAGTGACCAGGGGGCGGCTGGAGGTGGGCTGCTCGGTGCACCTTTATTTGGGAAGCAGGGATATTCTCGTGAGGCGGCTGACGGTGCCTATCAGGTTTTGTGGCAAAAATAGGAAGTGAGATGACCCCCTGGAGCATATGGGCCCCATTATATATAGCTATGTCACTGGGTCAAACACCAGATGGTGACCGGACTGGATTGACTCGACAATCACCACGTACGACACGCAGTATGCAAGTGGACTGTGACCTACGGAGGGGCAAAGTGGCCTGGGGGCATCAAAGACATGCGGTTCGCGGTGCAGAGCAGCAAAGGATCCTGAATCACATCACTACATCTGGGAGGAAACTTCACTGGAGCGCTTGGCGGGAGAGCGACTCGGGGGACCCTGCTTTCAGTCAGAGGCCCAGGCTTTGAAATCATCTGCAGGGGAAGGAGGATATCTGTGCGGGCAGGCTGATCAGAGAGGGGCAGGGCCGCATCGGGGCTGCATCAGCGTCGCATATGGCCCACGCTGACGCTTTCGTCAGGGCGCCCCGGGGGCCTCCCAGCCTGAAAGTCCCCCGACTTCTTACGGCGCCAGCACCTGGCTTGACTGGCACGGCTCCATTTAAGGTAGTGACACCAGCCAGGCCACACTCATGTGGATCATGTGACCCGCAGCGGAATGAGCCCCGAGGACACATGGCTGGGTGTCACGGCAGCCCAACTCCTTTCGTCCCGCCCGGGTTAGAGGTGGGAATACATTACATAAAAAGCACTTCGAGGCTGAGAGTCGTACATCATCCATCTGGGTCGGATATCAGAAACCCCCCTTTTGTAGTTTAGTCCCCCCGCATGTCATTATCCTCCGGTTATGCAATTGGCTGCGATCTATTGTTTTTAGAAAGACTAAAAATAAAAGACAGAGGCACAGATAAAGTAGGCTCCCCAATTCATAACACCCATGAGCTTTGAACAGCATGGTCCAGAATGATAGAGAAGTCCCCCCCCACCCCCCACCCCCACAGCTACTCGCGGCCAATTATAACCCCCCAGGGGACTTAGCAGCCTATTAGAGCTGTCCTTGGACACCCAGCCCCTCTGCGACCTCCACAGCCACCCTGTACTCCCTGCGGCCCCCAGTTCCTGTTTGACAGCAAGGCCATGGATTAGGCTATTTATAGGGGCAGTCAGAGGATGGATGTGATTCACACCTCGGCGCACCAGGGCTGTGGAGCGTTTGGGCTGCCCTCTGGCCACACAAAAGCACTAATAAAATCATCCCCGTCCGCCTGTCCGGATTCCAGCAGGCCAGCGCTGACGGCTCACTTATGCGGGCGATGCCCCGGAGAGCATCATGGGAGCGCATGGCACAGGGGAGCGTCTCCACACAGATATCAGCACCCCCCAGTACGTCGTGCACATGCAGGCACACAAAAAACCCAGCAGCCCAAAATGGAAGCCATATGGGCCAATAGTCACTAAACAGCCAGACAATCCCATCAGAATAAACGCAATACAGTAATCAGTGTTTTACTGTTAAAAATACAGTGTATCTATAAAGTGTCTTGGAATTTCGGAATCCTGCCTGTGACATTATTAATTTTGTAGACAGTATAATACTGTAAATATTCTGAAATGTCCACACATATAAAATCACTCGGAAAAAGAAACAGACTAAAGTTACATTGTTGCTGGTCCTGGGATGAGATTACGCTGACAAAAGACTGCTGCCAATAGAGAACATACAACTGCAAATACTTTATAAAGGAGATTGCTGAAATGACACTACTGAGATTCCATTTATAATGGAAATGACAGCACTTCTATAACTAAGATTACACTATTGCAGTTAGTCTTTCTAATGATGATTTCACCACTGAGACACTCTAGGCAATCGAGGGATTACACTACTGAAACTTCTCATTCTAACAGAAATGCTATGACTGAAATGTCTCCTGAAATACTTCTTTCTCCATTCACACTCATCCCCGAGGTGTAAGTCCAAGCCAGTGGCGGTAGAAAGGCGACTGGGATAATGACGCTTATTTTATAGAAAGACCTTTCAGCAGAGGACAGTGAATGAAGGCTGAGGCTGTCTGTCTGATTGCCTCATCAAAGTGCCATGTGCTTGGCAGATTAAAAACTGGCCCGCTCACTGCTTCCTGGGTCTTCTAGAAGCAGCGTCTCTGAAGATGTCAACAAGCAAGGTGATCTGGGAGGGAGGTAGGAATGCAGTCACTGACGCTGCCCGTCCTGGCTCCGTGTTCTTGGCCAGGGGAATCAAAAAAGCACTGGGAGGCAGAAATCCTGGGGTGGGGGAGAAGTAAATGGACGTGGGCACTTGCAGCCAAGCCTGAATATTTGGAAAGCCTGTCTTCGTGGCTCCCTGCTCTGGTTACTGGAAGCTTATGGGACATAACTGGGACTCTGCGATTCCTTGGCTCCGTTTTCACATGACACATTTGTTTGTTTATTACTTAGAAAGAAGATAATTATTCCATCACACTAGCTAGACCTGACTTCCTGGAAGGTTCTGGTTTGAGAAGGCCTTTGTGAGAGAGGACGCCTTGGCCAGTCACCGAGAATTAGGCCAAGGGATTCATTGATTATGACCATGAAGAGCATAGCCATCATACCTGATATCAATATTTATAAAAGTGTATATGTAATATTCCAGTTCTTCGTCATAAGAAAACAAGAAGACATTGTCATCATCATGGAGCCCATCACCAATAGTCAACCAGGCGTCGACCGTCTGATTGGCTGAGGACGTTATTAACATGGACTCAATCTCTGAGTCTTACTCAAATAAAAACAAGGTGATGTCAGCTAATAAGCTCACTGAAGATCCTCAGACAATGCAGTGATTCTCCGACTGGGAGCTCAGTAGTCGCAGTGCAGCCATTTTGGATCAATGGTCAATTTAACAGATAGTTGCTGTGAAGCGTCATTCAGCATCTCATAGTGTAGTCTTGTGTGCAAAAGCGCAGGTGGATATCTGGTAAAGAGTATTCCAGATTAAGCTTCATATTCAAAATGTTAAGAAAGTGTGGTAACAATTACATGACGCCTTGATTTCAAATTAGGGCCACGTCCATGAACACATCGTGGGCTCTTCAGTCCATGAGGCACATAGTGTTACCCCTCCCTTTCTAAGGGGCACTACACGATCCCCTGAGCTGGGCGAAAGCAGTGGACATCACTCATAAATTATCACTTAAAGCCTGTCATTTGAGCTTCCTCAACAGGGGGCCAGGCAGACTGCTGGTAGGAAAATCCAAGCCATTTTTTTTAAACATCATTGTTATTGGTCTTTACAAGGTCCGCTCTGGCCCTCCAATCCACTAGAGGGCACTGTCAGTGAAGAATACTACATGTGAGTACCACTTGCTTGAGAAGTGATTTGTATTTACTATTTGTGTTTGGTAATATGTTAAGGAGAGTATAGTGTCCTGGAAGGCAGACAAAGCATAAGATCTAAACGCTTTACGCCATGAAACACTTTCCTCCGTACGCGAAATGTGATGGCGGATGCAGGTCTTTAACCCCTGGGGTGCCAGAGTGATGGACGCCAATGCTAAGCACCTGCCTGGCTCAATGCTGTCACTTGGCAACCCCATTCAGTTTAGGCAAACATTCTGGCTGCACATGCGTTCGCAGATGGTGCACTCTTAATACGGCGGACAAATCGGCCAGCAAACGCTCTCCGGTGAGAAGACCTAACTTCACAAACACGGGGGGGGCGGCAAATGGCGGAGAGCTGTAGTGCTATTCATAATCTTCATACATCATCTTTCCTGGCTCCGAAGAATGCTTCGCCACTTAAACATGACCGAAATTAAAATGAGACCGGAGAAGGCAGAGCATGCGAGACCCCCGGGGCAGGTCCCTCTGTCAGAAGGCTGGACAGGCTTTCAAAGCCAAGGTATCTGGAGCTGACTGTGAAGCGCTACATCATTCGAGGCATGAGGAGCAGCTCTTGCTTGGAAAGTATTGTACCACGTGTGGTTTTTTTCCATCTTAAACACCCAGGGTGCTCCCTGCCTAATGTGCTTGCTGGCACACCATGATCTGATACCAGGGAAGTGGATGGATGGATGATGTTTGGTACGGGGGGGGGGGGGTTCTTCTTGAGAAGTCAGTACTGATCTTGCATTCCACGTCCTGCCTTGACGCAGCCTTAACAGGGGCCTTCGGCTAATTCTTCATAACGTAGCGTGTGATTTGCTATCAAGCACAGCCCTGGGGCAGGCGAGCGCCTTGGGATCACATGCTGCTGGCTGTGCTTGGCAGATTCAATCAGGACTAATGAAATTAGGGAGGAGCACAGGACCCTGAGCTCCTGGGATTTTCTGCTGATGCGAGGGAGTTTTTCTTTGGCGGGGGGGGGGGGGGCCGGTCCAGGAGCCCCAG
>JAODKF010000050.1:11111772-11131035 GCA_026779585.1 Mormyrus proboscirostris | reverse complement strand
ACAAAAAAAAACAAAAAAACAAAAAAAACAAAAAAAAAAAAAAAAAAAAAAAAAAAACTTTCCCATCTTTTTTTGCCACAATCTGCCACTGGTCCACTACATTTACCTGATACTTGTTATCCAAAGCAAGTTACAGTAGAGCAGGGTCCCCTAATTCGAGTCTGGGAGGGCCAGTCTACAACGTAGTCTGCAGATTTCCGTGCTCATCACACCTTATTCAGCTAACTGACAGATTTAATAGGTGTGTCTGAGCAGGGAAATCCATGTCACAAACTGGAATTCCAGGACTGGAATTGGGGAACCTGACCACAATTCATTGGGCTTTGAACCAATGACCTTCTTGGTGAGCTATCTGCTAGCCTTTCAACAGGCAGCAGACGGTTAAATCTCTCACACCTGCACAATGGTGTCCAGGTTCTGCCGTGATGTGGACGCTGTGTTGATGACAGAGGTCGGGCCCATTGTAACCACGGTTACATGATGGGGCAGTGGAGGCAACGTGGGAGCGGGGACAATAACAGTGGCGTGGTGAGTGGGGGCCGGGGGGGTCGGAGGGGTCAGCACCTGCAGGAAGCAGAGGGATGAGAGAGATATGTTGCCGCACACCGAGGTAAGCTCCTAATTAACGACACACCTATAACGTCATATAAGAGGATCCACAACCCAATTAGCTGTGAGCAACCAACAGATCTGACGCCCTCTAGTGGGTCAGGTTATCACTGCGGCACTCCTGTTCTGCAAGGCACTCAGAATGTGACCGGTGCTGCGCTTGTCGATGTGCGTCTAACCTGTGGGCTGCGAGGGGGCAGCTCCCTCTCTAGCTGCTCGTGCTGCTGCTGCAGCCGGAGAAGCGTCTGTGTCTGCGTCTGCATGTGCTGCTCCTGCACCTGCTGGGCGATCACCTTCAGCTTCTCGGGGTACAGGTGAGCATCGAGGGAGCGGATCTGGAGGGACGAGTGTTTAATGACAGGGACGGTGAAACATTGGCCTTAGCTGTATGGGTTAGCATTAGCGTTAAAGTTAGCGTTAGCTATACAGGTCAGCGTTAGCTATACAGGTTAGTGTTAAAGTTAGCGCTAGCTATACAGGTTAGCGTTAGCTATACAGGTTACAGGCTTCACTTCTGGGGCCCTGGTTGCCTCACCTGCTCCTCCAGCATCATACGCACTGAGCGCTCTTTGTCCAGCTGCTGCCGGAGCTCGATCATCTCCCTGCGCAGGTCCTCTGCCTTCTCCTCCTCCAGGATGTCAGGAGAGCCGATGCCCTCGTCCTTTTCTTCGGCGCGCCTCCTCTTGGGGGACGAACCGCTAAATTCCTGGCCAAAAGAAAATAAGGGAAGAAAGGAAACGAATGATACGCCAGACCTGCAGATGGCAGCACCGAGGAGAGTAGAGTGTCATTTAACAGAACACAAGCCCAGAGAGTGAGACGCACGTGTCCCGTGTGCCTGGCGGAGAAGCTCCAGCCCAGGCAGAGGCCTTGAAGCCAGACATACCTGGATGAAGCGCTTCAGCTGAGTGTTCTGCTGCAGGAGCCGCGTCTTCTCCTGCTCCAAAGAAAAGATGTACTCCGCAGTCTGCTGGAGGATGGCTGCCTGCGAGAGCATTGGAGGAGAGAGACGGGATCACTGCCAACTTACTGACCGAGAACAAGTAATGATAGTCAGGTTTTAAGTGTCAATGGTAAAGGAAATGCATCTATGTTTTGACCCTGTGATTTTTTTTTTTTTTAAATACATTAAAATGTGTCCATTAAATTTGTGATTTCGTTTTCTTTATTTATAAAGTTGTGTGTTGTATAACCACTGCGCCACAGAAAAAGAACAGCTGTATAAATCACTGGAAGTCCAAAACTGCCATGACCAAAATTGTCCGAACAAAACCAAAAAAAACATTTATTACGCTAGTGATTCCACCACCTGGGCACCTACCTTGCTGAGCTTCTCCCCGTCGCTGTGCGGGATCAGCGTCTTCAGCGACTGGAAGCCAGCGTTGATGCTCTGCATGCGGCGCCGCTCGTTGCTATTGGCGATCTCGCGGCGAATCCGCCGCTCCTGGTCACGCGCCGTCTCCGGGGTGAGCGGGATGTTCGCCAGACTGGGGAACGAAAGGATGCACCAATCAGATCGGGCCAAAGAGAGCCGGGATGGTGGGATGCGTCAGTGAATAGAAACAGCGCAGGACGCGTGGTCCAGTACGTCACAGGAACTGGGCATGAACACCCACAGGAGAATTTTACATCCAAGTGTGGGGATAATAACCAGAGGTGGAAGTTTCAGACCCAGAAAGCAAAAGTCCAGGCCAAGATTTTGTTTCAACCCACCAGCTGAGTATTCTGTGACTCTTCATATTCAACTAGTAGGTAGGTAATAATGTTCAATGCAGCACTCATAAGTTCAAATTGATTTGTCACTAAAACACAAAAAAAAAAAAAAGCGCCAGAAAACAGCCCTATTTCCTAACATCACACCGAATATTGGATGCTGGCAGCCGTGCAGCAGGACTTGGTGGCACTAATCCAGAGCGCAGGCAGGCAGACTGAAGAATATGTGGCCGCATCCGTGCGCGGAGTTCACTGCAGGTCGCGAGTTTGCTGTATCAACAGAAACAGTCGGAAGCCTAAAAGAATCAGATAACATTCCTGGCAAAGCGGCCGGGCCAGATTCCTGCTGTCCCGCACCTCCCGTTGACACCGTGCTGCGCGGTCGAGACCTCGCAGCCTACTGGGCGACGGCGTGTTAAGTGATTCTCACATCAGGTCTCCTCCTCCTGCGTCAAAGCCAAGGATCCGGCTGCCACCGTTTGGACGGGAAGGACGCACTCTAGCCAACGTCGTGCCGGTAGATTCTAATCTAAAAAAAGTCTATGTTACGTGCTGCTAACGTTTCAGATTAAAACGGATGCAAGAGGGAGGTGCTGGCCCTCTGCTGGGCGGCTTGGGCAACTTCACGGCGGAAACGGAGGCAGAGCCCATACCGCTGACTGAGCGAAGGTAGCCGCTGCTCGATGGGAGTTCTACAGAACGCCACTATCTGTGCGCGGAAATGGACAGATAGTGACTTTGTGACTCAGTACCGTCCGCGTGTAACCGTTTGTCCTCACAGAGTGACCGGGAAGAAGAACATAACAGGCAGCACTGAAGCAGACACCGTGTCTGGGTACAGCTGGACCTGGGCTTGTTCCCGGACTTCAGGCTTCAATTACAGCGGTAACCATATTCCATCTGATACCCGACACTGGGGAAACTGAATTATTTGTGAATGATTGTTACATTAATAACAAAACCAAAGGAGAATAAAATTAATACCAGGCCAGGCTACGGGGTCTGGGGTCCTGGACCTGCGTGGTGAAAGCATGGTAAAGAAATGAGTAAAAGAGGCCAGTATGCGGCCGTAGCGCTCTGGCATGGCCTCATTCTGAACGCTCCCACCTGGTCTCAGGCACTCAGGAAAAACAACTGAACACATTATGGGGGGGGGGGGGTAGGGGGAGTCAGAGAGAAACTTTAAGAAAGGTGGAAAACAAATTTCCATTACCCGAGGAAGGCAATGAATCCCAAATTCCATGAAGTAGGAAAGGGCAGTTATATTGACTTTCAGGGTTTTCCAGACTGATGTCTTTACTGCTGATAATATGCGTAGGCGTGTTCAAATTGCCGGAACTTTCGCTCCGCGTTTCGGCGATATCAGCTAATACCCCGTTAACGCGTCGCCAAGAGGCACACCACACAAGCACGGGCCGAAGCTGAATATCGAGAGGAAACCTGCACATCGGGGGGGGGGGGGGGGAGAGCCTGCAAGCTCCCCAAACACGTAGCGGGACTCAAAGTCCCCCCCCCGACCTTGGAGGAGGAGGGGACTCTGCCATCCAAAATAAGTCTGCAGTACCGCGGCTGACGAATACGACTCACCGAGTGGGCTCAGGTGTGGCAGACAGACACGAGCTGATGTCACCTTTACGAAAAGTCTCCGGTGCTGGACCTTAGCGCCTCCAAAAGTTCCGAGCCGACAGAGAACAACCAGCAACACAGCATCGCTCCCAGCAGACACAACAGGCAGAAACTGCAGCCGTACTCCTTAGCTAAACATCGCATTTGACTCTTAAGATGTGTTGGTGATGCATGACTGAATGCGAACCCTAAAAGCGGGTTTGGGTCTGAAGTTGCGGCCTCAAAGTGAGGAGCGGGTGCGTCCTGTGGGCCATCTGACTAGCCTGTCTAAAGTACACTGACCACATGCAATCCCTTCTGTTTCCTCCAGAGCACTGGCTGGCCAGTCACACCGGTCTGCATTAATAACTGACAACAGATTTGGCTGGAAATCCTTGCAGCGGACCTGTTCGCCTAGCGGGCAAACAGCAAGCAAGACACACCACTTCACCGTCTTGCTGCTTTCAACCAGAATTTTGTGCCAGGATTCAAGGATAAGGCATGAAGAAAGTCTGGATTGTTTTTAAAGACCCAAAAACATGTGAAGGATAACATCTGACAACAAAATTCACACCATCTCTTCATGCATCCTTTCAAATAAGCTGTCACCAACATTATTTCTAGTCACCAGTATGTTAGTCTGTTCCGTTTTGGATACCAATGCAAAGTACAAACTTTGCACTTTACACGTGTCCCTGCATAAAGTATTCATACTTCAAGAAACCCACCGAAAGCTACAACCCCAAACAGTTGGCACAGTATTAAGTTATTTTCCCGTTGTGGGTATATCCACACGTTCCTCCTGCACGGTGACAGAGCTGTTCGCGCAGTTTCTGCCCGATACTGAGAGCGAAGCACAGCCCAGCAGCGCAGCCTGGTCGGTCCGATGGAACCACATTTCCCAGAATGCTCGCTGTCTGTGGGCCTCCCACCCCGCCCTCCCCTCCGCCTCCCTGTCTAGCAGGGGTTGCGGACACTTAGACAGGCCTGCTCGTTTATACACACCCCCTTTTATGAAAAAGACAACTTAATATATCTCCATTCGTCAGCACAGAGCATTCTTTAGTGCCGATCCTCATTTCAGAATGTGGTCGTTTACTCGACGGCTTCCCAGAGACGATCTAGTGAAATGCCCCAGCCGAGCGCTCCGCCATTAAAACAATGCGACTCCGCTTCCTCTACGCCTGTCCATGCGGCAGCATGGCAGAGCTACGGACATAATAGACGCAGCGCAATTCGGCGTGCAAAGTGCTGAAATGTGACCTTCGACGTCCATGTTAGCCTGGGTTTTAAAAAGAGGTTCGGTTTCGATCAGTTTTCCCCCTTAGCACGCGTTTGATTCGAGGGGGAAACGCGACCGTGGCATAAGGAGGAAGACGACGCCAGATCGTTTACTACTTAAGCACACGCCACAAGCATGGCCGCACTGCCCACAATAACTTCACAACGCGTAACTAACGTAGCAGACCGCACAGGCTACATGTCGCTCTGCTGCAACACTCCATCATTTCAAAGGAAGAATGTGATCTAATCGCCAACGAAAAATTATTTTTTTAGTAATCTATAATTATTTATATAAAGAAAAACAACAGCCGCCTCCGACTAGTCTTACAACAGAACAGCAGCGTGGAGTGCCTTAAACCACGTGGTTTATGTTTGCTGGACACAAAATGTATCGATTTCACAAAAAAATTGACTAAGTAACAATAACATGATACACCTCCGTATTTGCTACATAGGACCCATTGCATTATTTGTACAAATAAATCAATCTTAATCAAGGCAATAACTGTCCCGCTCTTGGGGTATCGTTCGTGTACACAATAACATACAAATGAAATCAAGCATGTTGTCTCACCGCTTTCGCGTTGCAGCCACCAAACGCTTAACAGTTCATTAAAGAAAAAACACCCATTTGTAAAATATGCAATTAGTCGGCGCATACACACCTACAGAGACCCCCGATCACCTCTTTTTCCGTTTTTCTGAAATGTTGCAATGAGGGCACCTTCGGAGCTGGCACCATGAAATACTCCATGCTTTTTTCTCCAGTTTTGTGTCCTCGATTCCTCCTTTCTATTTTTTTGTATTTATTTAGGTGCGTTTCAGTCGCGTCGAAACGCCCGCGTAAACACAGTGAATGATTTTCACTTATAAAAAATATTATAATTCTGCTTGTCTGTGCATATGTATGAAGTCCACAGAGTTGTAATGTTACTCTACTCCCAGCTGATGGGGTTTCCTCGGTGTGTGTGGCGCTCTCTGTCTCCCTCCCTCCCGCTCGATCTCTCTCTCCTCTCTCTCCCTTTCCGCATGTAAGCGTATGTGTGTATTTGCAGCTGATCGGATGTCTTTCAAGGCGGGAAACAGCTGGTCGGTATCACGCAGCTCACTACGAAAAAGCCTCCTTCCGCAGAATGAGGAATTGCATGTAAACAAAGGGCTGCTTAAATCCAACCTTCTATTACAAGATTTACAGACCATAGCAAGCAGTTATAAAATTGCAACGTAACATAAGTCATTACAGCAACGCAATACACAGGCTTGCGTTAATCTCAATCATATGTTACTAGCTATCTGAAAGAATTGAATGCTAGTTGTTCAGGAAAGCAGCACGCCTTTTTTTCTACATACTGTCGACTGCTTCATTTCCCTTTTTCTACACTAGTGAGCAGAAATGTGAATGGTAGCGTGGTGCAAGCCCGTGCAAGGGCGCGAGCTCTGATCTACAGTCGCCACTATGAAGTGAAGCAGCGGGATCAGCTGACGAGTTGGCAGGGGTTGCAAAAACAGCAACGCGTCGGGGAGGTGGCGGGGTAGCGAGGGGGGAGGGGACGCGGAGAGAGGCTGACATTGAAACAGCTGAACTTGTGCACCATTTTGGGAATATGGAAGTAGGAGGAGAAAAAGACGGAGTTACCTAATCGCCACTCATGCCTTGCTGGAACGAACTGAGCGCGTACTAGATAAACAGAAACAAAATGGTAGCAGTGAACATGCACCAGGAAAGGTTTCAAAGGGTTTAAAGCGAAAGCAATGTGCACGATACGATCATAATCGGCGAACATAAATGCAACGAAATCGAACATGCCTTGACTGTGTTTACAGAACTATAACAACACATTGTATTTTACTTAAATTTGTAAGAAATTAAATAACAGGAAATTTGTCATAATTTAATAACATCGCAGATGTTACGTGTGCCCATACTTCCTGTATGTGGAATTGTTTGTTTATAAAAACAGCACACAAATCTCGGACGCATATAAATATACAGTTATAATAAATACCAATTTTAGTTCGTCTGTGGTATCTTACAATATATTCGTGTCAAAAAATAAATGAAGTTGCACGTCTCTTAAGGGTGGTGTCTTGTCATTTCAGAGGGTCGTCTGAAGACACGGGAGGTGAACGTTTCGGAGACCCAAAACTGGTACCGGGGCGGGGGGTCGGAGACTGCTCTCGGCGTCCTGCTACGGAGACAGCATGAACGCTTATGATCGAGCGATGCCCAATCTGCCCTCCTTCGTAATACTTTACAATACTTTGATAAAACTTCTACCGCAAAAAGTAAAAGAGTGCGTTACTCTCAACAATAGAACGAGATAATTTTAAATTCATTAAGTATATCCGCATAAAATAGCGTTAGACAATGGTTGTGTGGCTCCGTCCCAGCACCTCAAATCTCTAAAAGCAGCCGTCTGCATCCGCCACTCGCAGAGGAGCAACGACACCAGAGGGGGCGCTATGACTCTCTGAGCTTCACGCTGACGGCTTGGCGCGTGCTCCCTGTCCTCTGAAATCTTAACTTCGTCACGGCTGCTCTCGCTGTCTTCAGATTGCTCTTCTCCATTGAAACGGCCATTCCCAAAACAACGGCCTCGGCATTTTGGCGCATTTAACTGGGTTTACTGAACACCTATGAACCCCGCTATGGCTTTGACGTAACTTTCGCAGGGAGCTTGTCCTCCTGGGGTGCAAAACACGTGGGTTCGTCTGTTACGAAGCAGATTTTTTTTGTTTGGGTAGACAAGGTGAATGCGTTACAGCAACATACAGCTCTCCCACATGAGCTATGAGCTTTTCGCAACCAGAATTATGTCGTTTGCTTATCTGCTCCGACGGCGCCATCATCTCCAAACCACATATTGGCCTCTGCTTGTGTGTCTAGTGGTTGACCGTTTTCAATCTTTGGCTCAGGGACATAATGGACTGTTGCATTTGGCCTTTCCGCTTTTGGCTTTTCCCGAGATAAAGTAAGCCTACTGCCTCCCTCCCTCCCTGCCATTTTAACCGCGGGACACCAGCACTGTGTTTCTGAGATATTCACCAGCTGAGGGTCACCGAGCAGCAGAGAGCGCTAGGGAGTTTTTGGAGTCCGTGTAAGACACCTGTAGTGCTTTACTGCATCATGATGTAGCTGCGATGGGCGTCAGAAGCATTTTGAATGTGGGGGTGAGACACACTGGCGGGGGGTCTGGGGATCATCCGCCAGAATTAAAAAAAATATGCCTTATGTATATTCTCATATCGATCAAGTGGAATGGATTCTTTCACGAAGCAATAGAAACAACGCAGGGTGAACTAATATTTTATGTTAAGTGTGTGTGTGTGTGTGTGGGGGGGATTAATAATTATGAAACGTGAGGGGAAGACGTCTCCCTCAGATTTAATGCCGGCGACGCATGGTGTGATGGACAGAAAGGGTGTCGCTAACTGTGTTACTGTTCTGACATCCGCCTCTATAACAAAACCATGAAATATTTTGTGCACAAACCATTCTTCCCCATCAACCTTTACTGCAATATGTCAGGGTCTGATTCATTAAACTATTCACCTCGGCTATTGTCGTTGTGCAAAATGAGTTCGATCTCTCTGCATTGCTGTATTAGAATTAGAAGAATTAGAATTAGGTGATTAGTGGTCATTGTCAACACACCACACAGTGCGCAACAACGAAATGTGTCCTCTGCATTTAACCCATATGTGACTTTCGTGACATAGCAGGGGGCAGCTAATTCAGCGCCCGGGGACGGTACCTCGCTCAGGGTACCTCAGTGGTGACTGGCTGGTGGGGGATTCGATCCTGCAATCTTTCGATTAAAAGTGCGCTTCCCTAACCATCAAGCCACCACCGCTCAAAAGTAATTACCTCCCCGTCGGGGAATCGAACCCCGGTCTCCCGCGTGACAGGCGGGGATACTAACCACTATACTAACGAGGACTACAAAGAGTATGTAACACTGCAAGGATCCGCAGACATGCTGAGGCTGGGTTTGAACCTGTAAACCTGATTACAGGCACATAAGCTCAGCCCACTGAGCCACATGCTGCCCCCATTGTATTGTCTATAGTAACAGAGTAACAGTAACTTTCTCCCATACATCTGTGCCCTAAACCACCATTGACTATTTTATTGTAACTATTGATGCATTCATGGTAAATGAGTGCAATTAAGTCAAAACCAAGATAAAAATCGCTCTTCCGCCATAAACCTCCAATCCATACTGTTACGGCGTGAGGCCAGTGTTGTCGCTATTATGCCATCTGGTGGCCAAACGGTGTTGCTACGCGCGTTCATGAGCGTTAATACAGACGCTCCTCTACTCTTGCACGAGATACGTTCCGAACGTCATTCAACATCAACAAAGAAATAGGATGCTGGGAGCTGGCGCGTTATGCTGCTGCGCGGCGGTAGTAGCGGCCAGAAGTCGTACGAGGCAGAACTGGAGCGCAGAAAAGAAATTGATGTTGCCGACAGGAAACAGAAGCCCAGTGAACACAATTTGGACTTACGGTCCCCTTCGTTCGTATGTCTGAAAGTTCATAAGTAGAGGAGTGTCTGTATTCATATATGTTTTTCATTTTGTTTGACAATTCAAATGCCACAAAATATAAAGCCAAAAGATGTGGATGTGTGATTTAGGTATGGCTTCTATCTGCCCTAGGATTATGCAGAGTATAGATCGCTCATTTCTCTGACTAAAATCCATGAATCCGCATTGCATTGAATCTCACAAACTGTAATTTTTGCAGTACCAGCGGGATATATCAGTTTAAACCTCCAAGAGTAATACAAATGCCCGATGGACCTGTAGTGGAATCCACACACACTCTCTAAGTAGTCATCCTGATCAGTATTACAGGGGTTCGGAACCCCCAACGCCGGAGCTGTAATGCAACAAGTATTACCCTCCGTGCCTTCTGGAAATGGTATTTAAATTAAATTAAATTAAAATGCTACTTAAATATTACAGTCACTTAATATTTAGGGGCCAGTGACTGGGCTCGAGCTCATAGGGGCAGTAAGAAATAAGCATTTCCAAGCATCATCATTCGGCCAAGCTTGTTTAACATTTTAAAGTACTTTTTAAGTTATTGGAAATACGTTAATTTAAGATTGTTTTAATGAAGAGAAATCTAAAGGCAGTCTAAAGAGTTAGACTTAAGTCAAATGTAAATGCAAAGATTCCTAACACATGAATAAGGAAATGTGAGGCTCCACCCCCCTCGGTTCCTAATCTACCTGCTCCAAGTTTGCCTAATCTGCCTGTTCTGCCTGTGCCTGACCTGCCTGTTCCTGTGCTGCCGGGCCCGCTAGTTCCAGCAGCCGGTGTACCTGAGGTCCCGGCTCCGCCTGCTGTTGCACCCAAGGCCCTGGCTCCTCCCGAACCTGACGCTCCACCTGAGGTTCCTCTGCCTCCACCTCCTGGTCCACCCATGCCTAATGGGCTGGCTCCACCAATAGAGGCTCCAGATCCAGTCCCTGAGGAGGTCCCGGTCTATCAGATCACCGCTCCTCCTCCCGTGATGGAGGGAGAGGAGGAGCTTAAGTGGGACCCCTCAGGGACCTCTCTAATGGCCCAAATGGACCCCTCTGGTGAGTTACCCCAGCCATCACACCAGTGCGGTAGATACCGGTCGGAGCCCCACCTTTCTGTGTCCCGAAAGGGGAGAGGACTCAAGCCCACCCACCCTACCCCCTGGCCCACCCTTGGGTTCCCGGGTCCCTGATCAGCATTCTCCTGCAGATCCTTCAGCTTCCCCTTGGCTGTCACCTGCGGTCCCCCTGGCTGCCACTCAGCGGTTTCCTGTGTCACACCTGCGGCTCCTCCTCGGCCGCCTACGGTCCTGACTCCGCCACCTTGTTGGTCGCCGGCGGGCCTCCCCGCTCCGACTCCTCGGTCGTCTTCGCCTTTGCCGGCTGTGGCATCCCCTTCACCTGCAGCGGCTCCTGCTCCCTCCCCCCTTTCATCACCTTCCTCGCCTTCGTCGCCGGTCCCTCCACCTTCCTCCACAGTCCCTCCGACACTCCCTCCTGTCCCTTCGGTTTCAACCTCACGGTCGCCTGCAGCTTCCACCTTCCATCCACCAGGGCCCCCTCGTGCTCCCCATTGTCCACTGTTCTTTCCCTTTTGGCCTCCTTGTTTCGTCCCTCCTGTCTTTGCTCCTCGCCCTCCTGGTGTTCACTCCTGGCCCTATCATTCCGCCTGTTGGTGTTTCCCCAGTGTCTCCTTTTCTGGTTTGCCTGTCCGAGTTTCCAGTTCTGTGTCAGGTTCTGTCCTGGTTGTTGCCCTTGTGCCTGTTTTGTGTGTCCGTCCTGTTCCCGGTCCCTCATTAATGGTCTTGCTTTTGTCTTCCAGGTCCCGTGTTCCCGGTTTGGTTTCGTCCTTCGCCTCCCCTGAGACGCGTCCGGAGTGTGCGCCTTGGGGGGTGGGGGTTTTGTCATGACCTGCTCATACGATCCTCGTGTGTGCCACGCCCCCTCATTAACCACATGTGCTACCCCGATTGTAATCAGCTGTTTTGAGTGATCTGTGTAGTTCTGTGTATTTTAGTCTGCGTCAGAGTCCGTTTCCCTAGGTCTGTCATTAAAATCTCTCCGTGTAGTGCTACCTGTCGTTGCCTGTTCCATGTTCCTGCACCCTTTTCCCATTAAATCCTGTATTCCCCAAACCTACACGCCCCTTCCCCGTTCCGTGCATGAACAGTGAAAATCCATCCATAAATCCATAAAATAGTCCCCTTTTAATTTGTCTGTGTGTTTAATGCTCTTCTTATTGACAAGTAGCTCACCTGCACCAATGTATATAGAGCAATAGGCTCATCTGGCCATAAAGTAGCTTATTAACACACTTTGAAACTGGTAACGTGTTCTCTGATAAAAGATCCAATACACATTAAAGATACAGCACACAGAAAGGGTTAAAGTTCTATGACAGATATATCAGACGAGGAAAAAGTAAACACTTTCCTTTTCAATACTGTTTAGTAGCCCAGTTTAAGAATCCTGTTTGCCAGAGAAAAACATGCAATTAAAAATAGCAAAGATAGCGAAAGAGTACATAGGAGACCTGGGCTGTTTATGTTATGGCAATAACGAAAGGGGATCTCGCAATGAGGGCGTAATCGGTGTGCGGAGGACGGTATGGAGAAGGGTGGGGAGACCTCCGGAGAGAGGAGCCCTGCCCACGGCGGAGGGGCGGAGCGGCAGGCATGCGCTGAGCTGGCAGAGCAGGGGCCAGTCCGCTGCGTGCGGGGTGACGGAGGGAGACACGGGCTGGCTCGGCTCCGGTTGCTGTCTGCGATCGGGCGGCCGCGGGGAGACCACCGTATACCATTCGAGTCTCCTGACGGCGGAGGAGAAAGAAACGACGGAGTGCGAGAGGGAGTCAGGCTAAGGAGGACGAAGGCATCGGAACGGGTCTGCATCTGGATACGAGGACAAGGACGGGAGGGGGGTCTCCCTTCGGCACCTCCGCGCTCCGTGTCGCTCAGCACACCCCTCACTCCGCCAAGCCGACCACCTTCCGCAAGAGCCACTTGACGAGCGTTGCAAACGAGCGATGCGCCGTGAGCCACAGCTGAAATTCCCGAGTAACTCTCACAGTATAACAACCGGTGGTTTTTATATTGCAAATTAGTAACTGTGTTAGAACTACAGACACCGTGCACCTCGAACGGGTTTCTGGAGGCAGGAGAACCATCTCATCCTCTGGAAACTGACAACAATTAATTTAATTCTTGTTCTTCGACAGGGGAAAGCGCCGCAGCGCTTTATTCTACCATTTCTATCATACTTAGTTTATTTTGTAAGTACTACATTAGATTTTAATAGCGACAACGGTCGGGCAATCGCCTGCCTCAATCAGCACCTAATTGAAGCCATCGGTATCTGCGCCGTTTCTCCGTGAACCTGACTGTAGCGGACGTCCGAAAACCGCGATAAAAAGCAGGAGCGTCTCCACCAGGACAAGTGGAAATTCCAGGAGGGCTGAACGAAACTTCCCCAAAAAGGAAAAAGAAGTAGAAAAAAAACCGTCGTTCGTTGGCTTTTAAAGGTAATTTCGTCTCCAGGACCATATTATTTACTGTGACACAAGCGTTAATAGTGTATGCATATGTATGTTTGTATGTATATATGTGTGCCTGATCTATATGTATGCATGTGTATATAGCGCATCGTACTTTCTACAGTTTATTTAAATATGCCCACGTCCGACTCATACGCAAATGCGAGATTATTTTGGTTTTGGACATGATCGACTGACCTCATTTACTGGAGTCCCGAAATGCGCGTCCCCGCTGTCCGGGCGCCGGCTGACTGAGCGAATCCCGCGGCTGTGACCTGGGCGTACGTGCGTAGCCGGCCGCCGTCTCGATCCCGATTTACCGGCGTGGCCCGGGCATGTGGGCGGTTCTCCCTCCATCGTCCTAAATGTGCTTTGAAATGGTGTTTTGGTTCATTAGTAGGATTGTCATCTCACTTTGTTGATTTTTTACCAACAATGGGGTACGTAGTAGACATTACTAAACTTGTTATAAATTGGGCATGTTGTAGCACTTCTGTTTATTTAATTTAATGAAACATTTATTTTGCCGGTAGTAGAACAGGCTGTTAACGCACAGTAATCAATTTTCCACAGTACGTAAGACACTTAAAATCATGAAGTTTGGTTAACGCAAAACTAAAATAAAACAAGATGCGGATGGTGAATCGGGCGGCCCTTTGGATGAGGGACTCCGCAGCTGGCGAGCTGAAAGCAGCAATTACAGTGGATCAGGACCGAATCGTGAGTTCACCGGGAATATAATCGGATCCCTTTGACAGGATCCCGCAGAAAAATATATGAATGCATTCATATAAATCAGGGATTTTTGCTCGGGGTCTTTTCTCATGTTACGTAACACTTTACTGTCACCCCTGTGTGGTGAGGGCATCTGGCCTTTTGGACGAAGTCTTCAGCATTCAGGGGAAAAGAGATAGAGACTGGGCTCCCTGTGAGATGCTCAGAGATGCCCCCTACCCTCTGTGCTCTGCCCCTGTCGCGTTTGAGCACTTTGACAGTTCTGCTGTTTTCCAGACCTCCTTGGCTTTCTGGCTCCTCGTTTAGTCCAGTTCAGGTTGCTTGAGGTCAGTTGTGAACATTTAAGCCATTACGATGTCATAAATGAATGACTTCAAACGTTCAGTAACATTTAAGCCATTATGATGTCATAAATGAATGACTTCAAACGTTCGGTAACATTTCCCCATAATCGACTTAGATGGTTTTTCCAGTTGCGGTCCTGTTTGACATCGTAACCAGCATAGGTAGGAAATACAGCAGCTTTCGTGTGTCTTGGTACCTGATGTTACCGCGCTGCACCGCGGGTTCTGAATGCTGTGCGGTGAGACGGTCCAGTGGTGCCCAGTGACCACTGCGACTCCGCAGATTACAGCGGAGCACAAGGGCTTTCGCCGGGTGATACACTTCAAACGAGGAGCGGCGCCTAGTGGATAGAGAAGGAGGGAATCGTGAGCCGGGGCTCCGTATCGGCCGTAAGGAATCAGTCGTGTCTGTTCCAGCTCGCCCCACAAAGTGCCCGAGCTGAGCGACCCTTTGGGAAAAGGGCATCTGGAATGCTGGGCACAACTGAAAGGTCAGGCCGCTTCCTCGGGAGTGATAGTGAACGGGACTCTGAAAGGCAGCATGTTTACAAAGCATTACTGGCGCATTCGCATCAGATGTGACTCTCTCCTGTGTGGGACGGCGAAGGTTTATTTTCTTTTGACCCACCTCGCGTCCGAGGCCGGCAAGCGTGGGTGTGAGAACAAGGAGGGTAACAATCATTTCCGGCTGGACGTCCCACGACGACCTTGGCAGTAGCTGCGGGAGAAGCCTTTGAAGGCCGCCGTGGGTGGGATTTAGCGCAAGCTGTCCGTCACTGCGTGTTTAACCCGCGCAGCAGCGCCGCAGCAGCGCCACAGCAGCTAATGGGAAGCAGATCAAGCCATCAGAACTTCGGTAGGTTTGGAATTTAGGGGTGAATATTGAAATG
This sequence comes from Mormyrus proboscirostris, assembly GCA_026779585.1. Taxonomy (NCBI): domain Eukaryota; kingdom Metazoa; phylum Chordata; class Actinopteri; order Osteoglossiformes; family Mormyridae; genus Mormyrus; species Mormyrus proboscirostris. The sequence continues at coordinate 11,115,786 of JAODKF010000050.1, read as the reverse complement.
GTTTTCCTGGAAGGATTTGTTAAGTTGAGAAATGTTTGAAAGGCTTGGTGTAGTAAGGGTGGGTACATGATGTGTGTGTATCTGGGGGGGGGGGGGGGTGATATTGTCTCTGGAAAGAGTTCAGCCCAGTCAGACCCACCATGTTGAACTGGGAGGTGGTGTCCCTGTTCTCAGAGGTGGAGGGAGCCCAAACTGGAGGCTGTCTTTTCCTTCTCTTAGCCAGAGCGCGCATGATGCAACGAATGTGCAACACACTAACCAACACCCTGAAAAACACACAGCGCAGGAAATGTGCAGCAGTCCTCGCATTCGGCGCTGATCTCTGAGGAGGGCCAAAGGCAACGTTTCTTTAATTTAGATTGTTTTTGGCTAAAAAAAAAAAAAAAGGTGGAAGAACCAATTCCTGGAGCACGGAAAGGCAGACGAGAATCTGGGAATGTGAACTAGACTGCAGTGAGTGAAGGTCCGACTGACAGGGAGAGCCCCGCCGGGCCAAACGACAGATGACGGAGTAACGTTCTCACTGTGTGTTATTAACAGTCGCTGTAATCGTAGCTGGTGGTTGCACTTAACCATAAAGTCTGAAATTGCAAAGATGGCCTTAATGCAGAAGAATCGACCGTCCACCTGGCGAAAGGCTGACAGTCTGCCTGGCTGATAGGTCTGCACCCCAGTCCATTGTCACCTCATTTCCTGCTTTGTTGGAGCTGCAGATCTCCATCGTAACTTAGACAGGAAGCCAGCCTGGAACTCCCTCTCCCTCAGCGTGCCCGGCAGACAGGAAGTCGACTCTAAACTTCATTTCCCATGAGGGCAGTTCTAGCCGTCTGTTAGTTTCCATAGGTCACAATGGACCAACCGCTCGACCGCTGAAGCACAGCCCCTAGACTGTGAAGCAAGACGTACCATTGTTCTCCTGTGTTTTCATTACGCCTGAGCATTACACATAATTCACTTTTATCCCTGTCTGCACCAGCGGATTACTGACTTCAGGATGGCACAACACACAGTTCCCAGTTCAGCCATTAGCACTGCTGGATGTCTGAGGTAGCTGGCAGTAAGTCTTCTGTGAAATATCGCGGTGACAGTTCAGTTGTCTGAGAGTCACCACACGTGCATTTAATGGGTGAATCGTAACTGAAATCTGTCTAAGGAATGATGGGCTGCAGGCATGCATAAGTGTATGTGCTGCCGGTCTGAAAATATCAAACATCAGTTTTTCTTTAATTTTCATTATCTATCAAATGTATCTGTGCTGTTGGGATCATTCTTGCATTAAATCAGAGGCAGAGGAAGGCCCCCCAGGTGTGGCCGCATGGGTATTCGTGTATCATTTTTAACGCTTTAGGCCGTAGCCGGGCCATAGCTTGCCGGAGCCACAGAGGCTCATGGGAAGGCCCTCTCGGCGGAGCATTTATCTCCAGGCTAAAGCAGTGACGGCTGCGGCCCCCCAGGAGCGACTCGCTCACGCCTGCGCTGTTACGCAAGCGGCCGTGCCACCTGCACATAGCGACCCACGCTATCTGCTGTACCGCTGTCACCTTTTGTAATCCTCCACGGTACATCTGGTGCGGAGCGCCGTCTCCCAGGTTGGGGAGGGATCTTGACGGGGGGGGGGTGCACACTTTAAAAGAATTTCTAGCTGGTTTCACGCCCTTCACTTGCTCTCCTTCTGTTACTGCCTCCCACAAACCCAGTGCACTTAACCCGCTGCTGCTCTTCCGGGGGGGGGGGGCGGTGTCTCTGTGCTCCCTAACCTCCTTCTGCACCGGAACATGAGGGTGTTGGGGTCAAAGGGCAGGGGAAAACTATGCCAGTGAGGCTCAGACCAATAGAAAGACAGAATGAAGAGAAGGAGTGCCGGAGTGCCGGGGACTCGCTGGAAGGATATGGCGTGCAGCCGGCCGCAGTCCAGCTCGTCCGGAAGGGCCCTCATCACCGGCCAGCCGCTACCCTGCGGCCCCAGCACCATCAGGCCCACACTGCCTCTGCCTGGGCTCAGCCGGGCCAGCAGCTGCTTTAGATTATCATTTATTCGCACGGGCGAAATTCTTAGCTTCTCCCGTGTGCCCGGAATATTTTGTGCGAGGAACACAGCGGGTGAATGCGTGCCAGTGGGCGCCGGGGGGGGCGCAGGCGGAGCTAGGTGTCTCTCCAGCCGAGCTCTGACTCTGGTCCTCGTCTCCAGCCAAAGCACTTCCCGTCAGAGGAGGTCCAAAGCGTTCTCTCTGCTGCCTCATGCCTCGCCTCCCTGTCCCCATCTCTCCTCTCTCTTTCCCCCTGCGTTTGTCTGCCTCTCTCTCGGTCACATTTCTCCCATTTTTCCTGTGACATTTATGAATTCAGTCCTTTTCGTCTCTCTGTGCTTTGTTTCACGAAGTAGCCCACACACACGAGCCCCTGTTCTACCTGCGATTGGTGAAAGCACTCCCCGCTCCCCCCCCTTATTGGCCAGAGGTCAGCCGACTGCTTGGCGAGTGTCATATGGTGTCTATCCTCTCCCTCGAGGGGACGCTGCTATATCGGTTTCCTTTAGCATGTGCATTTAGAGTTTTAGTTAGTTGGGGTTGAAATAAGCTTTGGGGGGATCCTTGCTGCTGTGGCCATATGCTGCTTTGCTTTGTACAGGTGGTCCTCTGTGAACGTTTTTGGCTGTCCCCAGAGCGTGTCATTGTGGCTGTAGCATGTGACGGTTTGTCTGCCCTTCACTGTGTTCTGACTGAGGTGTAACAAGGTCGCTGTGTGTCAATAGCAGCGTAAGACTTTCCTTTCGGGGCTGGCTGTGAAATCTTCTCCGATAGATGTTTGTCGGGGTTACTGGACGGCCCTGGTCCCGTAAGCCTGTGAGTTAGCCGCGTCCTTGTCCCCATCTGTGAGGGATTTGGCCGATCGCTCTGCGTGACGGAGTGACGGCGCTCAGTGGGGATTGTAACGAATATTTGTCCCCTTTCAGTGAAATCCCACTCTGCCAGCGAACCCTGCAATTTGTGGCTGCGCTGGAGTGCTGGCTTAATGACGCTCTCAAATATTTTAAGCCATATTGTAATGATTCAAGCACTATGGCGCAAAAGTCCCCTTCTCTCTCTCTCTCTCTTTCTGCCTCCGTCCATTTCTCTGGGTGGAGAAAGGCAGAAGATGAAAGAGCCACCACTTGGGAGGAGTCTGTCTCTCAGCTGAGCTGTAGGACGGAGAAGAGAAAGAGAGAGAGGGAGAGAGAAAGAGAGAGAGAGGGAGGCTGCCATGTTGACCTTGTCTGGCTGCCAGACGCTGGGGGCTGGGAAAAATGGATGGTTAGAAGCGAGGGGGAGGTGACCAGGGTGGGGGGTCGCATGAGGAGAACGAGTGTGCAGAGGCGGATAAGTGGTCAGAACCATGGAAGAAGAAATACAGACCGCGAGTTGGAGCATGTGTGCAAACGGAGGAGGCAGCCAGCGCCTTTGTCATGTGACAATGAAATATTAACCCCTCACTGCCCAAGGAGGCCAGACCTCCTTTACCGTGACACGTCCTGCTAGCCAGTGGCTGCTAGCAGCCGTAGCCTCCTCCGCTCAGGTAACCGTAATCCTGCTGGAGTCGTGTCTCCCACGCCCCCTTGGTCCCTGACGGCTCCCCGGCTGACGAGCAGACTTGGAAGCTGCCGCTGGCGCCGCGTGGCTGGTGTACAGGTGCCAACCGGGGCCCCCCAGGGGGGGTGTGGGTGGGAGGGGCAAGGCTGAGGAACACAGAGCTCTAATCTGAATCAGGCCCTGAGCTGCAAGAATCTCAGAAGCGCATGACCGCTGGAAAGGACCGAGGGCAGAGGGAGAAAATTCAGCTCCAGAAAGTACAAATCCAGACCAAAGTTTTGTTCCAACCAACCAGCTGAGTACTCTGTGAATGTGACTCTTTATACTCAACAGACTGGTTGAAACAAATCTTGGTCTGGATTTGTACTTTCTGGACTTGAACTTGTACCCCCTGGTTAAGGGTTTGAGAACGGAGCTTTGGCATCATGCATAAAATTAATGTTTCTTG
>JAODKF010000050.1:11078296-11090894 GCA_026779585.1 Mormyrus proboscirostris | reverse complement strand
GAAGAACGGGGGGGGGGGGGTCAGTTCCAGACACATTCAGCGGCAATAAGGCGGTAAAGTGGGGAGGGCAGGGTTAGCACGTGTCGGAGTCCCATCTGCTGGTGACAGACCCTCCCCATCCCAGGACGGTCTGTTAGTCATCCTGAAAAGCACATGGGGCGGGGGGGCAGTCAGTGTCAGTCTTCAAGTTTGTGTGCGTATTTGTGTGTGTCTGTTTGTCTGGCTGTGTGTGTGTGTGTGTGTCTGTTTGTCTGGCTGTGTGTGTGTGTGTGTCTGGCTGTGTGTGTGTGTGTGTGTGTGTGTCTGGCTGTGTGTGTGTGTGTGTGTGTGTGTGTGTGTGTGTGTCTGTTTGTCAGTCTGTCTGTTTGTCTGTGATGCTGGGGTTCCTGCACTGAGCCTCACCCATTCCTCTTCATCCACGCCCTGGAAGGACTCCTGCGGCAGGGGGTCCTCCCTGTTCCCCAGCTTCGCCACCATGGCATTCAGCAGCTGCAGGGGAAAGACACTGTCATGTGACACGGGCACACAGCCCACAGGTACTGCTACATGTAACAGACATAAACACAGTCACATGACCGGAACATGGACTATAAACACAGTGCTTTTCCTGACACGCAACATTAACAGCACCAGCACATGCATACAAACACACAAGTTTGTATTCATATCTTTGTGGGTACTGTCCATTCATCCATGCATAACCCTAATCCCAAAAATGACAACCTTAACTCCTACCCAGCCTTTACCTTAACCATAAGTAACCAAACAAAATATCCCTGACTTTTGGAAATTATAATTAAAAAAAAAAAAACTGAGTTTCCCTTTGTGGGGATGGAAAAAATGTCCCCCCCCACACACCTCCTCTTTCTTCTGATCATCTGTCTTCTCTTCCAGGTAAACAGATGAAGGGAGGTATTTCCTTACAGGGGCCTCCTTGGGGGCTTCACTCACTGAGTAAGAGAAAAGCAGATAAAAAGGTGAGTCAGTTACAGGAACAGCAGGGAGACCAGTACAAGAAAAAGCAGATAAAATGGTGAGACGGCTACAGGACCAGCAGGGAGACGGGTACAGGAACAAAAAATAAAAAGGTGATACAGCTACAGGACCAGCAGGGAGACGGGTACAGGAACAAACAAATAAAAAGGTGATACAACTACAGGAACAGCAGGGAGACGGGTACAGGAACAAACAAATAAAAAGGTGATACAACTACAGGAACAGCAGGGAGACGGGTACAGGAACAAACAAATAAAAAGGTGAGATAGGTACAGGAACAGCAGGGAGGCAAATACGGGAACAGCGGGGGAGATGATTACGGGAACAAGCAGATGAAAAGATGAGACAGGAACAGTGGGGGAGATGGGTACAGGAACAAGCAGATAAAAAGGTGAGATGGGTACAATAACAGCAGGGGAGACAGGTACGGGAACAGCAGGGAGACAGATACAGGAACAGCGCGGGAGATAGGTACAGGAACAACAAGGTGAAAGGTACACATAAAAGAATGTTCTAGTACAATCTTGGACTTTTTAGACTAAATACACATGAGTATGGCAAAGACGCAGCACAATGGCTACAGACAGAGATGTTTGTTCCAGTCCCTATTTAAGCTTTTGGGCCGCACCAGGGATCATGTCTTTGGGACGTAGACTGATCTTGCGGTGCTGTCCATTGGCCCCTGACAGCCAAGAAGAGGCCGTCAATGTTGACTCCCACCAAACTGCTGTCTCTGGGAAGATGTCGTCCTGGAAGAACTCTTTCTGTGGGGTTTGAGATGGCAGACGGACCCGGTGAGTCTCATGCATAGACTCACCACTGCGGCTCACCTGGCAACACGCATGTGCTAAATGTGTCCCATGAGGAGCACGAGGACCCAAGCAGCCAGGTGCTTATGCATGTAGAGCTCTTCATGAAAAGCTGTCATGAAACACTTAATAATATGGAAAAAAAAGTCGCCTTTTATCAGTATGTCCAGCAGGGGGCGTCGACAGTTACCTTGACACGGGGCACCTTGAAAGCTACGGGTTCGATGCTGGTCTTGCTGAGCTTCAGTGCCCGGGCGATCTCGACGCTGCGAACGTCACACTCAGTCTTGGGCAGGAATGAGAAGCCCTGGAGATGGGATGCAAGAAGCTATCATGCGGACGCCCCCTTGGCCCCAACTACCCGCTCTGCGCATGGGGGTTGGTCTAGCAGAGGTGTACCTTGTGAGGCTCCGTAGAACTGAAGCTGCTGCACTCGAGGAAATATGGAGGCTCTGACAGGATCTCGTAGATATAGACGCGGGTGTCGCCCTGAAAGACATACACATGGTCGCCAATGCCCTCGTTCCACCCGCCCCCGACACCCAAAGCAGTCCATGCTGTACCTTCCCGGCGATGATGAGCACGCTGGTGTCGGCGTCATAGAACGGAATAAGCGTGGACGGTGACACGTCGGTGGATGCCATGGCCACGGGACCCGAGGACAGGCACTGGGCAGAGTACATGTATAGCTGTCTCTCGCTGCGGCTACAGGGGACACAAAGGGAGTGGACAGGGCGTTGGAACATGCACGGCATTGTGGGACATCAGCACTGAGCCAATACAAAATCATCTAACATTTGCCACTGGCTGGAAAATAATCTGGCATCAGAGGTCAGGGGCACATGAACACAGTCAAAGCCCCCCCGGTATTTTCCATGATGGTGTAGTTGCTGACAAAAGGGGTGGGGGGTATTAAACCAGGTCAACTGAGGCCCCTGCACTCTGGCCCGGGTAAGCCTGTGCCTTAAAGCACTCCTGTCAGTGGCAGGTTATCGGGGAACATTACTGCGACATTACTAGCAGAGTCATGTAATGCTTACCTGTCAAACCCAGACACCAGCAGATACTGACCCCCGCACACCCACACCACACGGCCTCCCCGGGGGCCCTCTGGGCCAGGGCCATCCTGTGGGAAGGTCAGAGAAGCCAGTGACCACCCTGAGGACCGAGGTAAGCCTGAGTCACTAGCTGTGGAGACTGTCGACCGCAGGTACCTTGACGGGCTCAGCAGACTTGCGCGGATCGTACACTCGCACCTTCCCATCTTTGCAGACTGTAGCCAGGAGGCAGCCGTCTGGGCTCCAGGCCATCCCAAAAATCTGCAGAACAAACTCATAACCAGTTATCATGCCGTATGGGTCTCCTTTGGCCCTTATACCTCTAGCTTCGCATGTGGCCCAGGCGCTATACACCTTTCCGCTGCCTTGCCATCCGCTAGTGATGTTCAAATGAAGCCTCATGAACTGCTTGCTGTATTTTCCGACCCCACTGGATGGCTCTCTATGTTAAAAAAAGGACTCAAAGCAAACAAAGAGCACCATCTACTGGGGCAAAATATACAGCAAATGGTTCATGAAGCTTCATTTGGCTATCACTACCATCCACCCACTGTCCGCCTATCGCCTCCGATCCCTGTCCCCTTCCATTTCTCCACCCACCCTGGAGTCTCACCTGGTCCTGGTGCCCCTTCAGGAGCTTCACCTCCTTCCCGGTCTGCAGGTCCCAGAGGCGCACGGTCATGTCGTACGAGGAGGACGTCAGCAGGCCCACAGCCTGGGGGTGGAAGCTGATGGAGTAGATCTTCTCCGTGTGCCCTGCAGGGTGGGACCCCAGTCAGCTTGCCTCATACGCCCAGCACCACATGGAGACCCTCTCCTGCTCGGGGTCATCCAAACTTACCCTGCAGGACACAATCTGGCTCCGTCAGTGTCTCCCTGAGGCCGCCCGCTGGCACCCGCCAGATGCGGATCTTGGCATCGTCACCCGCTGTGAGAGAGAACGGGCGGAGAGAGAATAAATGGATAAACAGACAAGTACAGGTGTCAATGGTGGACTGACCAGCATGAGACACCGGCCAGACGCTTACCCACGGCCAGCCTCTGTGGGTCGAAGGGGTCCCAGGCCAGGTCAGCCACATTGACCGTGTTCTGGATGGTGGGCAAGGTGGTGTCCGGAAGTTTCCCAGGCCGAGAGAGCTGAATGGGAGACAGCAATGCTGTCAGTCACCAATATGTGACTACAGGTTTGGGACAATTGATCACGGCCAGATGGTCATGAGGGCAGTGTGGCTGACTGTTGGGTTATGACAGTCAAAACGATCAAGTCAGTAAAGAGTCAAAAATGTACCAAGTTCATTTCATCATGTCCAAATAATATGGGCATGTCAAAAATTACATGTGTGTATTGGATGCTTGCTGCAAATACTGGGGTGACTTCATGAGGAAATGTTTTGAATTGGCTAACTTAACATACTTTAACAGACATAATGTGATTTTTTTTTTTTAAATGAGTTTTATACCCCCTCCCTCCCCACAGAGCCAGGCACCTCAAACACGGCGATCTGCCCCCCTGCGATGGCCAGGGGCACGGCCACCCGCTGCCAGTTGGCGCAGAAGCCATCTGACTCGCCGGGCGTGGTCAAGTTGAGCCCCCGCACGTTGGTGATGTGGGTGTCACGGTGCAGGACGCTGCCCTGGATGTGGCGGAATTTCGAGCTGGGGCCTATGATGGGGGGGGTGAAGGAGAGAGGAGGAGGAAGCAGGGTACAGAGGAAGAAAGAAACAGAGAGAAAGGATGAAAGAGGGACAAGTGTGGTGAAATAAAACTGAAGTGCCCTGTACCCTCCTGATAACAATGTTAACAATGTCGCCTCCTTGTGGCAGCCTGAGATAGCGCCCTACCCAGCATGTTTTGTATGGCTCGTGAGCTTTGGCTAGGGCTGGGCAGGAATCCCGAGGACAGGCCGCTGGTGGAAGAAGGGGAACGGGAGGGTGCGGCACTGCTGGTGGGTGTGGTCAAGGGGCTGCTGGAGGTGGAACAGCCGGGAGGGGCTTCCTGTCGGTGGGGGCAGGGGGTTGAGGGTGGTGGGCAACCGAGAGAGGAAATATGTTGGATTTTATTGGTTTCACCACACAAACATATAACTAATATCAGCCAAAACATGACCAGACAGGCAAGACAGGCACACTCAGTGCTGTACAGTAACCGACATTTCATAGGTAAAATATCTAGCTGTAACTAAGGCGCTTTCACTTGTATTGGACCAGAGTTTTTCTGAGCCACAGGGCGAACGCAACGCACGCACTCAGAGTCACAGAAATCCCATCTTTCTCATTAGTGGATTCGCACTGCTTCCCATGTCACTCACCTCACTGCTCCGTCCCCTGGGCAGCCCTGTCTTTGGCGCCCCCTGCTGGGCTGGCTGGGACCTGGGCTGTGGCCGTTTGGCCGGGTGCAGGCTGACCCTCTGGACCTGGGAGATACCGGGGGAAGAAGTCCTTGTGGTTGTATTGTCAGTAACTGTGTGGATGTTGCTGTAAGGCTACATGAGTTTCCAGCACAAGCTGCATCTCTGCCATCTGTCCACATCCTGATGGACCAATCCGTACCCTTTGACATGATGAACAACCAGGTCCTCCTGTCCACCCTCTCAACTGGGCATCACAGGTCGCTGAGATGGTTTGAGTCTTACCAAGAGGGCACATCCTTCCAAGTATCATAGGGAGCAGAGCTATCAAGGTCAACCCAGGTGTGCCTCAGGGTTTGGTTCTGGGTCCCACCACTTTTCCCTGTGCACAACCTCTCTAGGTCTCTTCAGCCAGTCATATGGCTTCCACTAGCACTACTATGCAGAAGAAATTCAATTCCACCTAGCTTTCTCTCAAGAGGATACCAGAGTGTTGGCTTGGATTTCAGTCTGCCGAGTGAGATCCCTTTCAAAGGCCAAGCTCTTTGTCTTCCCTGCTAACTATAACAATTGTCACAACTTAATTGTACATTTTTGATCATCGAAGTCAGACGCTTGACAGCTGTTTGCTGGTAATATACTATGCGCTTCCCTTGCACGCCACTTTGAACCAAAGCGCCCACTAAATAAATAAACCAATGTGTAAGAGTGTAAATCTGGTGATTCCTCACCGGTGTGCTGCCACCTTCCCACCACTCTGTAGCTGTCATAGCCGCCGTCTGGCCTACAGTGTCCGGGTACAGGTCAGCGTGAAAGTCCTGTCCAGGCTGGAAGATACAGACACACGTACCAGTGTTAAGACTCTTCTGCATTAACATGTGCGATAAACAGGTATCACCCAGCAACGGAGGGTTGGGCTGCTGAGAACGTGGAACCGTGAGCGACCTCAGTCGCTTCACTGCTCTGCAGCCAGTGGTGCCAAGGTTGAATCAGGCCAAACTGACGAGATTCTTAGTCAGGAGATCCCTTTTCCGCTTTTTTTGTCATGTAAAAGCTAGTCAGGTAGCATGTGACACTGCTGGCTATGCAGCCATGGAGGGGAATATTCAACACCATAAACTGCACCCAAACACACTGGCATTAATGCTCTGCTGAAACAGAGAGAGGGCTCCCCTTGTCCTGTAATTATAGCTTTTATGTTAATTACTGAAAATTGCTGCTCCAAACAGGAAAATTTACAAACAGCGCCGTGAAAATCTTCTGCTGTGTTATTGCCCTTGGCACTAGATACAGATACAGTGTCCAACCAAGAGGTCACAGAAGGTCAGTCCCGAATGGCTCTGGGAGCAGTAGGTACAAAGCAGGGTCGGGGTACAAATTAGGGTCAGGGTACAAAGACACTGCTTTGTCACATGCTCAATATTAATGAAAAAAGGTTAAAAATAAACGCACCTAACTTTTGGGGTCTGCATGTAGAGTTCAAAGGTCAAAGGGGAGGAATTAGAGGTCGGAGGTCTGTCAGGGCTCACCTTGCGGGGGACGTGGTAGCTGACCGGCACAATGTAGCTGTCGGTGAGCTGCAGGACCCGCAGCACCTCGCACGACATGACATCAAGCGCCAGCTTGGGCACCATGGCGACGCCGCGGGTCGCCGTCTCGGTCAGACATTGGCTCACTGACACAGAGACGGAGGTAATGGTGTGAATGTGCAACTGGCCAAAACAATCTGTCTGAGAGACATCAGCGTGAAGGGGGGGGGGGGGGCAGGAAATGGCAAACAACCACAGCGGGCTCACCTTGCGAGAGGAAGGGCTCTGTGGCCGACACCTCGAAGCAGTCGATGACACTGTCCCCCTGTGAAGGCACAGAGGTGGCCAAAAGCATAACTAATCACAGCTGGATATGTGACATCTTTTGCATATCATTTACGTGTTATCTGCATAAATGTGTAGCTTATGGAAGAAGTTATTACTCACCTTTGCTGACATCACCAGCAATCCGGAGTCAGGGTCGAACAGCGGGATAAGGATTCTGGGGGAAAAAAGCAGAATGATCATTATTTATCCAGAATACTCACGATTAAATACGAACAACTGTACACCAAAAATCAATCGCGATTTAGAAGTAAAGTAATCACATATGGCCACTAGATGGCGAAAAATACTCAAAAAAAAATTAAAAGGCCATAGGCTACATAATGGAAACGCCAGGAGAAAAGGACTTCAACTTTGAAGTAATTAAAGGCAAGCCATATTAGGCTGAATTCCATTTAGGACTTTAATTTTGAAATGACGGTCATATTAGATTGAATGCCATTTAGCAGTATGTGGCAGGTATTAAACTGCTCTGCTATTCAACACTTTTGTTTGAGCTTTTAAAGCAACATGGAGCAACAAACAGTTTCCAAACAGGCCAGAATCAGTGCTCAAAGTGCATCAGTTACAAAAATATGGCAAACATAAACAAACTTCATCAGCAGAGAGGTCACAAATTGGCTGTCCGGCGTACACCCAATGGGAGAGCTGTTCAACATCACAGCAATACAGCTCCCAAAACCATGACATCAGCATCTCTGTGGCCTGGTCTGAAGAAAAACTTTACGTGGTGAATTTCACTAAGTTTTGAAACTGATTGCATCCAAGGCCAATCCATAAAGATGCAAAATAGCACAAAATCCGGACCCCTGAGCAAGAAAATGGTAATATGGTCCTTCAGTTTTGTTTTTCTTGCTCCTGGATGGGGCTGCTTTTGGAGAAGGTCACATGATGCTTTTAACAGAATGTCAGCTGGTATGGGCAGCCATTTTGTAAGAATCATTAGCTCTCTGCACGGTTATATAATTTCACAGGAACGGATGGCATCTATGACGCAGACTCCGCCCGGGGCCATGCAGTCATATTTATATACGCTAATGCTAATCAGGAGGGCAGCCATTGACACCAAGATGTCAGAAGCTTGACTGCTCTTACCGATCATTTATGAACATGTGAAAGTTCGGGAGCACAGACTGCCAGGCAAATTTCCAAAGCCCTCATTCCTCAAAGGCATCTCTTCACAAAGAATCGTACAGAATCCCACCAAACACACTTCAGGGCTAATATGACCAGTAAAGATGAAACAAAGCAGTTTGAAAACCGTTTGAATTGAAAATACAGTGTCAGCATTAATGATACAGTTGCAGGCTTAAATTTATATCAGCCAAAAATCTGTTAAAGCAGCAGAAACTGACACGGCCCTCAGCAGTAACCATATTACTGACATTTTCTTCGAGGTTATGAGCTTATGAGAAGCCTTGTTATTTAGACTCTCGCATGATTTTTGCAGTAAATAATAAGTGGAATTACCTGTCTTGAAGCAAACTTTTGAACTTGTTTGTGCAGAAAATTTCAGTATGCTACGTCTAAATCATAAACAATTTGAGCCGAATCAAATCATACGGTATCTGCATCACTCAGATTACCAAATCGCTTTGTTTGATGGTATCGTTTTAGTATCGTACTGCGGACCATGTCCCGGTATGTTCCCATAACCCACGACCTGAACAGCACGATCCCCAGGAAGACCAGATCTAAGGCAAAAGGTAGCCCTGCTCATTATTCGGGCTGTGACGTCAATACTCCAGGTTTCTGTTACTATGTCCCTCCTGCGGCCCCCCCGCCATTCATCACGCTTGCCTCCTTTATCTCTATTCACCAAGACCAACAGTTCATAACAGACAGAGTTCAGCGTTTAATGAAGGAAACCCGGAGATTGATTATCCAGCTGATATTAAACAATCTTCATCGTGTGTGTGCGCAGAATCGCCACCAGATGCTTATCGTTACGAGAAAGTGAAAACAAAATGAGGGACGGAATGTAAACAGTACTGGAAGCGCCTGGCTTTGCACACACACACATACATTTTGCGCTGTCTTGTCTTCTGCATGTGGAGTGCAGTGCAGGGGACATTTGAACCGAATAAAAATGAAAATGATTATCACTCATAAAATCCATGAGGCAGAAAACACCACGTCACGCTACTCCAAACTGGCACGGATGCCCATTGAAGAGTACAGAGGGAGATAAGTGGTTGATCTGGCAGAGAGATAATACTTGTCAGGGAACTGGTATGTAGCAAGCAAAAACGACAAGTGTCTGCATTCAGGCAGGTGGCAGCATGTGGGTCAGGTCAGCTCAGCGGTCACCCTGCATAAAACCACGTATAGCAATAAACCATTTACTACACTCAATGCCTCCTCTGCTGCCCCCTAGTGACATGCTTCTGTAATGACACAGTCTACCAGTCACATTATGAATAAGAGAACAGTAATTCAGCTGTAATTTCCTGTGCCCCCCATTGGCAGACTGGCCACTGACAGACTCACAGATACACATTTGGCTAGGCCGTTACACCACGTGGCAGTTTCCCCGAACGGAGTGCAGCGTTCCAGACCCAATGCACCATGTGCTCCTAGCAGTCATCGCACTCCTCAGTCCCTACTCAGTCACCACACTCCTTTCCTCAGTCATCACACTCCGCTTCTCAGTCATCACACTCCGCTCTTCAGTTACCACACTCAGCCCCTCAGTCACCACACCTTTTCCGCACTCGTATGACACATTCATGAAATATTCCTGATAAGGCGCCTTTCCTCGCACCGCAGGACAGAATAAATCTCATACTCCCTCATCATAAAGCAAGCAGTCCTCAGTGTCTGCTTGATGTCAAAATACAAAATGTGCAAACAAAAAAATTTTTAGCTAAGAGGGCCTCGTTAATTACCCTTTATTATGCACATTTTACAAATATTTATTGAACGGAACGTTAAACCACATGGTGCACGAAGCACATCTGTGATTGGGCAATGTGACGGCCACCTTCTTCCATAACTCTGCCCATATCAGTGTCTGTTAAAAAAAAAAAAAAAAAAAAAAAAAGCCTTTGGAAAATGACAGGAAAAGTCATCACTGCTGGATATGCTGACATCATCGCCTGCTGAGGAATCCCCACTGGGGGTTGGGTGATGCTAGTACAAGGCCAGGCGTGCCGGGGGTCATGCATGAACCGGTGTTAGCATTTTTCCCATAGAAATGGATGAGCGGTCCCCAAAAAGATTATGTCTACCCAACATGTGCATGTATATGTGTGTGTGTGTGCTGCAGGAATGACTGTACCCACGGCTGAGATAAGCATACTGAGATATGGACACAAAATAAAGGAGAGAAGAAAGACTGATGGACAGGGTGAAGAGAGACAGGGTGCATTGGGGGGGGGGGGGGGAATCTGGATGATTATAAGGAGGAAAAGACGGACAAAAAGCATTAACTGTTGAAAATTGTGTGGGAGGGAGAAGTGGAGGGGGAGGTAACTTGCAGGAATTTCCAGTGAGTAGGAACTGGAACAAGCGTCTGAAAACTGAAGAGTCTCAGACATCCAGCCCCAGGGCAGCCGGTCAGAGCGAGTGGGGGCAGCGAGCGGAGGCAGGGATTGGGGGCAGCGAGCGGAGGCAGGGATTGGGAGCAGCGAGCGGTCAGCAGCAGACAGCGGTTCAGCAGCTCAGCAGAAGTATATGTCAGCATTAATAGGGATGCCATGCAACTCAATTATCCCCCATGGGCTCATCAAATTGCCCAACCTGAGGCCTGCGAGATGCAACTCCAAACCGCAGATGCCTCTCACAGGAGCAGCTTGGCTTTGCCTCGTGTAACCGCAAAGCGGCAAAGACCGGATCTACCTGTGTCTCGCTGTCAGACGCCACACCTCTGCTCCATGTGCGTTACACTACGCGCGCTGAGGTATAATCTGGCAACCCATCCAGGTACAGACCCTGGCTCGTCGCAAATCTGGCAACCCGGATAGATACAGATTGGGCCTCGAGGCTAATCTGGGAACCCATCCAGGTACTGACCCCATTCAATGCAAATCTGCCAACCCGCATGGGCCTCGAAGCTAACCTGGCAACCCGTCCAGGCTATTAAAAGAAGTACATGCCAGCAGAGGCAACAGCGTTGCAATGTGGCATGGATTTGGGGTTAACGGCGATGCTAACCAGCAATGAAGTCATCATTCCTGGCAGTAGTGTTCAGAAATTAGGAATAAGACAGCTGGACTAGATATACAAAAACAGAATGTTAAGCCAAAAAGTAGATCCAGGCCTCCCCTTACTCTGGAAAGGGTGGGACGCGCTCCATGTGTGTGCTAACTGTTTGTATCTGTGGAGTCATGGACACTGGATTCTAAGGGTAATTTCAAAATAAAAGACCCTCATAATGACTCTTTAGCTGTCCAGGTACCAAACCCCAAGTCCCTGTCATTCTGCCCTCCATGTAGGGGGGGGGGGGTTACTATCGCTGCTGGATTCCGGCGTGCCTTGGCAAAATCACATCGTACAGGTGCTGCCTGGCTACCCCGTCCCCCCACCCCCGCCCCCACCCCGAGCTGTTAATTTTGAAGGAATTACTGAGGATATGCCGTGTCCCTGTGGGGGGGACAAGGCGTCTGCCTGATAGCAGCGGGGCGGCCCGCGGAGCCCGATTGAGGGGGTGCCAAGCCGGACCTCTTCAATCGGCTCCTGGCAGGACGGGCTTTAATTAAATCGAGAGCCAGTCCAAGCCGGGGGAGCGGACAGCCACCCTGAGGTACCGCTGGCTACAGCGGGGACACGGGGAGTGTGCAGCCGCCTGCCAACGAACAGGAGGAGCGCAGACAGTAGGTAGGCATGCTGGGACAAAAGTCAAGTTCAGCCAAGCGTCACTCTGGATGAGGCAGTTTAACTTAACACTGCTGCTCCTCTTAATGCTCCTGTTCCATCTGATGTTAAGTTGTTCTTAACACTCTTTAACACTCATGTTCCTCTGTTCTTCAATCCATCCCACGATCAGAAATGTGCAAAATGGCATCATGAAGCAGAAGAGAAATGCTGAATGACATGCACAGGAACGCAGAGCCCAGGAGAGCGGACACACACACACACACACACACTTTATCTACCTGTGAGTGTATCCCCTAAGCAATACAATCAGCATGATGTGCACTGTAAACACCAATGTATAAACAGTGAGTCAAACACAGGAGTGAAATCGCTGACGCAGATCTCGCTTCCCTCACATAAAAAAGGCGTGATGCTGGTTTTTACATCCAAAGCAATAACATGAGAAGCGTGACCAGGGGTGAAAGTAAGCCGGTACGCTCCAGTACAACGTACCATTATAAGATTTACAGCCGGTACGTAGTACTGGTAAGAGTAGAGGGTCTATGCGGTCTAAAAAACACATTTACAAATGAGTAACATCCGCTGTTTAAGTTGAAAACACATCTACAAACAAAATGCAATTTGAGACATGCATTCGATGAAGAGAATAGCGTTTAGGCTACTCGAAATAGCTATTAGTCTGTGGTGCACTTGCA
>JAODKF010000050.1:11027748-11040610 GCA_026779585.1 Mormyrus proboscirostris | reverse complement strand
AAAGCGTTTAAAAATAAGTTTGCAAAAGTGTTACAGTCAAGCGATGCCTAACAGCAAAACATTGTGTGTGCTGCTGTGTGTGAGTGTGTGTGTGTGTGTGGTGTGTTTATGTATTATCCAGCATTAAATGTGCTATCCAGATTTTTATTTTTTCATGTTGATTTTGGATTTTTTGCCTGCAGAATCTTCCCACAGATTTCCTGAGAAAAACCAGGAGAAAATGAAGGAATGTGGGGGAAAGTCAGAAAGAGAGGCCTTCTCCGGGACTTTTGCTGGCCGCCCTCAGAAGGCGACACGGCCATCCAACCGTCCCAACATGGCGGCACGAGCGGTAGGGGTTTTGAGGCACGGGGGGTCAGCGACATTACAGGGCCCTACAACTCAAGTGTATAATGAGCCCAAGGCCTGACTGTGACTGTCAGTCACATGCACCCCCCTTTCCAAACCCCGCCGTAGGCAGCCATGGCCCCCTGAGGCCTCAGGCAGCTGTCCACCTGACAGTCACCCAACTTGGTCTAAAAGCAGAGCAGAATGGGGCAAACGTGTCTGCTGAGAAGACGGGGGTGATGACGAGGTCACAAGCCGCTGAAACGCATCACGGTTGGGCAGCGGCCAAGGCACCCAGCACTCTGCGCCACGCTGTCACGCGCCACGCTTTCATCCTAAGTTTTAGCGCTACACTCCGTCTGCAGACTGACATTTAACGGGCACGTTCCCCTCACGCGACCCTTATCCGAGATTTAAAAAAAAAAAAAATAAAAAAAAATTCAGATGTGCAGTAATATTTAAATAGAAAATTATAAAGTATAAATATTTCCTCCGGAGATAACCAACACCGGTGGGAAGTCGTGTTAAACAGACACAGTCGCCTTCCGGAATGCCTCCGCGTGACGATTTTTCACCACGTTAACGCCGTGATTTCGGAAACAGCACCCCCCACCCACGGCACCCCGGGCCCTGCCTGACAGGGACGGCTCAGCAGCGTGCAAACGCACGCATACCAACCCGCGGTACGACCAAGGACATCGGATCGGATCTCAACGGCTACGCTTCAGAGACGCCCGTCTAGCGACGGCAGTGGTGCCAAAAGGCGGGAAGGAGAATGGGTCGCACGGCAACCACGGAGAGGGGGGGCGCAACCTGATACCGGATGCCGATTTGCCGAGGAAATCACCCGAGCGTGAAAAACAGGGACACTTCTGACAGTGAGAAAGCTAATGGGATTCCCAAGTTAAATGAGACGGGGAACAAAGACGACCTGCTTTTCTGCACTGACACTTAAGACTTCATGATAAAAGCTTCCATTAAATGTCATTTACTAAAACATAGATATCTTCTACCCTAACCTTGTCCATGGTAAGCGGTTCGAAGGTGGTTAAATAGATAAACTTCCTTTTCAAGGCGCCTACCCCCTGCATGCGTGCTGGGGGGGGCTTCACAAGCTGGACATCCCTGAAGCACACACACAAGTATAAAGAATTCTGGAAAAGCACGGGGGGGACAACATCGTGCCGTGACATACATGTCCCAAATCCCCCCACCACCACCACACACAGGACAGGAATGTCAGCTATAGGTCCCATTCAGACGGCTGCATTAAGCAGCCCCCACCACCCCCCTCCCAGAGCAAATGGAAGCATCCCTAATACACGGCATAACTGTAGAGTCACACCATCAGAGACTGTGAAGTCTCTGTAGAGTCACACCATCAGAGACTGTAGAGTCTCTGTAGGGTCACACCTCCGAGGCCTTCGACATCAGACACGCCCTTTTCACCGGTGTTCCGCAGGGGAGCAGACGAGGGCTCCCGTACGTCGCAGCCGGAAAACCCGAGATATCCGGAATGCCAACACTGGCGCCAGTCCGCATGGAGACTAGGGTCCAGCTCGGCACCCGTCGTGTCTGCAGAAACACTCAGCCTCACAAAATACCCTTTCATAAACCTTATATTTGCTATAAATACACATTTTCTTTGGGCTGAAATGTTCCTGTATTATTTTGTGGACAGGCCCGGGTGCCCCAGAATGCAGCGGGAGCACGTGCCGGGCGGCGCTCGGACGTCCGCAGGGCGGCGTTACCACAACAGCGGCGCGGCGCCATTAGATAAACAGCGGCGACGATGCAGGAGGTCCAAACCAATGCGTCCGACCACGGTCCCGCGCATGCGGGTTGGTGACGCAGGAGAGCTGGACCGCCGGCCAAAATGGGCGTGATCAGGACGGGTCTGCAGCAACAGGGCCGAACCAGTTCAGTCTCTTCAGTACTTCAGACCATCCAGAAGCTTCAGAGCGCGCAAACCTCTGCTCTGATGTCAGCTGTGGACACGGGAAGCTGGCCGGACGATGAATGTACAAACTAGCCTCATCGAACTGTAAACGAACACAAGACCTTAAAGAAAACAGGCTGAGACGTCGATCACTTGCGCAAAAGTACCACCGCACACCCCGAAATGTCTCCATTTATCTGTTTATTTGTGTTCCTCTCCTCCCCGGAGAACATTACACAAATAATTCTGTGAAGAACCACCCGCCCCCCCCACCACAGCAGCTGTCAGCACACACACCCCACGGTTTCCCCAGACCTCTCTGGCGGTCCCTCCACCGCCTTTTCCTCATCCATCTTGTGCTCTGGGAGAAAAGGGGAGGGACGAGCGCTCAAGCGGCGTGACTGGCAGCGACAAGCGCCAATGACCAAGCGCCACGTCACGGACGTGGCCCGGGCGGCTGGCACATGTGCTTGCGTACTTAATGAGTTCGTTATAAAGGGTCCCTGGGCTGCGACTGTGCTAATGAGCGCATGGATGGAGGACATGGCACGCATGTGCCGTGCTCCGCGCTGGGCGCCTCATAGCCTCTCCAGGCTCAGCACGACACCATTCTCCCTGGACTAACCCCAACCCCCACTTAGATGCCCTTAACTGCCCCCGCATCCTCCGCTGTCGGTGGTGGAGCAGGGACAGGCACCAGATCCGAGTGGGGACCAAAATCAACAGCTAGAGCTCCCATAAGGCTGGGGCCCTCTTGTGGTGGTTGGGGCCATTTTGTGGCTGAGGGCCCCCCAATGTGGCTGGGGCCCCTCTAAGACTGGGGCCATCCTGTGACTGAGGGCCCCTCTCAGGTCACGGTAGCGTTAAGTCGCATTTGGGGATCTATGCTGGTTGCAACTGGGACAAAGTGAACTAACCCAATACATTGGTCGTTCGTCAGAGCAGGTCGGGAGAAGTGGGGGGGAGGGGTATCTGGCTAGCATTAGCGGCCGCGTTAACCGTGCAGCATGAGTGGGCTTCCAGACAGCTGGTCCGGCTCCACCATAAAGCTGCTCCAGAATGGAAAAGCTTTTAATTCATCTTTCAAATCAGCAGCAGGTTCAGGCAGAGGCTGCGAAGCGCAGGCCAGGTGCAGGACAGGGACACGGCCAGAGGAACCCAGGAGGTCCAGGGAGGCCCCAGGAGGCTGTTCTGGGTAAAATCCTCATGGAGAAGCAGTCTGGCTTGACAAACAAAATAAACAAAAGCAAAACCAAGGCTGATGTCACTATGAATCATTGTACAGCGAGGAGTATTAAAATCTTGCATCTTTACGAAAGCAAGCACCCAAAGCTGTGACGTTACTTCCTATAAGCTGTATTTATCCCGCTTGATTCAATTAAATGTCATTTATTTTTACAGAGAACCATTCCCAATGTCCCCAAGCTGTCCCAGTTACAGTCACAGGGATTTCGAACAAATGGCAAATGGCTGTTCATTATTTTTATAAAATGCCACTAACAGTCACAGCACGGTAGCAGACCGAGTCCGGGTTAGCTATCTGTCTGGAAGTGCACACAGTGAGGCTACCGACTCCGGTCTCATCTGACCCTTGGGCACTATGTAAGAATAAAAGCAAAATGCCGGAATAGATGTGATAAAATGGGCATTGAGCCTGAAGATGAGGGAGATACAGAACAGGCTGCTACAGATACGCTCAGTCCAGTTTAGACCCCGATGGTTACTGGGCTGATACCAGCTTTGAGACATTAGCGGTAGATTTGGCCCAGTTTGCTACCAGGGAAAGCTCACTGGATGACGGTAACTGAGAGACACAGATACCGATGCGGACTGCGGCACGGTTCCCCACACATTTACCCGAGGGCCGTCATCCGTCATGCCCCTCGGGATCTGCCACGGCCGACGCGGCACCCCGCCTCATTCGCTTCTCGGGCCGAACTCCGCGCGACCCTTGGGCGGGCGCCGCGGAAAGGAAGAGGTGCTGAGTGCGGCGAAAAGCGCCTGCTCAGCGGACGGCCCGGCGTCCAGCCTCCCCCCACCCCTGCTCTGCCGCGGGCCGGCCGCCGGCGCCCCCGTTGTTCCGCTCCGCGTAAGGCGAACCTCTGGACGGGATCCTACAGAAACAGCCGGCGATAGACACATTGCTGCGCGCCGAAAGGCACCGTCCTCCAGGTGTCTCACCGCGCAGCTCCCATGATTTTTTTCCTCCCTCTTTTTTTTTTTAAGGTGTGAGGACATGTGTCACGGCGCGCCGGAGGCTGTACCTCCACGTCTCCTTACTTATTTCAGGAGAGGGCCTGCGCAAAAAAAAAAAAAATAAAAAATCGGATTAGTATGGCTATGGGTACACCAGCAAAACAGACCTGGGCTAGTGGGCAGGACCTTCATCTTTATGACGTCATAAGGAACCAATCAAATACAGAATAAACGTAAACAATTCTGTGCTCATGAGACATTGGTTTAGCTGACTACTTTGTCTCATTCAAGGAAATACACACGCGTGGCTTTTTGGTGGCAAACACCACTTACCACTGTCGCACCAGCCTACACGATACACCATTCTATTCTAATTTTACTTTAATCAAAAACCCGCTACAGCTGCCCTCCAATTCCTCCTGCTGACTAGTTTATACCTCTGCTCCAGCGGCTCTGACCTTTGACCTCACGTGTCAGGCGCAAAAAGCGGGTTCGTGCACCTCTTTCGGGAGGAAACGCGCCGATCGGCCGTCACCGGCAGCTCGCAGTGTTTTTAATCCAGGCCTGCCCTCCCCCCCCCAGCCTGCGTCCACGGCCTCTCCGATTTCACAGAAAAGCGACAGAAGGGGAAAAAGAAACAGAGAAATCTGCCCTGGAGTCCAGAAAATATTCCCTTTCCTGAGGTCTGCGATTCTCCATCTCCTCTGCCAGCAGCAGCCCAAAACTATGAGGAGTATTCTCAACTCTGTAATTTAAAACACATACGCGCACACAGACCAGCATGCGCGCGCACACACAGACACACGTATAGGTTAACAAGGCGTAACACAGGCACACCATGCTCAGGCACCGTGCCCTCCGTGCTGACTGCCTCCATCCCGGACCTGGGAGCCGGGGGTACGGCGAAGAGACTCCACAAAGGCTTGGGCGGGACACGGAGACGCGGGAGCTGTGCAGGTGACGCAGGAACACAGACATGGGACCAACGGTGACAACAGGGATCCACATGAGGACGAATTCTGAGGGACCAACCACCCCCCACACACTCACACCTAACACCTCCATCTACGGCAAAAACAGGCAATATCCACAGGGGGCGCTGTCCCAGCTACAGCACCCCCAGTGTTTCTCTAAGCCCCGCCCACAAGGGAACTCCAGACTCATGAGCTCACAGATACAATTAGTAACAATAATACTACATTAAGTAGCAACAATAAGCTTTCACCATATAGTGCTACTGCTTGCAACTGACTTCCAGATAAAAAATGAGTATATGATAATATAAAAAAGAAGACGTATGCTAAGCTACAAAGGAAAAAAAACCCATGGTGGATTAAAAAGAGGGAAATGAGTAAAACATAAATGGAATGTAAAAAGCGCACAGCTGTCAGGGATAAAGCAGCTGCAGAAACAAAACATTAATACAAGATGAATATATTCATAATAAAACAAGGAAATGGGAGATGAGTAAACGGCCCTGGAGGGTTCATTCTCCGCTGGTACCATGTGAGTGTTAATAACTGCAGTGAGTGTTAATAACTGCAGTGAGTGTTATTACTACAGTGACTGTTACAGCAGTGAGTGTTATTACTGCAGTGGCTGTTATTACTGCAGTGGCTGTTATTACTGCAGTGGCTGTTACTGCAGTGGCTGTTACTGCAGTGGCTGTTATTACTGCAATGACTATTACAGCAGTGAGTGTTACGGTGAATTTCATAGGCAACCCTTCCCTGAGGTACCTCTCAGCCCAAGAGCATGCCAAGGTGCCACGTGGCCTGTCGCTGTCATGGGGCCTGGGACTCGAGGACATCGGTGCTCTGATTCCAAACATTTCAGGGCATTTTTTCGTCCCCAGAATTGTCGTTTTAGCTCCACATTAAAGCAGCCAAATGAAATTATGCAGCGCAGTTACCGCAGAAACTGAAAGAAGCAGAACTGAACGGACAAACTGAGATTCACCCTTCAAATTGGCCCAAACCCGGGAAGGTAGACACGTACTTGGATGCGGTTCTGGCCCCGCGGGTCGGGCACGTGAACTTTGATGATGCTAGACTGCTCTGGCAGGGGGAACAAACAAATATATATCATAAAATAAAATAAAATGCAGACTCAGAGCTTTCTTTTGCTCCTTGGCAGGGAGGACATTAATTTGGGTGAAAGCGTATACTGCTCTCTAACCTCTAATACTCTCAGAAAGTTGAGGAAAGAGAAAAAATAGAGCGGAGATGAGGTCCAAAGACGACAGCGGGCCGGGAAGGAATGCAGAACCGGATCCAGGGCCCAAAGACGCTGACGGGCTTTAACCCATCAGCTCTCAGACCTGGGAGACCCAGCAAATCCTCACGGTCCAGTGTCAGGACCTCCATTAGCTTCCGGCGAATTCACACAGCTCTGCTCCGCAGTCGCGCACACAAACGGGCCGTAGAATCATGTGACCTTTGGACACTAAGATGCGGACAAAGGCTCCAGCCTCGCAATCCAAAGCAAAATATGAGCCATTTCATCTAATCATTTAATCTGTTACCGTTTAGATTTTGATTAGTTGCCGATAAGGCTGGGCTTACGAAAGCCTCGAGGAGGTCGGTGACGTCACCTGCCGAAAGTGATAACACATGTGGAAACTGGCAAACTCGTCCGCCCTCCGCATGTGAGTCACCGGGCCTGGACAGATGCTGCCATGGCAACCTTCTCCAGCCCAGGGAACAGCAGCGATGACAACGACGGCAAAAGTTAGATGCCGAAAGTGATGTGGGACCAATAAAGAAATCTTTACTCGATATTAAACTTGCAAACAACCAGGCTTAAAAGCGGGCCAAGCCATTGGATTAATAAGCAACAAGTGGCTGTGGGAATTCGGACTAGACTGTTCAGTAAAGTGCAGATGGAGAGAGTGAGAGAGAGAGTGGGAGCTAGAGAGAGAGAGAGGGAGGGAGAGTGTGAGAGAGTGTATTCTCTCGCCGTACCGTCTACAACTATGGAAAGCCACGGACTTGTGATGTCACACTGAGTGCTACGGCCCTCCCTCCCTGCAGTCAAGCCTTTGGACACCATCAGGTTGCCTGTCGCCGTGTGAGAATCAGGGTCACACACCTGGCCCTCTGGCTCAGACGTAGGGCTAGGTCACCTGCGGAGAAAGACTAGCCCCCACATCAGGCTTTGGCGCTGCTCATGTGCAATGTAAACCCATTAAAAATCATAATAAAACAGTAGAAAGCTAGCTTACCTGAACTGGCGTCAGCTGAGCCCGGGGATCAAACACACGCAGCTTTTTGTCCTGAGGAGAACCAAGGAGAGACAAACACACACATTAAACGAAACCCACAAGCACTAAATGAAAAGCATGCCAGCTCCTTTCCCAGCATGCATCACAGGGCCCGTACAGGAGCATGCACGCAGCATAGCCTGCAGCCGGCATCGCTAAACGAACACCCAGCGCGATCCGCTTCATGGGCAGAATATCCGGGAACAAATAACTCTGCCGTGCTATTTTTAAGAGCCGTAAATCCTTAAAATAAACAGGTCAGAGTTCAGGGCTGGGGACGCCAGGCCAGAAGGAGCCCGAAGACGTCGACACATCTGCGGGTGATTAGTTCACGGAGGTCAGGAGGAAGCAAAGCGAAAGAAAGATCGCCAGAGAACCGGCAGGCAGTTTATCTAGAATAAAGCTCCGTGGTGTGAGGGGTCTGCGGGCCAGGAACAGCTCACACTGAAGAGCCGGACTGCGGCAACAACATATCGCTTAAAATAAAAAAATAAAGCGAGAGAATTGGCACTGTGAGGCGGTTTGGGTTCCTCTAGAGCCCCCGGCCCCTCAATCAGGCCCTTGTGGGATCAGACTTGGCGGCTCGCTGGCTGTTGACCCTGGCAGCTAAGAGGAGCATGCCGAACGCACCGGCCGACAGCTCCGTGGTGCCGAACGCACCGGCCGACAGCTCCGTGGTGCGCTATATCACAGCACAGGTTAACCTTTGATGGGGGGGGGGGGGGAAGGGGACTGGGATCTTGTTACTCTGGTCTGTACGGCTGCTGTCACCCTTCAGGCCTGAACCAAACCCGCCGCCCCCCCTGCCCCTGGATGAGATATTCTGGGATGATGACGTCACACCTACAGTTTGATATGTATTCCATGCCTCCATGCAGAAGGTGGCAGGGCGTTTGCCGCCAGTGGCAGTAAAGTAAAAATACTGCGGCACAGAGAATGCAGAAGGCACACAGCGGGTGTCGCGCAGCCGCAATGCGCCCCCCCGCGCAGCCCCAATGCGCCCCCCGCGCAGCCAGGGTCCACTTGCAGTTACTTAGCGGATGCTTTTACCTAAAGGGATGCAGGATTCTATGAGAAAGCAAGGTCAGCCAGTCCCTGGAGCAACTCGGGGATCAGAACCTCAAGGGCCCAACCGTGACATTACTCTACTGACCCGGGGACTTGGACTGATCACACAACCGATCACAGACAAAGCACCCTAACTGACCGAGCCAGACAAGCTTCCCAGTCAGCAGTGAGACACACTATCCAGGCCAGCAGGACATCTCACTCAAAGGACTGTCACAGACAGGCGAAACCCACAAGCACTAAATGAAAAATAGCAAGTTTGTATTTTTTTTTTTTGTTAAAAAAGCCCCCCCCCCCCCAGTCATCAGGGTCCAGCCACCTCACCCTGACCCAATGACCCCTATCCATCCTGCATGTGGCAGTAATCAGGACAGCCAATCAGGAGAGGGACGGCCACTGATTGGGCGGAAATGAGCACTAATGGGAACATGCTGCGGGGGAGGGGGGGGCGCAGCCAGGGTGATGGTCAGCAGCGCTCTGTCCCGTGACACCAGGGCAGGGGGGAGCGCGACCACAAGCAGGTCGTTCTGAGGTCTCCGTCACGGAAAGCGCCAGAAGTCACCCTTCAAAGGGAAGCGCCCCCCCACCCCATATGGAAATTGTTTTTCCGTACATTCTAATCCACGTCTCTCATCCGACTGCAGGCCTTTAAAGTGGCTCCTGACCTGCCTGTCCCACCATGCCAGATCTGCGGCATCTCCAATGAGGCGGGACGCGAAGTCAGGAGGAACCTGGAGTCCACGCTAGGACAGCCACAGCCAGGAGCCCCACCCCTCAGGAAGACCTCAGGATGACACAGACCAATGACCGGGGGGGGGCTTTCAGCACCATGCTGACCCTCCTGACCTCAAAGCTTTATGCTGCGGCCATCTGTTAACATTCATCTGTTAAACATCCACACTGTCTGTCTAACTCTGCCCCCCCCATACAGACAGACACACACAATGAGGCCACAGCTGATTAATCCTGAGCCCAGGGCCTGCGTTTCCAGGTTCCCTTTAATGACTCCCCTGAAATGTCAGAGCCCCACCCCCCCCGCAGTGCCAATGGCCCATCCTCCATGAGCCCCCCCACCCCGAGCTGGGGGGTGCGGAGATTTGATGACCCCCAAGCTACCGACTTCGCTTTCCCAGTCTCCCGTGGAAACGCCTGTCGATCAGCGGAGACTGGCAGAGGCGGCCGTCTGCATCCCGTCGCGGCGCTGCTTCCTGACGCCCCCGGGGAACCGATCCGTAATTCCGCAGCCGTGGTCGGAAATCCTTCGAAACCATCAGAAGCTATCAGGGAAGCCGCAAGGGAGTGAATGGGCGGCTGCTGGGGAGGGTTTTGATGAAAGTTGGCCGCCGTTCCTGCTTCTCCCGAAATGCTCATCGTGACTCACTCTCCTGTCCCCAAATACCCCCCCCCAAATCCCCAAGCCCAGCTCTTTCCGCCACAGCGGAGAGACTCTCCCCCAGTACGCAGTGGTCGTAGTCCTTGCCGGTGTCCAAACACGAACCCGGTGATGTCCCCGGACTTATGCGTCCTAGTATTAAAGCATGCGGGCTCCGTGCGCACGGTGGGCATTGAACAGACATCTCTGATCGAAAGGTTGCTGGTTCACATCCCAGGGTCGCCCAAGTAATTTCACTGCTTGTCCCTTGAATAGAGCACTAATGGCTGACCCTGCATCCCCAAAGAATGTAAGTCGCGTTTGATAATAGCATCTGCTGAATAAATAAAACAAATTTCTTAATAAAGTGCAGCGGGATGAATGGCCAGGGCCTCAGGACAGTGTCTCAGGGCCTCAGGACAGTGTCTCAGGGCCTCAGGAGTGCATGATGCTGCATTGTGAGCTGATGTCACATTTCACAGCAAGGACAGGCAGACAGACACATGGGTACATATACCCATACACACACACACACACACACACACACACACACACACACACACACACACACACAGACCCTGAGGCCCAGTCACACATACTAAGTAAAGTATAAATACTCTCACTTATAAAAACGCTCCAGAGTCTCTCCCAGACTGGGAGCGCATCCCCCTGACAAACGAGGCGGTGTGGCCTGACCGCGCCGGAGCGCCCCGGGGTCACTTTATGAGGCACTGGGGCTGGCGCTCACTTGCAGCAGGCCTGGTGGAGCCAAACCCATGATGACCAAAATAAGCGGCGTGCAAACCCAGCCGCTCCATGGCGGCAAAGGGGGGGGGGCAAGGCGGCAGATGGCGGGAAGCTGGCCGAAGAGGGGCTGCGTGCTGAGGGGGGGTTCCTGAAGATAGGAAGAGGCCCACACTGCACACACATACTGTACTGGATGCTTAATTATACGTAAATCCAGCCATCACTATTAAACACCTATCAGAGTCAGGATCATGTGACCCACAGAGCCCCTTAAGGCAGGGTCATGTGATCCATGGAACCCAGGGGTGCCAGCAAGCAAACCAGAGGCCAAACTCCCTCAGCTACCCGCCAAGCCTAACGCACCTTAAAGCACATGCCTCAAAGTCTAGCTGTCCAACAAAAAGGTTTTTCTTTCTTTTTTTTTTTTTTTAAAAAACACATAATAATTAGTTTCCTTTCATTTCTCAGCATGTGGATCACGTTTAAAAATACATCCTGTGCTGGAGGATTTCGGTCTAATTTATAAAGCTTATTTTCTCGTAAAAGTGACAGGTAAATCGCAGGGCTGATTTTCCACCAGGGATTCCAGAGCCAGTGACATCAGAGGGGCGACACATTAGGAAAAAATCACTTTCAGGTGGTGCACCTCACAGTAGCGAAATGAGAATCAGAGGTGCCCCCCCCCCACCACCACACGCCCAGCTCCCGCCCAGCCTGGGTCAGACGAATGAGCCCTGCTCAAGGTAATTTAAAACATATTAAGCACCATGGAACAAAAACACACAAAAACACTTAAGGAAATGTAGAAAACTGCCCCAGGAAAAAGTGCATCAGGAACTGCAGCTTATAGTTCTAAAATATAATAAAACCCTTAAATTATTGTCCAACAAAAAGTTCCTGTTAAAATGCCTCGAATAGCTACCCCCTCCGAGATCTTTCCGGCCCACCGTCTGACTAATTATTAACACAAAAGGGGACAGTCTTTCAGCGCCATTATTATTTCCTTATGCTTTTACTTTCTCCCCCAGGACCAAACCGAGGGGGCCCAGGTCGGGCGTCCCACAGCCGGACCCGGTCGCAGCCCATCCTTTGTCTTTGTTTACATTCACACGTATAAAAGCGTAAGCCGTGCACAGAGGTCACCTCACACGCTCCAACAGTGCGGCTCACGGAGCTCGTAAGGAGCCGCTTTAGACCGACCCTCGGGCCGCCACACTGCAAATCCATCATCATCTTAGTGGCACCTAGTGGTGATGTGCTGCAACTGCGACCCTCATTAGCAGCGGCATCTCAGAGCCATTTTTGTAGGAGTGTGTTCAGCCTTTCCATAGCAATAATAATAATTATAATATTAATAAAAACGGGACGGTACAGACTGACTGCTCTGATCTTTACTCCTCTTTATTTCCTTTTGTGAATCCATCCAGAATTCACATCTGTACACAGCACCTCCTCCCCGTCCCTCTCTGAGACCTCCCTCCCCTCAGGCCTCCCCCGGGAGCTCACCTTGCAGCAGGTGGCCATCAGGGAGCCATCAGTCTTCCAGGTTAGGCCCCACAGCTGGTCGGCATGCGATTCCAGCACTGGGGGGCAAGGGCGCACACAGGAGGAGTGTCAGTGACACATGAGGGGACCCCCCCCCAGGGAGCACGCGCAGTGGGGATGGGAGTGGCGGGGTTGCCAACGGCGTGGCGTGGGGTGTCATGGCACGGGGAACACAGCGTCAGAACAGCACAGCGCAAGACGAGCATGGCGAGACACAGGCAGACAATCACAGATGGTCACAGCCGGCACAGGGGGTGGGAAACACAGTGATGGCTGTGCTAAGGAGCACAGCAGAGCACAGGGCAGCGCAAACACACACACACACACACACACACACACACGAACACAGAGCTGTGTAGCACAGGTTGAGAAGCACGGGGTGGGTGACAAAGCTGGGGAGAGACTG
>JAODKF010000050.1:10985796-11002159 GCA_026779585.1 Mormyrus proboscirostris | reverse complement strand
GATAGATAGATAGATAGATAGGTTGATTGATTGATTGATTGATTGATTGATTGTGCCCTTGTAGCCATGCCAACAGCCCGTCTCACCGGACAGAGTCCAGGCCACCACACTGGTAGGATCTACACACGTTGCACCCTCGAAGTAGGTCTGTGCTTCCTCGGTTCGGCCTGCCATCTCTGCCAGGATCCCACTCATCAGCAGACTGCAGGGAAGATGAGAACCACAGAAACAGCATCCCTCCTTTTAACAGCTTTTAATGGATCATTTGACATATTCAATTAGACAGATCAATGGAGAATCTGTCTTGGAGAGATAACGTGCTTTGGCATCTGAAGTCATTGACTCGTTCTCTACTCCACACCTGGGAAGGTGCACTGGACTGATGGACACTGCTTCTCGAAAGCATTCCTCTGCTTTCAAGTAGTCTCTGGTCAACATGTGGAACACTCCATAGTCAAACCAGTGCTCAGGGTTCCTCTGGTCTCGGGCCAGACGCTGAGTCCATTGAGAAACCACAAAGAAAAAATGGGAAACGAGTGAAGGTTACAGGGAATCGTGGTCATGCTTTACACAGGTAACTATGGGTGCAAATGAGAAGGTTTATTGATGGGTGCCAGTTAGAATTATGAGTTAGGAATATTTGGGGATCTCCCGCTCCAACATACCACTAGATCTGACAGCAAGTTTTGCTTAAAAGCAACCATTAGATAAACTTGGACATGGAAAGTAGGTAATGTGATTTGGGATAGTAATTACTGTAGAGCACCAGCAGAAAATGACCTACTGTATGAGTCTGGTACCTCTTGGTAGAAGGTGGCCGCTAGCTGGTAGTCCTGGTTTAGCTGGGCTTCTCGAGCGAAATGTCTGAGTTGAGTGCAGTCTACCTGGGAGGGAGGCCGGTCATCTTGGGGGTCTGCCAAGAAAGTCTGTGTGGAAGAGGAGACAGGTGAACAGGCATAGGAGAAGGGAGGACATGACAGAGAAGGTCACATGCGAAGAAGATGGAATGGGAGAAGATGGTCAGAAGTCGAATAAGACAAAATGTCAGTGAGAAACGAGAGAGGAAAAGAGACCTAGCACCTCATCACGATGACCTGCTGGAAATGAGAACAGAGACGCAAGGTCTTCAGGGCTGAGCTGGTCATGCATTGTAGACCCGCGCGGCTGTGAATGGCTGACCTTATTGAGTGCAACGTGCATCTCGTCCACCAAGAAGACGTAGAGCTGGCTCAAGAAGGCCTGCAGCCGCTCCTGGTCGCTGAAGGGCTCCGTATGCAGCATCTTCTCTCTTACGATCCGTACCACGGAGTGCTGTCCACACACAGGCGCGCACACGCACACGCACGCGTACAGATACATGCGTCAGTATACATAGACGCAAAGCGTTCTGAGAATGACCTAATGCTGAGCAAAAGTCACACACAGTCAACCACAGACCATTTGCGACGCCACATTGCAGCCGTTAAATGGAATTACAGCTCTGCACTATGACATCACGGTTCCTCACCTTCAGCTGCTCCTTGAAGGCAAAGTACTTCCCCGAGTAGTTGAGCTCCCCAATGAACTGAGTCTTCCGCTCTTCCTGGGCAGTTGGGTCTAGCTCGTGAGACCCAGATGCCAACGCATGGCCAAATAGCTGCTGGTACTGCTCCAGAAGGTGAGCAGCCACGCTGGCAACCTGGTCCTGGTACTGCTGCACTGCCTAGTACATATGGAGCAGATACCAGTGTGTTCTGCTGGCATCTCCCTCCTTAAGGAATGCTTTCGCTGCTGCTAACAATCAGTCAAAAACTCTGAAGAGGAAAAGTGCTTCATAAAGAAGAGGGAGCTTTTTGATTGTTGTAAAGAGCAAAGGTGGAAAGTTCGGGTCCAGAAAGTTAAAATCCAGACCACGATTTTGTTTTAACCTACCAGTTGAGTATAAGGAGTCACGGTCACAGAGTATGCAACTGGTTGGTTGAAAGGTTTGGTCTGGATTTTAACTTTCTGGACCTGAACTAGTCTCTTCTGATAGAGTAAGGGGGTGTGTGATTGGGTATGTTATACCCTCTCTGCCCCAGCTGGTCTGCGGGGGGGCAGTGGCCTGGCTGCAATCAGCTCCCTCACTCTGTAAGAGACACACAGGAAACAACCCAAGGCTTGTGATGAATGCATTTCTGTGGTTTTTTTTCTGCTCTTCATAACCATGAAGTCATCATTTATCAAACATCCTGAAATCCCATCTGGGGCGTGTTGGCAGTGCTGAAATCAGCCATTTCCTTGTTACCTTTTGGCCAGTTCTTCAGGAGGTCTCTTTGGAACCAGGGGCTTTTCCAGGGCAATTTCAATCACAATATAGGTTCTGGCCTCAGTGTACATCTAGGACCATAGGGAGAATGTTGTCAAGGTATGCTCAACAGCGCCCTCTGTCTGTGTTACTAAGCCATACCTCACGCAAACAGGGTAAAGCAAAGTGCTGGACAAACAGCAAGGTCCTTATTTTAGATCATATCATATTCCAAATAATGGGCATTACAGGTGATAATGCACTTGTTCACACGTGCACATAAACAAATACAAGCCCACCTGACCCTCGATGTTCTCAGGCGTATCGACGTCTGTAGAACCCTCTGGCAGCAGTGACTTTTCCTGAGTCCCTGGCTAACAGACACAGTGATGTGGGAAACTGCTCTCTGTCCTCCCAAGAAAAGGACTGAGAAAGTCTTCTTGTTGGAACAAAGACAAATAATCATTTACTGGTTCTGTATGTGGATAATCCAGCAAGCATTCTGGCTGTCATTGGCTTTATTCAGACAATAGGGACAGAGACAGCCTCTGTGCTCTTAATCTCTCTTAAGCACAGTAGTTTTCAACAAGCAAAAGGGCAGGTAATCGAAAAAGATTATTCGGCATTGGTAATGGAGTCACTGATCAAACACAATTACAGCTGAATGATTCAGCGAGCTGGCAGGAACTTGAACACAGGCAGGGCTAGAAGACTCTTCCTGATGAGAGAGATCCTGCTGACAAAAGAGAAGCTTTCATTTCAAAACAAAGTGATGAGATTAGAGTGGTTGTAATCAATACATTATACTGGTTTGGACGATATAGAAGAGGGGACTTGAGGGAGTTTTACTTACACAAAAATGTTCTGAGGGCAGAACAAAAAGTGATTCAGAGAGATGACTAATCAAGATTGTAGAGGAGGTGGGTCCAAGTAACTAGAGTAGGCAGGATCAACCAATCAGATGTCTTGGTCCCGCCTCCTCTAGATGCTTGGACCCATCTCCTGTACAATCTGATTGGTTATCTCTCTGAACCAATCATTTTCTCCGTTGGCGCCTTCAGAATATCTTAATGTAAGTAAAACTCCGGCACACTGTGGGATATATCCTCACCTTTGCATCGCATGCCTTTGACACCACAGCCCTCACCTTTTTAGTGGCCTCCTTGGGCCCTTTTGCTCCCTTGTCTAAAGTCTTGCCGGAGGCTGTCCTGCACTGCGCAGACCCCGCGGAGGGGTGGGGCCAGGTTCCACCCTGCTGCAGCAGCTGGCGCACACCCTCCCGCAGGATGCTGGTGCTGCGCTTAGTCTGGGGCATCGGGTGTGACATCATCAGCGCAAACGGGCCAAGAGTCCCCCGTCAAATTGCAAAGGTATTTTAAAACTTATTTTCATCACTGACACGCTTAAACTGGCTTTTACTATCGGCTTCTGTCTGACCTTACACTTCAGTCTCTCCAAATATTTGATAGTGATACTTCTGGCTTTTAGATAAATTATCTGACTCTCCAGTGCAGAAATCATCGTTACTCTAATGAAGTCACACCACCCAGATCCGGATGTAGCAAATCATCCTCAGGTCGTGTCGCTGCCCCACCCTCCACCCCCGACATGAGGGACGCAGTGGCAGGTGTTTGTCAGACATGGTATCGGCTCCGGTACTGACACGGCGCAGATGCCAAACTAAAACAGTAGAAAGGCTGCGTGCAGCAGGATCCTAGCCGGTCTCACCTTATCCTGCATGTCCGCCTCATAAAATGGATGCAATGAGTATGCGCCACGAACTCGCCTCACACCGGGGTACAGCAGGGGCGCCAAGTCCACATGCACCACCCCATGGAAGGAGACGTGGGCCTCGTCCTCCACCTATTGTGCATACAGACACACACACAGGTTTCTAATTATATCTTTGTGGGGACTCTGATCTGATCATTTCTATGGGGAAAACTCTAATCCCAACATGATGACCTTAACCCCTACCCAGTCCTAACCTTAGCTATAAGTAACCAAACTAAATATGAGACTTTTTCGTCATTTGTACTTTTTTGATTTCACTGACAGATCTTTGTGGGGACCTGATCAGGTTTTTATGACATTGTGGGAGACCAAATGTCCCCCAAAAAGTAATATAAACCAAATCCACACACACACACACACACACACACACACACACACACGCTCTTAATCTCCATTAGCAATAGCTTTCTGTAGATATTGACATTACCAGATTTTATATCTCCCGACCACTTCCTTAATCAATAACATGCTAAAAGTGTTGGCACTTTATCTAAACAAAAAAATCCGAGTAAATAAATAAATAAATAAACATTTGTTTTATCAATTACTCAAAAGAATGGGAAGATATTCCCATAAAGACAGTAAAACTTACACATAAACGTCCCAGGTACAGGTGTCTATACAGATAGGGTGTGGGGGGGGGGGGACTCAGTCATGTGAGCCCCTTCCAAGAAGACAGTGTTTTTGGTAACATGAGTGATGAAGGGAGTGTCATGGCGTCTCACCGCTTTGTCCCTGGCCGGCCTTCCCCCCCTCGACAGCCCCGTCTGAGGCACCCGTCCGATCTCTACTGGCCACAGCCGGCAGTGCGCGATCCGTTGGGTTAGGCTGCGTATGGGAAGCAAGGAAAGACACGGGACAGGGGCCTCTGAGTATCGGGAACCCGAAAAGCCTTGCAGCTTGATGACATACTGTGCAGGCTGGGGGGGCGGGAGGGGCCTGAGTGGCCACACAGCTTTTCATTTTTGCAGCACATCATCATAGATATACTGTGTATGTGTGACATCCTGGTCTGTGACATTGCTGGTCTGTATATGTGTATATATGTGTGACATCCCATCTGAGACGCAGTGATTTCAGGGAGGTGTAAATTGCTGACTGGGGGGGGTGTTAAGATTTGCCGACGAGTTTTACTGCTGCTACATAGCAGAATGACAGATTTCCGGGACATTGCTCATCATTTGCGGGTGTTAAGCTGCTATCGACTTGTGGGGAGACTCCTGGACCATCCGGCAGGGGTGGGAGGGTTGGAATGTTCATGTTTACATCAAGGAATCTCATCATCTCATCGTCATACATGCTCACAGAAGGGCTGCTTTCAGTGGACTGAGCTGATTTCCTGAGGGCGTACCCATGTGCAGTAACTCTGAGTTCTCATGACTAGAAACCCATCTGGGACTCTTTCTGGCCCTGGCAGACGTTGGACAGTCATGAAGTACGTGCTCGGTACCCGTGGGAGCATTTGTTAAGTGGCAGCCCAGGGTCTGGAGGCTCAGAGTACGGGCATGTTATCTATCTCACCAGGCCACCGCCCCGGCGTCCAGGAAGCAGCGTCTCTCTGTGTCCCAGCACACTCTCTTCCTGCTGACCTCTGCTTCGGTATGGAAATCTCTGTCCTGGGACACATGTGTGCAGGGCCATTGAAGCAAATTCCACACAGACAAGTTACTACACACGCATGTCATGCCACATGGTCTGTAACAGCAGCATTACATTTTTTTCTTTAAGGTTTTGCTGTAAAGCCCGTTATTCATAGAGCCGCAAGCCAGTAATAAACAGTCCAGTCAGAAGTTGCAGACATGAGTTTGACATTTGTGTTTCAGTGGATCATGGTGTATGAAGTCATTTAAGCTGATCCCAGCCTGAGGCCCAGTGCCCTCCCAGTATTCTCCCAGTGCCCTCTCAATGTTCTCAAAGAGTTCTCCCAACGTTCTGCTACTACCTTCCTAATGTCCTCCCAGTGTTCTCCCAGAGTTCTCCCAGTGTCCTCCCAGTGTCTCCCAGTGTTCCCTACCTCCATGCCAGTCAGCTCCCCACTCTCCATTTCGATGGGGCCAGCTTCTATAAAAGCACCAGGTATACAATCTGCACCGGGGGCCAGGAAGGGACCCAGGGGCCACGTCTTGGGTCGAGGCAGCGGCTCTCTCTCCCCTCCCGTTTTCAGCAATCCTTTGGAAAACAGGAGCACCTGCTCCTTCTGTAGAAGTGAAAAGGCTCAGAATTAAATGGATACTGACTAGCAGGATAAGTTTCACATCGAACATATCCGGTGGTTTCCGAGAGGAGCACTTCAGCTGCAAGGGACAGAGCAAATCCCGTCTCACCTCAGCAGACAGAGGCACCTGGATGCCAACAGCGTAACTGGCTGGGGCTGCGGGACTCCAAACATCAGGGACGGCATAGGCGGCCTCCACCAGCACGTGGAGCAGATTGGAGCTGGAAAGCTGGGCGTCAGAGAGCAGCGGCTCTGTGGCACAGATGGTCACATCCAGGGAGGGCTGGGTGCCAGGTGACAGGGACAAACGTGTCACACGGGCATTAAAGTGGCAGCCTGCCTCTCTCAGTCACACTCATTCACGCTCATAAATACACTCTGTCATCGCCAGTTTGTCACATGTGTGCACATACACACACACAGCTCTCGCCATGTTCACCTGTTTCTGGCAAGCAGGCACATACAGACACACGAATTTGCCTTGTCATTGGCTGCCTGCGTCACATGCAGCCATTAAAATGTGAAACCGCTACCGCTGGGGAAATGCAAAACTGCGGATTACGGGAGGTAATTCTCACAAGGTCTTTTTAAAAATGCACAAAACACGACATGTAGACACAATTGAACACAATTGAAAATCATAATAGGTGTGTAAAGAAGATCTGAATGTACATCGCTCCTTCATGCACATTTCATGGCATTCAAGACTTAGTGAGATCAAATGTAGGGTTGTCCTATTTGCACCTTGCTGTTGTCTTCTTGAGAAGTTGACTCTGCAGGTGATCCTGGGGTGGGGTGCAGCACCACTGTGGAGGTGAAGGAGCGCTGACCTGGGGAGATGCAGAGTCAGAGGAGAAACGTCGTGGATAAGCAGTACTACTTTTGGATCCGGTTTTGCCAGTTGGTGGACAGACACGGAAATTTCAAGTCCAGAATGTAAAAATCGAGACCAAGATTTAATTTCAACCAACCAGTTGACTATAAAGAGTCACATTCACAGAGTCCTGAACCGGACGATTGAAACTAAATCTTGGTCTGAATTTGTACTCTCTGGACCTGAACTTTCCACCTCTGTTGGTAGATGATTCTGTTCTAGCCTCACCACGGAGGAGGGGCAGCAGATCCACCACACCTTGGCCCAGGACAGTGGTCTTCTCTTCCTTCTGCTTTTTTTGCTCCTTTGGAAGGATCTCAACAGCAGTCACTGGACAAAGGCATCACGGCTTAAACATCATAACAACCCAGAATGTTGACATTGAAACAAGTTTTTTTTAATCGCGATATATACCGGCATATTTCGTTACTTCCATTAAATTCAAATATGCAACATTTATTTTTTTAAGACCCCTGAAAATATTAAATGTAATACTCACAGATGACAGGTTTGTGCGCAAGGTCATCCAGTGTATTGGTCTCACCAAAGCAGTTAAAAGTACACGCGAAATTATATTCCAAGGTCTGGTCTACAGATGCATTCAGTTTCTGGGATTCTCCGAGAATCATGCCATTGAACTCAGCACGCAGAAAATTCAGAGCAGATTCTCCTTTGTTGACTCCCTGTAAGGTTTATGTAAATAAATGTTTATTTATTTAGTAATTTTTTTTTTTTACAAAAAATTAATTACAATTTTACTATACTGTTACATAGTAAAAATTACATTTACGTGGATTGAAATATATGTCTCATTACAGTACGACATACCATATATAATAAGTTTCATTTGGCAAAAAAGCCAATATTTTAGCTCACCATGTTTTTGCCACGCAGCACAGTTATTTGTATGGGCACTGGATTCTCCACTGCACTTTGATCCATCTTAGATTGTTTTCTATTATGTTATTTATGTTATATTGATTTATTTAACTGTCTGGTTATAGCTGAAACGAACTCGATTCAGTGCGTGAGCGACAGAGCGTCCCTCTGTCGTCAAGGCAACACAGCTACTACATATTTCATAAAAATTTACTGCTATTATTAAATCTTTTTTGTACTGTTTATGCTCAGATAGATTATAAGTAGTTAACTATGTAGGAAGTAAGTATATATATTTTTTTAAATATTTTTTTAATTTTAAAAGTGTTATATAGTCTAGCGAAAAATTAGCTTGCTACATGCTAGTTAGTATAGAATTTCACCAGGGCCTGTCAGCTGCATAAAACGATTAAAACAAAGATCTGTGTGTAAGTAAATATAATCTTCACATTATCATCAAGTGTATATTATTTTAAATACAGTGATTGTATAGTACCACTTCGGCGTCAACTTTTACTTAATCATCCTGATGATGTTTGTTTTGTTTTACAGGACCTGAAACGACCGCTTCCGGGAGTAGTAGCGGGTGTTTAGAATGTCGCTTTTACGGTATGTCAGCCCTCAAATCGAGCTTGTTACACTCTCAGCGGTAAGCGAAACGTGTTATTAAATGCCGTATGTCCGCAGTTTAATTTTGACTGAGTATGCAGTCAAGTAGTGCTTGTTAGTTTTGTATTTGTAACTTTTGCATTGTTATATACAGTGCAGTGGACCAGGCCATCAAGTATTGCAAGGAGGAGGAAGCCAAGATTAACGCGAGCATCCGGCGCTGTCGGGAGATATTGCGCTCTCTGTAAGTCATGGCTGTCCCTTCACATCTGTGACTGTCATGAAATGTGCTGCTTTTCATTTTTATAGCGCCCTTTTTCGAGTCATTGGCAAAAGTCGTAGATTGCGGACTGTAGTACATTGTACATGATCCTGCGTGCGGTCCTGTAGGAGAATCCCGCGGAGGATTTCTGCCGAAGAAGACGCGCTGGCCGCTGGACTAAAGGACGGTATGCAACCGCTTAAAAGGCGAATGTTTCATCTATATTAATATATAAAATAGGACGGTGATGTATGTCTAACTTGTTGACTTCAGCTTTCGTTCTTTCCTTTCCCTCTTCCATTTGTTTGATTTACTTGCAGCTGTAGATGGCAGTGTTTTCAGCGAAAGCATTACATGTGCGCTGCAGAAGTGCTACAGTATCTCAGATGAATTATTCGCCGTTTATTTGTGTGTACTGTACTTTTTTCAGGCTTGACATACATTTGAAATGCAGGAAGTGGAAAGGTTGTTCAGCTTTCAGAAAAAATGCAGGAAAAAGAGACGTATTTGACATGTGTATGTGTGTGTGACTGTGCAGACCCCACCATGCCCCCGGAAGAGCTGGAGGAGGTTCGGTTGCTGGAGGGGGCGCTGGCCAGAGCACTGCGCATCCGTGGCGCTTTGGGGGCCCCTAAGTGCGCAGCAACTGCTGGTCCAGAAGGCAGAGACGGGAATCAGACAGCGAGCACTAAGCACGTGATCGGCTCACTGGCCCCTAAATCCACCTCCAAGCCCTTAGCCAATTACAGGGAAGCACAAAAGCTTCCAGCTTCCCGACACAGAGGGGGGCGCACAGGTGGCTGTGCCACAGCAGGGGGGAGGGCTCCAGCCAGGCCTGGTCTCGCCACCCAGACCCGAGTGAGAACGGCGCACAGCTTGAGAAAAGTCAAGCACCCCCCCACAGCATCCGGCTTGGGATATCAGCGCTGTGCGGTGCCGGTCTCCCGGTCGCCGGAAGAGAAGGGCACAGCTGTGACCTCCGAGCAGCGCCGCGGCGGGGGCTGTGTGACTGAGAGAGAGCAGGCGGGAGCGGGAGGCATGGCTGCAGGGAATGCTGACTCTCAGGCTGCTGACGATGGGTATGGCGTGCTTTTGTGGCACGTGAGCGAACAGTCGCACGGCTTTGTGGTGTTTGAGATTAAACAGCAGCCTTTGTGTTCTTGTCAGGGCGCCGTCCGAGTTCCTCTCTGCCTGGAGAACGCAGAGCGCCAAACGAGACAGGTGAGTGCGTTCATCCTGCCAGTGTCACTGGTCAACGTGGCAGATGTTCTGATCAGTGAGCCAATCTGTCAGTGTTTTGTCCTATAGCATGTTTTTGTATGAAGTGCCATTGCATCTTTTTAGTAACTTCTGATTTAGCTCTTGGTGTTAGACAAATAATTATAAAATAGTAGTTAAGCGTTGTCACTAGCTGATCTGGGGCCTGTATCATGAAGCCAGATTTCTTTCTTAGCCAGATAATCTGTTGGGATTTAAGGTACCCCAGTTTAAATGGACTTTATGATGGATTAGCCCAGATAACTTGTCAGATTTAAGGTAATCCGGCTAAGCAAGAAATCCTGCTTCGTGGTCCAGGCCCCTGCTCATGAACTGTATGTGTGAAGTTTGCATGTTGGCCTCAGGTTGAAGGAGTTTTCTCCAGATACTCTGGTTTGATCCTGCAACCCAAAGATATGCAGTTCAGTGAACTGGTAGCTGTAAATTTCTGTCTAACTGACTGAGCGACTGAGCCTTGCTATGGACTGACATCCATCCAGGCTGTGTTGCCACCTTGTGCCCTGTGCTGCCTGAGATAAGGTCCACTCTCTCCACCACCTTATCCCGGATTAATGATTGGAAGATGCAGGAATGGTTGGATATCAGAGGTCCACACACTTGTATTTAAATGACAAGCATTTCTACACCTTTAAACAGATCTTTAACAAACAGTGTTTAACCGTAAAACAAATGGGCCATTTCTGGGGATATAGAAGTAATTTTGGATTGAACTTTGAGTGCTTTGGTTGCATACTGGATGAGGAAAAGTTCTCTTCAGATAGCTCTCTCCAAACTTGGGACTCCTGGATTTTGCGATATCATCTCAGTCAGTTTTTAAACTCCATCGTTTTGCAAGTGGAGCTCTTGTCGATGGCTCTCTTCTGGTCGGTGCACAGGAGATCTGTACGACTGCGGCCCAGAATTAGTCAGCCATTCCAGAACGACAGTCTTCCTTTTTAAGCAGTTCCTTGGTTGAGTTATCCTCAAACAATTATTTTGCTGAAAGCTGAAATTCTTCTTTAATTTCTGCTGTCTGGCTGTGGAAAGCAGCTTTTGTACCAGTATGTCTCAATATTAATAAATTTCCCCCCCTATCCTGACCGAAGCCCCTGCTCCCAGCAGAAGACGGATGTCCACATAGCATGAGGCAGCCAGTGTCGTGACTGGCAGTGAGCACTGTGTTTTTTGGGCGATGAGTCACGTCGGCCTTGTACCAAACTCATTTTTTAGAATCAAGGCCAAGACATTGTACTTCAGACTCATCAGACCAACATATTTTCAAGATATTTTCCCAGATGGTTTTGAGATATTGGCTGTAAGGCTTATATGGCCTGGGATGTAGTCTTCTGCACCAAATGGCTTGAGTCCCTACCCCACAGCCCAGTGTTGTGGAGGTCAAGCAAACTGGTTATATAACGCAGTCTCTACTTTTTTTTTTTTTTGTGCCCTACCGCCTTATTATCGCAGTACCCCAGAGGAGCCACATTTCTTAATGAAGGCTTTCACATTTTGCAGTATTTATGATGCCTTTTTGGAAATTGTTCAATATGTTCAATGTGACCTGTACAGTCATGTGCTGTGTAGCGATGTTTTGGTCAACGGGCAGCCTGCACACACGACGTTGCTCTTATAAGATTATAACGCATCTGAAAAATTCCTAGCGCCTAGTTGCGTCATAGCACAACGTGTTACTCGCATGCTTGTTGTGATGCTGGTGTAAACGAACCGTTGTTTAAAAGTGTAGCACATACAGTTATGCACAGTACACAACTGTTTATTATTATGAAGTGTTATGTCGCTGGTTTATGTATCCTATATAAATTGTTATTTTAGAACATACTCTTTCTATATGTAAGAAAAAGTTTGTTGTGAAACACTACTGAGTAATTGTGTAAGTACAGTCGGTGATGTTCGCACAACAACCATATCGCCTAGCAACGCATTTCTCAGAACATATATATGGATAATAAGACTGACTTAATTTGCCTTTCCCAGACAACAAGTAATCTTTTTTAACTATTGAACCTGTACATGATCGGAAGGTTGCGTCCCCAAACATTTTTACACATTTTCCATCCCTGGGGTTTGTCTTTCACTTAAATATTTATGCTTAGATCTTATTAAGGTAGAAAGACGCCTAGTAGTTTTGATGTCAACCTTATCAATAAAAGCTGAAATTTCAGTATAAGGATGTCGACCCAAATGAGATAAATACAGTGGGGGATGTGTTTTATGGTTATTACAGTAACATTCATTCCTTTCCAAGTTTATGGCCATAGAACTGCATATTTGGAAACCCTGATCTGTTCCACAACATTGTGTTCATTTCTGAAGGCTGTGGGACAAAATTCTGACCAGAGTATCTCGCCCTTTGACTGAGAGAACCGAATTTATAGAAAGACTGCGGGGGACGGTAAGCTGCCCGACCACCTCTCAGCTACTGGCAAATGCAAAGCAATTCTCACACCACAGATGTATTTAAACAAGCGAGAGAGAATTGCCATAGTACTTGCATTTAGATACATCAGCATCAGTAACCAAAGATGCACATTTAGGTAAATGCATACTGACTATGAGGTAAATCTCTCTGTTGATTTGATTGTGTCATGAAAGCTTCCGTTTCTGTGCACTTCCTCACTTTCCGTTTTGGCGCATTTTCGGTCGACGCAGTCGGACCGCGGTGCTGCATTTGGCCGAACGCTTCCCATGCCAGCAGGCCGATAACAAAGCACCATCGCGCCCATTTCATCTTTCCTGCATCTTTCCCACACAAATGCTTACGTTAAGGTCAGCTGCTGTGTTGAGCTCCGGTGTCGCGTGCGGCTCCCTGACGTGTCGCTCCTGTCTGGGTCAGTTCCCCGCTCGCTGGCCCCACGGCGGCCCCACGGACACCCAGGCGGAGGCGGGCCAGCTCATTCTGCAGTGCAGGGCCCTGACTCACTGCTACCACTCCGAATTGCGGACTGCCAGGCCGGGCGAGCCGCCAGGTGCGTGGGGGTTCAAATGGGGGCGCGGGGGGGTTCTTATGGGGCTGAAAGATGGCAAGAAGAACAGAAGGAGTCCAATAAAGTAAATTGGTCCATTCTGTGATTTTACTAATGTCTGAACATGCCAAGCTTTTTCAAGGGGGAGCTAACCACCCCCCCCCCCCACCAGATTATACCCTGCCTTCTCAGTTGATGTATTTCCTTAATCAAATGCTGCTCTTAAACCACCTGTGCATTCCTCTTGGAAAAGCTAGCATGTGTGACGCTAATCTGCAGGCCGTGCGGCGTGTGATTTGCGCTCGTGTACCTGCAGATGGCGGCGGCGAGGCGAGCTATGAGTCCCAGCTGATGCT
This sequence comes from Mormyrus proboscirostris, assembly GCA_026779585.1. Classification (NCBI taxonomy): domain Eukaryota; kingdom Metazoa; phylum Chordata; class Actinopteri; order Osteoglossiformes; family Mormyridae; genus Mormyrus; species Mormyrus proboscirostris. The sequence continues at coordinate 10,988,663 of JAODKF010000050.1, read as the reverse complement.
GCAAGGCCTGGGGAAAATGGTGGCCGACCTTCTGCACAGAGTGGAGCAGCTGAGCAGTGGTATGAACCCCTGGTTTCTCCGCACCTTGCCCATTTTATTTATTTGCTGGTTCAGTTTTCCCTCTAATATTCATACAGTTGTACCCCAGTGTTTACAGAGAGACAGGTTCCAAGGCCCTCCGTGGATACCGAACATCGCAGATAAAGCCATATAAACACTAGGAGTTGTCAGTTTTTGTTTTCCATTGTTTATGTAGTATGTTTTAATTTAAAAAATTTAAAATGAGAGTGCTGTACAGTATAGTACACATCTTAGCCTGCTCTGGGTGCTGTACAGTATATTTACTGATTGCTTACAAGACGTGATGAGGGAGAGGAGAATATGTGTGTTGGTACCTGAAAAATGTACTGTACAGTCATTAAATTATCCTGTAAAAGGAAAAAAAAAACATTTTATTGAACATCTAAGCCTACTGTGGGTACCCACTGTTTGCTTCTTCCGTTACACTACACAATGATGATGTTGATGACGGTGATAATGAAGGAGCAATAATACTATACAATGGTTACAGTAATGAATGTAGCTGAGTATGGTGCGCAGCTTGTCATTTGTGATATATATTATTTTATTTATTCCCCCCCCCGCAGCTGACCACAGTTTAAGTGAATGGGCGGATAACGGGGTACGACTGTATAGGCTTGTAGTGTCAGTTCTGGTAAATTCTGTGTGCAGCCTGGCTTTTTCGCTTTTTCTAAGAATCCCTTCCAGGAGGCAGATGACAGCTTAGATGTGCTCTTCTGAGTTGACGTCCTTGTTGTCCTCCTCTCAGTTGGCACTGTCCAAAAAAGCTGAATGTTGATTGTTGGGCTGATGCAGTGCCCACTTTGTCACTGATAGGCTGGCAAATGCTGTGTTCCATTTACCCTGGAAGCCAGAGCTGATAAACGTGTTCTAGTGCATCAAGTGGGGAAACCGCTTAGTATTACCAGGGACCGGTTTCAATTTCTTGCTTAGCCAGAGAGCTAAGTGTAAAGTGTCCCAGTGTAAATGGCCTTCATCTTCATTCACTTACATTTAGCCCCGACTACCTTAAATCCAACAAATTATCCGGCTAAGCAAGAAATCCTGGTTTCTGAATCAGGCCCCAGTTCAACCCATTGTTAGCAACATCAGTTAATAACGAAACATTACATGGTATGTCGCGCAAACACCATAGCAACATGTTCATGAATAGTGGTTGAGCATTACTGTGTGTACGACTGATTTAATGAGTCACAAATAACGCATAAGTGCTAATAAACAGTATATGACTGCAGCTTTCACTTCTGCTGATAATGGATGCAGCCATCTTGAATTCTGCGGTCGGGATTGCTCTTTCCGACTCGGAATTCCAACTTTGGGTGGGCATTCCAATTGAAATTTCTGACTTCCCAGTTGAAATGGAACGCGGCAATAGGCACGTTGCACAGAGCGGAGGGCAAAAATACACCTTATCCCAACCTCTCCATTTGCTCGTTTGCTTTAACAGCCGTCGTGAGTCAGATCATAGATTTCCGAAACCATTTCCCGCCAGCAGTGATTGTCTTCACTGTTGGCATTGATTCCTGGCGTCCAGGTTGAGGGATTCTCTGGGCGGTGTCCTTCTCGACTATCGAGACCCCCTGGAGGGTCGCAGTGGAGTTTCCGGTTAAGGGTGAGGAGTTGTGACATCATGCTTGCATTTCACTGTAACGCCCTTCGGTTAAGGCCTCTGCTTATTGAGTCACGATTACAAACTGCCGGGGAGAGTGAGAGCCGTGTCACTACATACGTCGCCCTTTGGACTGAAATTACACCCTCAGTCTTTTACACCCCCCCTTAGTTGGCCAGATTTACGCCGTGCCTGTAACTGAACCGCCGTAACAGAATATCGTTCCCGGGACACGGTGTACGGCCGACCTAAACATCGCGACGTCCCTGAGTGGCTGACACCCCTCCATTTTGTGTTTCGGCAGCCACTGGTCACCGCACTAACCGCTCCGACATGGCCCAGTGTACGCTGCTTCTCGCCGCCTGCTGGCCTTACGCTGCAAAGCTTGTACTTTCTTGATTTTCCAGTGTTAACAAAAAATAGAATGATAACATTCTATGTGGTCTCAGATTATTGATGCTGAGTTTGTGCTCAATAAAAACACATATAACCCTTTGGGATAAATGTTTTTTAGATAGGTGAAATATTTTATAATGTCAAGGCATGTCAGACTACCCCGAAAGTGGCTGAGAGGCCTCAGACTCCAGAGGGTTAACAGAATTAAAATTCCCAAGCTGCACTCTCAAAAAGTACATATAATGAGATTTTGAGTCATTTTCCCAGAATAAATTCTTTTTAGTAATTAGTCTTTTCTCCTTGACAGAAAACAAAAAGACACATTTGTTATGGGAGATACACGACTATTTAGGTCGTATCGTGGTATCATGCAGATTCACCAGCTCGGTCACACACGATCAGTCTCCAGAAGTCGCCTCTTCTGCCCTCAGACGCTGCCGTATGGGAGCGCCTGTGGAGCCGGGACCAAGCAGGATGTCCCCTCAAGTCACGCTGGCCCTGGGAGGCCCCGCCCACCACCCTCTCCTACAGCAGCCAGGCGGAACTGGGGACCCTGGAAGGCCTGAGGCTGAGAGTGGCACTGCTGCAGCAGGACGTTCATCTGCAGCTGGTCAGCGCCCCGTCCCAAACATACACCCCTCAAACTGCCACGCCTTGCTGATCTTCTCTCTTCCCCCCCACTCCTCGCTTAGCCGCCATTGCGCAAACTTAGCAGTAGTAGCAAATCCATTTTCTGACCGATGTGCGTATTTGGGACCAAATTTCTTATGCCGTGTAACAC
>JAODKF010000050.1:10973865-10985696 GCA_026779585.1 Mormyrus proboscirostris | reverse complement strand
CTGCCATGCTTTGGTTATCTTCTCTAGCCCCCCCCCCCCCCCCCACACTCCTCGTTTAGCCACCACACGCAAACTCGGCGGTAATAGTAAATCCATTTTCAGACCGATCTGCGTGTTTGGGACAAAATTTCTTACGCCGGATAACACTAGGCTGGAGTCACCGAGATCTCTGAAGCAGAAAGCGCATGATGTTCAAAATGTCCACTTCATGTAGGCTAAGAGTATGGAAGGTGAGGTAAAGTTGTAAGCACAGTTGTGGTCGCGCCTTTGCTACGGTGATTTACGCTTAGCGACCTGGGGTCCATTTCACAAATGCTCCCCATAGCAGCTTGCATGCTTGGACCCATTCGGTTGCATGGTTCCAACTATGCAAGTTGCTAACATGGTTAGCAGCGATGCTTCTGGGAAACACGCCCTTGGGCGCCGGGACAGAAGTCGTCGCTACAGTGGCTGTACTGTTTGACTTCCTGTTCATTACCGCTCCTCAGGGCTTCCTCCGCCTTTACATGTGGCTTTGTTGCCTGTCCTTCACGCTGTACACAGAGCAGAGCGTACCCTTCTCTCCGCAGGTCCTGAGCGAAGCCCTGGGCTCCCGCTCGTCTCCCCCGCTGTCCCGTGAGGGGCGCCCTAGTCCCAGTGTGCTGCGAGGCCTCTACTCCCTGCTGGCCGAGGGGGGCCTCCGCTTCCCCGCCCTAGTCCTGGACACGGAGCCGGATTAGGACATGCGGCAGGACAGGTGTGAGGCCCGGGACCATGCGTGGGCAGGCAGGAGCATCTGACAGCCCTCGATCAGAAGCGATACTGATACTGATGCCAGACACTCACCGTGGCATTTGCAGGGCTGCCTCTGAATGCCGCTAACAGCACTGCCTGCTGGTGTTTGTTTGTGTGCACATTTCTCTGTGTGTGTGTTTTTGTGTGTGTGCACATTTCTCTGTGTGTGTGTGTGATTCTGTGCATTTCTGTCTGTGTGTGTGTGCATTTCTGTCTGTGTGTGTGTGTATGTTTCTGTATGTCTGTGTGTTTGATGAATTCCAGCAGTCTTTGTTTTCTGTGCAGAATCCGCCAGCTCTTTCAGTTTGATTTATTTTCTGTGTGAATTTCCATGTCAGATTCATAATAATAAAGTACGTCACAATGACCAGTACTGTCAAAAGGAATTTCTGTCCAATATGGGGGAAATTTTATGAGCTGTCATGGCATCAGACCATAAATGCGCCTCATTAATATGGTGAAATAAGATCTGATTCTTATTAATATTCACGCTGATGGCGACAGTGGCTGCGATTTACCTGAACAGATTTCCTCAGAAGGCGCCGTGTTTACTCTACCCCTCCCCGAGGCTCCGAAGCAGAATTTCCCTCATTACTGCCCAGCTTCTAGCACTGGTGTGGCACCTCTCTGCCAGCAGGTGGCATGATTCTCATTGTTCTCAGTGTCTGTCAGCCTGGTCCTCAGGGACCTCCAGACAGTCCACTTCTTAACGGTATCGAATCAATGCTGGATCAGAAGTGCTTCCAGTTTGCCAGAACCAGTATGGCATGCTGATCATATAATTTATTTCATAGTGACTGCTAGGCATCTGCCACAGTGATTTATAAATCTTAATTCTAATAATGCTGTGTGATCGGGTTGCATGAAATAATAAAATAATATTCCAAGCTGCTGTAGGTATTGATTTGTTTCAGTCGTTTCCTTGGTTCAAAACACACAGCTCAGCCTCGAATTGTCGTAATACTGTAACGATGGAGAACCGGCTACTTAATGACAGGTTCTGGTTTCTCTGGACCTTTCTGCCACGTCCGTGGCGGCTGGACACCCGCACGCCTCCGTTCTCCTGCGGGCCCCTCCCTTAACGCGGTTCATGTACGCGTGGATGTAACATCCTCCGGGGTTCGGCCTCTTGTCCTGCTCCGCGTCGCCCTCGCTCGCATACCCGGGTTATGACGTGCGTGTACCCCGTGCATGAAGGACGGCACGTCGCCACACACATTTTGGTGGGTGTCTCCGTATATTCCTACAATCTTTGAACACCCCATATTTAATATTTTTGGTTAAACTTGAGGCAAGGTGCTCGTTGTAAACACCCTGCCCGAAGTATTAGAAGCAGGAGAGTAGAAAGTCGTGACAAGGCTGCCCAGAAGTCTGGCCGCTTCTCCGGCAGGGTTACAGGAAAAAATACTACTTTGTCTCCTATCCTGTTTTATAGGGATTTGCTCAAAACTCTGGCACCCTTTCCTGGGTTCCTGTGATGGATGGATGCATATCTGCTGTTGTACCCCAGGTCGTTCAGGACAAACCTAAACAGGACAAGAGCAACATTTTACAATATGGGTTCGTGGGCTGAGTGGAAACAATCACCGTTTTATTTTTAACCTTTATGTGAAAGTTACAGGCTGGAGCCTCCTCTCCCATGTGACCTGCCATCTGACATCTTCCCGAAAACAAACACAATATTCTCGCTCACATTTATATCGAGGGCCGTGCCCAGTGAGATTCGGTGCCCCATGCGGGGCCTGTGGGCGGGGAGGGGGCAGGAGCGGGGTGGAGGCTGGAGGGGTGAGAAATTCGAGGAGCAAGCTGCTCCAGACTGGGCAGCAGGTGGCGCTGTGGGTGTGAATGGCCGCTGACACCAGCCCCTGGACTTCCCTAGGCCTCCTCCACTGAGTCACCGGGGGGGGGGTCCTGTTCCGGCTTCTCAGAAGGCTGTACCCCGGTGGGCGAGGGTTTCCAGAAGGCGCAGGAGGAGGCGCAGAAGGAGGCGCAGAGCATGATGGGCTCTGATAGCGTTTCTCTGCGGGAGCTTTAGTGGGAAAACGGCACCTAACTGCTTCAGTTGTTACAGTGACTTTGTATAAACTATTTAAAAGTCAAGTCAAAAATAAACACATTCTGCAGCAGCGTAGGAATAAGTGAGAGATTGTGTTTTTAATTTCTTATTGTCAGAGGAGTTTTGGGTGGGGGTGTGCTCCCTTCTGCCTTGTTTTTCTCAGCTAAGCGTGATTTAGAGGTATCTGCTAATGCCCGTCGCCGTTTTTCCTTAAGAGCATGTCTCTGCTGATGTTACCTGAGTTGGGCAGCGTGGATAAATGGCAGCAGGTCGGCGTCTCCCCGATCGAGAGTGCAGGCCCGCTGGAACGAAGCCAGCTGACCGACAGAAATATGACTCCGGGTTTCCTCCAGCGGCACCGCAGGACGAAACGTTTTTTTTTAAAGGCTTCAGTTTTCCTCCAAAGTTTCATGTGGTTTTTTTTTTTTTTAATAGATAACAAGTTTGCAGGAAAAGCAGAGCCTGGACGTCAGCGAGGCCCTGGGAGAGCTGAGCCCTCTAGGAGACGGCCTTCCTGTGACCCCACCCCCCCCCAACTCGGTCTGTATGACAGGAACTGGGTGCCACTGACTTTTATGTGTAATTCATCACCCCCTCACCTCCCTGTTGCCCCTCCTCCCGTCCTCAGCTGCTTTTCAGAAACACCGCTCAATCCACTTTATCGTTTTGCTTGATTTTTCGACGTTTCTTCTGCATTTAACATGGAATTTCTCTCTGATATCAGAACGCAGATTGCTATACCACCCTTTCAACGTCTCTCTGAATACTTGTTGCACTTCAGGCTGCATTTTCATGTGGAAATCTGTCCGGTTCTCTTCTCCAGTCCCAAAGGAATCCTCAGATCATAGACCCAAGCTCTATCCGACCAATCACCTTTCAGCTTGTGTCCCCTCTGGGTTCTTATTGGTTGAACGTTGTCCTTCCTTTGAGTGACTTACCATCAGTTTCGGCCTAAGCCCATGTGCTGCTCTGGGAGAGGGGGTGGAGTCTGTGGTAAATCGGCATCCCTGCCACTGCTGCCCATGGCGGGGTCCTGAAGGGGTAGCAAGGAATGTGTTTGAAGGTGGATCCGGCGCCAACACAACATGGTGCTATATCAGCAATGGCGCCGACCATCATTCCAGAGTCGGCGGCACTCCTGCTTCTGGCGTGACGACCCACGCAAGAACTCTTATGGCAAATCTATATTATTCCATTATAAACACAAAATTAGCTGCATCAAAAGTGTCGGGACAGTTTGCAAACCTAACAGACTATTTACAGAGTAACAGAACTCTTACATACATGTAAATGCGTGTGCAGACTTGGCTCGAACTGAAAATCTCACTCCAGCCAGCTGACTGAAGTTGGTAGCCCTGCCAATGCGACGGCGATGTGCTAAAAGAAGCGGAGCTTAAGGGCCATGGTGAAGCATCACTGGCAAACGGGTCCGGTCCTGCCTTGAGATAGATGTGTGATTGACAGTGGGAGACTGGTGATGAATCTGCTCGTCTGGGGGCTGCGTCCCTCCAACGTTTAGTCGTGACTAAATTCTGCGACCCAGATATGTGTGCGAGTCTCACGGTGTAGGTGGGCGGTTATCGCGTGGCCTTTGAGCACGGAACGGTACCCAAAAGAAGAGCGCGCATACACGCACACACACACGCACACACTCCTCAAATAGTCTGCTTGATCAATATTCTCTGAGATGCTTCTGTCTTTCTGCGCATGTAATATACCGGGGCGTGAAGAGGTTTCACAATTTGACGGCTAACGGAAATGGGGAGTGGACGGATTGTGCAGCGACGTTGGTGTTTCTGACAATCAGACTGCCATCCAAGCCTCCCCCAGGTTAATGGTGCTTGACAGGAGCCAGTGGGTGTGAGTGGGTGATGTCACGCACGCATGGGGCCCTCAGAAGTGGCAGAAGCAGAAAGCACCTGTTACATGCTTAACTTGTGAACGTCAGCCGCACATATGCGTTCACTCCCGATGCAAATGGCCAGCGCTGACACGTTTACACATCTGACCACTGTTCCATACCACTGTTGGCCTAAATAAATATATCATTTAATGGCCACCGTCTGTTTTCAAAACCTAGAGCCGCGAGTACATCCTTCTTCCTCGAACAATCAGATTCCTTTTCAGCTTGGAGCAGGCAGGGAGAATAGAGGAAAAGTGAGAGAGTGAGACGGACAGAAAGGGTGGGAAGGAGAGAGGAAAGAGAGGAAGGCAGTGGCAGAGCAGTTACCTCAACCCTCCCTTCTTCCGGCCTCCTCTCACCGCTCTCTCCCCAATTTTGACGTCACCCTCTGATGCCAGCCAATCAGACGCTCTGGGCTGCCCCCTAGCTCGCCCATTCAGCTCAGGGAGGCGGGGCATCGTCGACTCTTTATACCTCCCCCCTCAGCCCAGGCAGCTGAACACACGGTGCCCTGCTGACCGTCAGGAGAGTGCGGCGCCGTGTCTCAGAGAAAGGATGTGAGTGGATTAGTCACCAAATCCCCCAGCCCCCATCATTCTTGATGCTAACAGTAGCTTATCTTTATTATTTTCTCCAAGCCAGATCTGACTTGTGATCGAAACAGCGTCGGCAGACACAGCATCAGCAGCTCAGCCTCCTACTGCCGTCCCTCCCGGCCGGCGCCTTGCTCCGAGGCTCAGAGATGGGCTGCACCACCAGCCCCGTGTCCTGCCAGCCTCCACCGGCACCGGCGCCCGCCGGCCAAGACGGCACACCGCAAGATGGCACGGCGCAAGACGGCGCGCTCAAGGTACCGGTCGTCCCGTCTTCTTTGGAGAGACTGTCCCAGGCCACGGGCGGCATGGAGAAGTCCTGGTACCGCTGCATCTTTCCCTTCGGCCTGATCTCGCTGGTCATCGGCGTGGCCACCACCGCTGTCACCTTCACGTACGACGCCCTGCCGCAGGTGCGTGTGATGTCGCTGGTGCTGCTGGGCGCAGGGCTCGGCCTCGGGCTGCTGGCCACCCTCTGCTGGGTGCTCCACAAGAAGAAACGCCGAAGAAAAAAAGAGGGGCTCCCTCTGGACCCCGAGCAGAGCGCTCTGTGACCAGAGGAGCACAGGAGCAGCCTGAAAGGAGGCGCTGATCTGCAGGAGCTCAATCTGGGTCCTAGTGAGGAACAACTCTGGAGAGCATGCAGGAGAAATGGACAGACTGGTGGCTAAAGACAGAAATAAGAAGCTTTGTGCTATTGGGGGGGGGGGGGCCGCTAAACTCACACGCAGTCTGCGGTCGGCTGGTGGTTGGCTTCACGTTTCAAAACAACGTCCCCGGCATGAGGCGAGTGTGCGTACGCATCCACAGGCACGCACACACTGCCTGCTCAACGCGGAATGCCACCGATGTCGCACCACCAACAGCTGACGTCAGCGCTCGCATTCCCGGGGCAGGTGGACGCGGCTGATTATCGGAGATGGGGGCCAGGAGACGGTAACCCGAAACCTGGATGGGAGAGAGGCTTCCCCCACCCCGTCCTCCAGCGCCCGTCTGTGCATTACGGCCAGTCTGGTGGCTCCCAGAGACAGACCTCAGCGATGCTGTCCGGCTCTGCTCCCGCGGTGCCTGTCGCGCTTTGGGCATTGCTGCGCCAGCAAGGGCTGGGCACTCATGTGGGCGTGCGCCTCTGTTAGGCCGCCCAGCGTCAGAGATGCGGTTCATGGGAATTTGTGTGCCAGTCATGGATGGATTGTCCCACGCCTGAGATCCGGAATTCTGCAAACCTGCGTGGCTGCAGCTCAGTGTCCCGTCGCCGCGGTCACATGCCGCGCCGTGTGGCGCGGGCCGAGATGCTCTCCACCTGCGAGAAACACTCCGAGGGACGGCCTGGAGTGTGTGCGACACACCGCCCTCGTTCCCCGCTGTTCTCGTGCAACCTCCCTGCTGCTCGCGGAGAACTTGGATTCCATCCCGTGTTTTGCCAAAATTGCTATTTCCCATGAAATTTAGGACGGACTCTAACTTGGGACAGTAAGCCCTTTACTTGCCGTGTTTAATTATGCCCCCCAGCCACACCCAGGTTTGTTATCTTCGGTTGTTTCCTTGTCTCCGATTCCCGCCTGCTGACCGATGCATCTGCAAGCCCGCGTCAGCATTACCCCATCGTCTGTGTACAGTATTGAGTCCTACAAGCGGCAGCAATTCAGGAAAACGGCAAGAAAACTGTGATGTGATCTGGAATACTGTAATACCGCTGTATTTCATATTGCTTTAGTAAATATATGATATATAAACAGTGAGGAATATCAGCATTCCATGTGCAACCGCTTTTTCCCCCGTTTTTAAAGTCAGCCATAGAAGAACTAAATTTGCACCATTTGTTTTACTTCAGAGCATTAATTACAAGGAACAATTTAGTGCAACACTGTGAGGCCCAATGTCTTCTGCTTGGCAACTGGGCAGAACTTCAGACAAGTGTGGGTACACTGCCACACACCTTGCGTATTATGACACAGCTCAAGAGGGAAAACAGCATTTATCACAAACACAAATCCAGTAACGTGACGTGGAGCACTCATCTTAAGTTTACTAAACCACATTGTGAGGACAGACTACACGTAACCTGATATTAGCTCATTAAAAGTTAGGTGCCTTTCTGATGTCATACAAACCAAACCACTGTAAACACCACTAACGTTGGGATCTACGGTTTCTCCTTTATCAACCTGACAGATTCCTGCATTGCATTAGACACTGGACATATCACAAGACGCTTTGCCTCAACTCTCCAAAGACAACAGAATGTTACAACATAGCATAGGGAGGAATTTCCAGCATTTACAAATGTTTACTTGACGGTAGAAAGGTACAGATGTGCCTTTTTCTGCCTTCTCTTCGCTGCCCAGTACCTTAAATGATGACACGGGACTCTTGATGCATTGTGCCTGAAGCAGCGGGGAGGGCAGCGCGTAGTCTTATACTTTCATTGAGAAAACCTGAAATATGGCCGGCGCTACACCAGTTATGCATGCATGTGCGCCCATGTAATACGCATCGCTCATACAGCTTGCCGTACCTGTATTCGTCTGGATTTCGACTTAATGAAACATGAGTTGGCGATGTGCAGAATACACATCCCGATAAAAAAGAGGGAATAAGAGAGGGTATCTATTTCCCCTGGCACCGCGTTTTATACGAAGACTCATTGTACCTGGTGACAAATATATGCGCCTCCGTCTGTATATGCTGCTGTATATAAAACAGTATTTATATATTTATATTTACATCTGATGTATTTTCAAAGCTGTATTAAACTTAATATTAATACGAGCAAACATACGTGTGCTTTCTTTGTTTAAGATTGAAAATCAAGCGGGCGAGAACATGGAAAATGAGTAACAATTAATGTGATCACCCCAACACCCCCAAGCCGCGACAAATACAGTATTCAGTTTTTTCACATGGTTTGTTTATCACCAGGAAATTAATATATCAGACAGAAAAAGGCGATTCGAGCTTTGAATTGATGGTAATTCCGACGCATGCATCTACTCCCTTTGCTTTCTGACGCATTCGACTATCCGGCTGCATCTGAGTAACAGGCGCACCGCCGCCAGCGTGTCGCTGATATTGTTTCACTTACGCGGTTTAAGGCTGTTACGGTCATCTGGTACTTCGCTTTGTATGCCATAATGACGAATACAACAATGGCACATAATGGACTGGGGATCCGGTGGGGGAATATCTTTCAGAGGGTCATTCAGATGGCCCAGGAATTGTTTCCTTACGTTACCTTCGGTTACGTTAATTATCTCGTAATAATCGCATTTTTAATCGCGTTAACAAGCAAACGTTTATTAGCTTTGCTTCCCGGTAATCTGTCTCCGGGCTAGTTTATGCAGGAAGTAGCCAGAACAGTACTGAAACCCGCCGGGGATTTCACATACAGCCATTATCGTTCTATCCTTTTGTTTTGAAACCCGTTTTGGAAAATATTACCAACATTAGTAGATCAAAACAATTGTACATTAAAACAGTTGCAGTTTTTATACTGATCATTCGTACCGTTATTTATTCTTACAAGCCATTTAATCCGGAATGATAAGAAGCGCCAGTTATTTTTCCTTAGGGTTATAGGACGTTTTAACGATTTAATGTCGAATATGTATTTACATCTAAAATATTCTGGATGAACTTTGTAATACTTTTAGCATGAAAGAGTGCAAATTGGTGAGGTTTTGAAGTAGGCTTTCTAAGAGCTGCTAACTTTGGTCAGCTGGCCGAAGTGAGATTTTCATTTCGAGACACACTGCACACACATGTATGTTACAGTTTTTTTTTTTTTACCTTGCAAATAGTCTGTAGGGTTTGCAGACTGCCCCAACGCGTTTGATTGTGCTAGTTTTATGTTTGTAATGGAATAGTTTAGGTTTGCCTTCTTACGTGATTTCTTACGTGAGCATGAGAGTCTGAAAGCCTGAGTGCTACGCCAGATACAGGAGAGCTGGCAGCCTTGCTGCGGATACTTCTAGGAAAAAGCTTAGTGTTGGGGGTGCTGTGTAAAGCGTCATCAGGGTGCAGGGGTCAATGCAGATTGCCAAAGTACACTCTGGAGCCCATCCGGTACCTCCACCCAGAGACTTGGATAAAGAGCCAGATGTTTAATTCTCCTTTGTTAACCATTCATTAGTTATGTAAGCCCTCTAGGTCTTGACGACACAATTACACGTGAGGTGTACGCAGCGCGGTCAGGGAACAAGCTGTTGCATATATCGCATTAGGAATCTGTAACGGTCATTTGTCTTCGTTCTTATTAATTATATGCATGGATATCCTGAATGAGAGGCAGGAGAAATCACTTATTTGGCAGGAGTCCGGTTGTGGGAACAAGTAGTGCAATTGCACATCCTTTCAGGCTTGTTTTGTTGGTGATGTAAATGTGGTTTGCAGGGACATCTCTTGATTGTTAGCGTGACACTGCATGTACAACAAAAAGCAAAGGAAATTTAGTAGGAAATGATCAAAAACACCTTTGCTTTTTTATGGGCATGTTTAAACGCTGAGTCACTGAGGGCATCTTTCTTGATAGGCTGAGTTAGTGACCATCGTTGTTTGTGTTTACTCATCTGTTTTTCATTCTGTTGTCCCTATACAGTGTATAAGTGAATTCCGCTTCAGAGTGATCCTGGACGAGACTTCCTTTACGTCTCGAGGCACAAAGCTTTGTTTTGCACGGTGCCTGTTTTTTGTCTCAAAGTGCTTTGCGCCTGTTTGCTCTCTGTTCCCTGTATCCCCCTCCATGTCGGGCTAGAACCCTGCACCCAAAATGTCACATCCTTCTTGCCGAAGCTCTGATGGATCCACTCGTCATCACATAGTTTCTGTGAACAGATAACATGAAGTTTTTCACTGTAGGAATAATACATCCAAACGACTTTGGCCCAAAATGGCTAAAGAGCATAGGGGAAACATGGCATGCAATACAAGATACAAAAATAAAAGGATTTTAATCCTAAACAATACTGTAACAGCAGCGGTGCCCAGCAGTAACATCTAACAACAGTAGTAATAAATATTAAAATCAGAAGGATTAGATTAGATCAGGGCTCTTCAACTCTGGCCATCAATTCCAAATCCAGGCCGTGTTTTCAGTTCTCCCAGACAGTAGGTTAATAATTACTGATCCTGATTGGTCAGAGGCTTCACACCTGGCTCACAGGTAAAGGAAAGCTGGAAAATCAGCGGGACTCGGCCCCTGAAGACCGTGAGTTGAATAACCCTGGATTAGATAAACTTTATTGATCCCAGAGGAGAAGCCTTGTGCATAAAGCAGCAGGTACATCGAAGACAGACGACCATGCATGAAGTGTAGAACGGTGCAAAGGCAGTTCATACAGAGCAGATGAATTAAATAGTACACAATGCACAAATAGATTCCTGAAAAACAACATCAATTAAATGAAGACATGCTTATAATCATTTTGAGTGACAGTCGTACAAATGAGTTTTCTTGCATTCAATCTAGATCAGTATTTAGAGAGAATGGCTCTTTCTCCTCGCCTACCTCTGCGTGTCGTGTTAAACTGCTCCTCTCTGTATGTGTCTGAACTGCCCATTGATTAAACATTCAGCCAGGCCCCAGTCCCTTGCCCCATAACAATGTAACCCCCGGGCAAAAAAGAAGACTGATTTAAATCGTCAAATGCTGCCTAGTAACATGGGTGCAATGTTCCTTCCTCTCGTTTCCTCAATTCACCGCGTGTGCTGGGGACTCGTCTCGTTGCTTTTTGTCGAAAGCCAGCAGTTCAGGTCTAGCAGCAAAAAATAGCACAATGCGCCTATTTAAACTCCCATTCACATCTTCAAATGGGTAACTAATGAAAATTGTGGAAAATACACACTTGTGCATGCTGGCTTTGCGGCACTCCAGGGCCTCCTGGGAAATGTACTTGTACCCTCTGCTGCTGTCAGCGCTGAAAGAGCCCACCTATGGCATGATGAGAATCTTTCAGATTTAACATTTATTTTTCACAAAAAAAAGGCTTGATCCACCACTGGCAGGCCTGTCCGATTTCTCTGTAAATAGCAACGCCTAGTGTTCACTAAATCAACTGAGAAAAATACTTAAGATGCCCAAAGAAATAACAGGAAGCTGCAAAGCCAACAATCGCTTGCTCAGCGTGCCTGTGCGCCACTCATTTAGGATCTGCTGGTCCCCCTTTCTTCTCATTTGTGGGCTGTTAATGCATTTTTCTTTCAGGGCTGGATGATTTTTATGGAGGCTGTTCAATTTAGCTTTATAGTCTTGTGCCATAAAAGAAAATATAAAAAACATCCTTTAGGTTTCTCCCCACGTCCTTTACATAGGATAGTATTATTGATGCTTGAGACTCTACTGTCCTGCGTCTTAGCATAATTAGGCTTAACGAAGGCCCAGTGGGCTACTGTGATCCACCAAACATTGCCTGAGTCACTGGCCAAGGCATGGTGTCACACTGCGTCACTCACGCTACAGTGTCCGTGTTCTGACATGTCATTTCAAAGTCCTGTCTATTTGGGGGGG
>JAODKF010000050.1:10946061-10962561 GCA_026779585.1 Mormyrus proboscirostris | reverse complement strand
GGGGATGGGAGGAGTGCGTGGGTGAGTCACAGTATGTGTGGGAGGGCTGAGTCAGGGCACCGAGGCGGTAATGAAGCTATCCCGTGCGCTTCTACGAATATTTTGACCTTGAGTGTCGAACTTGATGTCACTCCCGCGTAATAATTTGGTCGTTTAGACCTGTAGGCTTTCAGTTGTGTGTAAGTGACACTCTGCTGTTTTCTGCATGTCTCCGGTGCTCAGTTTCAGCGATGACGTCCCCACGGATTACAGACATGTGTCTCTGACGGGGGTCAAGCAGAGGTTTGAGGATGAGGCCTACCAGCAGGTCAGCAGGGAGAAGGTGAGTCCCTTCGTGTCTCCCGGGTCTCGGGGGACATCAGCCGACAATTCTGGCGGAAATAAGGAATCGACGTGTTCATGAATATCCGTGTTGTGAGTTAATTACAGGCAGACCTCGACTCGCGTAAAAGCAACACGCGTGAATGTGGACGATATCCTTCCAAGCCTCCTTATCTCTGACCCACACAGGTCATGGGCTTCAGGGAGCTCTGCCAAATACTGGGGATCCCCGAGCAGGAGCAGGAGCTGGGGGTACTGGGCGGCTCGGGGCAGCCTGGAAGACCGCACACCTTCCTGTCCTCCCCCACCAGCGACAGCAAGAGGTGTGTGTGTGTGTGTGTGTGTGTGTGACCTCGTGACCTCCCCGGGGTCCAGCACCATTCAGTGACACGGGTACTGCCAGGGAACTGAAGGTGGTGCTGATGGTGACTCTTGACCTGATTTTTTTTTTTTTTCTTTTTTCTTTCCATCCAATCAGGAGGCGCAGTGAGAGCGGCGCACACAGCCACAGGGGCAGCTTTGTGGCCACGCCCACGGCCGAGCTGTCCACTCAGGAGGAGACGCTGCTGGGGGACATCCTGGAGTGGAGCCTTGACACCTCCTGCTCTGGATACGAGGGAGACCAGGAGAGCGAAGGGGAGCGGGATGTGGAGAGTGAGTTTCTGTGTGGTGCCGGTGTTGCTGGAATATTCAGATAGTCATCGGTGGGATTTAGCTTTCCTGATGGGAATGCCGCAAAATGTGTTCTGGAGCTGTTAACGTGCCCAGAGCAGGCAGGATTAACGAGAATGTGATTTGTGTCCCCCCCCCAGCTTTGACAGGTCTGGCCCCTGAAATCCTGCTGACCCTCGAGGGACAGCCCGCAGACTCATGCGAGCACTGCTGCGCGGCCTCCAGCGACGAGGACAGCCTCTGCGACTCGGATGCCGATGGGGCCGGCCGGCCCAAGCGCCCCGGCGAGGAGCCCCTCCCACACACCAGTGCAGGGCCCTCCTTCCGACTGGCGAGCGTCGACCTCCAAAGCTCTGGGTACTCCTCTGTGCAGAGCCCCAGCCCTCCTTCCTCCTGCTCCTCGACCCCCTCGCTCATCTCCTGCACGCTCCCTAACCTGACTGCGTCTTCAGTGCTGGTTTCACCAGGTGTCTGCCCCCAGATGGGCCCCGCCAGGGCCAAGAGCTTTGGTCAGAGGCAGGTGAAGAGGAAGAATGGGGCGGCGCACAGTGGGGGGGAAGAGGCCGCCAAGGGCTTCCTCAGCCTGTAGGGGGGGGCGGCGAGCGCCGCGGCCGTCCCGCCCGCTCCTTCGGGGACTCGCAGCACTTTCATTTCCCCACCTGCTGGGAAACAGTGAAATTTATAGGGACGCATAAAATGAACAAACTGAACTACAGAGCTTTAAGGACAACAAGGACAGATGAGATGTGTCCTTCCTGAAATCAGCCACTTGACCCCACGTTACTTTTTTCTTTGTTTTTTTTCCTAATCCGCAGGATTATTTGCTGGAAATACGTGATCCCAGAGTTCCTGTAGATTAGCGCTGATGCAGGAATGACTGGGAAATCTGGCTCTAGCGGGACTTTATCAGTGTTTTAATGCTGTATAGGCTGTTGCGACAGTCTGTCCATGGTGCTTTCAGACGATCAATCGATCACCTTGACAAAAAGGCTGTAATCTTTGGTTTTAAGTATCGTGACAAATCGAAATGTTCTGTTGGTATTCTGTAGTCCGGGTATTGAGATAAGTGCGAGCCTGAGGCCTTTCAGGAGACAAAACCAGTCAGAAGGGCTGTGCAGAAGTGCTTATGAAATGTCACTGTGCATTTCTGGTGGTTTTATTTGAGTTTGGCCCTTTGGGTTTAAGAAAGGCGATAAGTGCTATCTTAATGTTTACAGTTACTTAATGCGACAGGTTTGGGGCGGGGGGGGGTTCCCTCTGTTAGTCTTTCGAAATCCCGAAGGTGCAGGGGAGTGCACCTTGGCGTCTGCTGGAACAGGATATGACATGGACAGCTTATGTATTGAAGTACATAGGCTGATTTACACTATGCTGTGAGAATGGTTTACACTGTTATCTGCCAGCTAATGGATTCTCTGCCTGCAGCTGTTTCACATGCTCTGCTTTGGATCCCCTTACTTCACTTACTTTTAAATTGGACTATTTAGTTGACTGGCTGTTGTAGCTGTGTGTAAATTATAGTCGGGGGGGGGGGGGATCCACGCCTCCCTCCCAGCATCTGACACCGGCATGTGGTTTTAGTGCCTGTGACTTCCACAAATCAATGTTTACTGTGAGGAAACTTTGGTGGCTTTTGCTGCACTACAGCAAGCACATACTATAAATGTCAGTGCATCGGGACAAATGAGTTGACTAAATGCACTGAGGCTGTTGCTTGTGAATTTAAGAAGTACTGTATTAAAATAAAAGAAAAAACCTGTGTGGCACAGGGCAGCCTGTCCGCCAAAAATCGACTGATTGTAAATAGTTGTGCTACACAGATTGTATTGTGTAAATAATTTAATGAGAAACTGTGACAGCGCCTTTTACTTGAAGCCTGAGATTTTGCAGGAACCTAAACTACAGGAACACTGCTCTGCGCTACCTGAGGATGCACTGCCTGAGTCCCTGCGGTTTTCCTCTTGTACACATGAAAGGTTGTGTTAATAGAGGTCTTCAGTTGGTACCCCTGCAGTGTGTAACTGGGATCTGTAAAGATGTCACTGATATACTGCCAAAGTTTAGCCAGCACATTGATGTGGATCCAGTGCTGCTGCTGGAAGGTCTCAGTGCTGCTGGAAGTTCTCAGAGTGCTGAACATCCTTATCAATGCAAAAATCCTTGTGGTGCGACCTACCTACAGTTCATGTAAAGACTTGAACAAGCAGCTGTATCTGACTGCCAATAAACATTTCAAAAGAGTACCCGTTTCAGACTTTTTTTTTCTCAAGTCTTAGAAAATTATTGTGAAATGCTTATTGTGGTACTGGGCACGATTCCACAATTGCTTGGCCCGGATCACAGGTATGGCTGGGGTACTCCAGGCGCAGCTCTGGACTTCGCCTTCCATGAGGATATCGTCACCATAACCCCTGTCACGTGCTGTGTCCATCTTCATTAGTTGGAACATCAATAATTAAGGCAGCAAGTCATGAACGGTGAGATAATTTAGCTTTAACTTTTCTTCCAACTTGCTGATATTCAGTTAGTGCAATGTCCAAAGACTAATTTATTTGAGATGGACTGACAGGCACAATTTGGTAAAATTCGGTACAATTTGACGCTCGTCTTGCCTGAATAGATAGAACAAAATACCATGAGCGCGATCACGTGACGCCGGCCGGTGGTCACGTGATCCCTTGTTGACGCTCGTGCTATTTGCACAGTGAGCGCAAGCTCTGCTTGAGCTTGGTGCAATGTCATCCTTAGGGCTGGCGTGTAAAGATCAGCAAGCAGCCCCGCGCCGTGCGCTTGTAAATGCAAGGACTATTCGCTCGAATGTTTCTGCTCAAGACGAAGCCGAATGCTTGTCAATGTTGTCTCCGTAATTAGACATTTTTCTCCATAAATCGGCAAAGAAGTCACATTCCATGAAGTTATATCGCCAGTCACGACGCTAGAACTGCAAGGTAAGCTGCTGTTATAATATATTTTATGCTTAACCAAAAGCGGAGTTTCGATATTCAGACAAAGCGTACGTTGTCATATTTCGGTTTTTTTCCCCGGAGCCATTAGCGATGGATTGACGGGCGTATAATCCAATCGGCGCAGGCCGGGGTAGCCATCCTACCGTGCACACACGGGGATGAGGGTACCACGTACGTGCTCCTTCGGGGAGACAAAAGGCCAAACCTTCTGCTTTTCTTTTTTTACATTTCGATAATAAGTCAGTGTAGTTAGTTGTACACGGGCTATATAAAATAAATCCCAAGAAGGCCCACCGCTTTCTGTTTCTCGCGATGTTGTCTTCAATAAGTGTGCCGCTTCATAATAAAAAAAATCACACCGCGTTGTTATAAATAAATGTCACTGCAACGCGAGAAATGTTAATACGTTATCTAAAATTGCCGTCGAATGACATTTATGTAAGAAGCCATATTTAAAGGCAGCATGTGGAATACATCACCTGTATCAAAAACATGGTTTCTGCTTCCTGACCGACCGACTGGCCAGTTAGTTGCGAGAAAATCGCTATTTAAACGTGTGTTAAAGGGCGATAAGATGTATTAATTCGAAGTAATCCTCTTAGACAGCGCGACGAATGCGGTCTCTTTTCTTAAGGAAACTCAAATGTTTACCAGCGAAAGATGGTTACCCCCTCCAGTTCTGTCAGAGCGACTTACGGTTTAAAAGTTCAGGTAAATCTATCTGCCCTAAAGTCAAGGAGAGAGGGGGGGAGGGGATGGTACACTGGTCAACACGGAAGGTTTTGCCTTGAGATTTAGACTGAATAATTTTTGATTCCTAGATCCTTCTTATATTCAGTTTACTTTAAGCAACCGTGTATAGTACGTAAGTGCCTACAAAGCCGCCTTTGTTCTCTGAAAGCGACCCAATGCAAATTTGCATACCCGAGTGCCTTAATTACATATAGTACATCAGAAAAGTGTTTCTACATTGATTTAATGGCTTGACTTGGACTGTCCCGATGAGATGGCCTGTGATTACCATAAGGTCAGCATTTTAAGTGGGTGACTTCAGTCCTTGATGGCACTCTGGACTGGGCAGGATGTGCCCAGCGCTGCCAGACCTGTTTGGTGACATTGCACTGTGTTTACAACTCTTCACTTTGCCTGTGGGCAGATTTGCTAAGAGTCTTAGCTTTTTCCTCTCATGTTTGTTGTAGCATCCAACATATCATTTGTGACATATTCAATTTTCCCAATAAGTTATTACAGAGTACTTTATTAATATGCAGTACTGCATATTCCATCCATCTGTCCATTCCTATATTTACTGCTCACCCTATCCGGCCCAGGGTTGTGGCGTGCTGATAACGCTGGATCCATAATCCTTTGGGTGTCACTTGCTCTTCGGCAGAAAACAGCCCTGGATTTCGTCTTTCTGAAGCCTTTACTGAAGCTGTAAAGGCTTCTCTTCCCATTCTCTGTAATTTTCTCTCTCTGTGAAAACGGCACTTTCTCAGTAAGTGTTTTTTTTCTTTTTGATTAATAACGAATCTCTCTCCCTCTCTCTCATCTCTGAACCTGACAGACTGTGCTGCTGTGACTGCGCTCGCTGTCCGTCAGTGAGATGGCTGTTTTGCGACAATTTGGCCTGCTCCTATGGAAGAATTACATTCAGCAGGTGGGAAAATGGAGGATTCAATCTCCAACAAACTAGAGTTGCAGGCAGCTTTTGTTCCTTGTTCGCGGTTTTTGTTGGGCTTCAGTGTGTCATCACACAAATATGTGTTTAATTTTATTTGACGACTAAGCTTGTTTTAAAAACATGCATGGCACTGTCATACGTCAACTGAACCTATAAGTGGCAAAAACATTTTTGCATTAGTATATAATGCCACTTCATAAATTAGTAAATCATTAACCTCAAGGACACCAGGAGCAGCACTGTATAGTTTAAGCACTTGTATAGCAAAATGAATGTTAAATGCTGCAGTCTTTTTAGAGATGGATTTTTAAGCATGTATGTGTTTTTGTTTCCTTATCTTCATCTTCCAAACCTGTATTTTTGGATCAACCTATTTTTTCCCCAGAAAGACACCTATTGTTTGTACTGGCAGCTTATCGTATTATATTTGTTTTGATTTGGTGTTGCACGATGCATGATTGCATTTTCCATCTGTAGGGTACACATTGCACAGTTCCAAAGCATGCTTTTTAATTCTTAACTTTATGATAATCTTTTTTTTTTAATCGCGTTGCATGTTCCCATGAAGATGGTTCCGAGCATGCATGCATTTTTATACTGCAGAATTATATTGCTGCATCTGTGTCATGTGCATTAGACTCATTCTGGGAAATTTTAGCCAGCATTTCTTCCCAGAATGCACCTGGAGCCTCGCCTGCACCCTGACCTCGCTCTTCTTCTGGCCCGCAGAAACGCCAGATCCTGGTGACGCTGGTGGAGGTGGCCCTTCCGCTCCTCTTTTCTGCCATCCTCATCGTGCTCCGCCAGAAAGTGCCCTCGACCATCTACCCCAACGGCACGCATTACGAGAGCTTCTCCGTGAGCCGCCTGCCCTTCCCGCTCTCCGTCGGGAGGTTCCAGTTCGCCTACATCCCCGGGAACTCCACCGTGGTGCGGCAGGTGGCCGAGGATGTGCAGAGGAGCCTGGGCCCGATGAGCATCCGCTCGGGTCAGTTCCCGACGCGACGGCGGGCAGGACGGGGGGGGGGGGGGGTTTGCCGTCTGCTGCGGGGTTCCCGGGGTTACGACTTGGCCCCTCCCTGGCCAGACTCTGAGCGGAAGCGGGAGGACGGAAGGCTCCGGAATAAGTGTTCCAGAGGCGGAATGTACAGAGTGAAAGTGTGAAACGGGGAAGGTGACTTCACAGCTTGTGGTGTGACGCTCTGATATTCTAGCAGCGGCAGAGTGGGCGATGCTGGGAGAATCTCTGTGCCAGTGCTAGGTGTGTGTGTATACTTGTGTGTGCGCATGTTTTTCTGTACGTATGTGTGCATGCATGTATGCGTGTGTGCGCATGTCTATGTGGGTCATGTGTATGTTACAAAGATATGAGCACAGGTGTGTGGAATTGGCATCTCCCCTTTACATTGGATAAGGATGTCCTCCCACAAAGCTGGTCCATACTGTGGAATCAGTGATTTGCATTGTGCATGTGACCACCGGCTGTTTATAACGCATACGTGTATTAGACGCTGTCCCCTTTGCAGCCCGCGGCTCCCTGAGCAAACGTATATGTTTGCTTTACTGTTAAGGCCGCCCAGATATTGTTACGCAAGCGCTGTGTCTGAGCTGCCAGCAGGCTGTGACAGGTGATGTGTTTGTCCGTGGGGAGATAGGGCTTTCTCTGTCGTTGATCCCAAATCACGGAATAACTTGCCCTCGCACGTTAGCGAGGCCCCCTCACTGTCCACCTTTAAAACACGTCTTTAAACTCACTTTTATGCTTTGGCTTTTGGCCCACGGAGGATTTAGTTCTTTTAGTGACCTGACTTTGTTTTATTTGTCTTTTCTCTCTCCAATGTGCTGCACTTTGTGTCAGCTATGGTTATTTTAAAGTGCTTTTTAAATAGAGATGGTATGATATGGTGACTGAGGTCTCCTTGTCGTCCTTGGTTTCGTCCATCCTGCGGACAGACTGGCGCCGCTGCTGCCTGGCAGACTGAGGGAGCATATGGACCTCTCTGTGCGGACCTTTAATCTGCGCTCTGTCCGCGGTCTCAGCTGCTTTAACCTTTACCTGTCTGCTGCAGAGCAGAAGGCTTAGCGGTGGGGGCTGTCAGGGCAAAGTGTGTATCTGTATGGTGACCGTGGTGGGGGTGCATTGTGAATGTGTAGGTGTGTGCGCTGCCAGGAAAAATGACTTAAGACGATGACATCATAATGAAAATAGGGACATATTTGTTAGCATAAATTGATATGCACACGTAAAGGGATAGAAACGACAGTCCAAAGAGCATGAATGTCACCTGAGGCAATTCGATGTATTAAGCGAGAGGATCGACTGAAAATGAGAGATGTAGCCAAGGGGTGTGTCTGTGGAGGTAGAGAGGCAGTCTGGGCGAGGGGCTGTGCGGGATTCTCATGGGCCGCATGCGGGTCGGGGACCGTGTGGTGACGGGAGCCACGTGGTGGCACTGCCAGGACAGGTGACACCCGGGAGGCGAGCCTGGCAGAGCTCCATGCCCCCGGGGGCCGGATCGCGATCGCTTCTTGCTCCAAGCGGGAGAGACTTTAGCAGCCCAGACTTATGGGCTCCTGCAAGGCAGCAGCAGCCGGGATAAGGTGCATTTTACACGAGTTTTAAAGGCCCGACAGAGAACACGGTACCCTATTCCGTCCCCGTCGCGGGTTGCTGCTCCTGCATCTGTGGTAACGAGGTAGAAAGAAAAGCAGGCAGCTGTATCAGCGTATCTCCTGCTCCCCTGTGGGCCTCAACCTGACAACCAGCTCCACTGGTAACATTTATTTGCACATCTTTCTGGATTGGGAATTTGTCAGCCTGTGCTGACTGCTATGCCCTTGGTTCCCTGCTTGTGTTTGATCCCACAGTCGGGCGGGTGTGGTGTGTTTCATTTCCCTGATATGTTCCATGTATTGTCCCGCTATGGCTTGTTAAATTTTTCATTTATTTATTTAACAGATGCTTTCGCTTTTTTCTATAGTAAAGAACAGTTTAGAGAGCAGGGCCAGCCGGTCACTGGAGGTATTGGGGTAAAGGGCCTTGCTCAAAGCGATGTGTAACTGAGAGGTCAATTCATTCTGCCAGCCTCGGGATTTGAACCAACAAGCTTCCGGTCACTGACCTAACCTGCAGAGCTCCGCACTGCCTGCCTCCTTTATCTTTTTGGTTACCGTCAATTACTTTAACGGTCTTTTCTGTGAAATTCTTAAATTGTATGTACCTTGGCAAACCATTAACCATTACAGGAATAACTGGATGGTTATAATTGTTCAAGGAAGCCTTATTACGATGCATTGCAGTAAGGCAAAATTTGGCCCTAGATTGTTAGAGTGACACTCAAAGCAAATGAGAGAGACATTTCTGAGATAACCGTGATTCATTACCCTTGTGCACGCGTCTGTGTTACAGTGCGAGGCTTCGAGACGGAAGAGCTCTTTGAGGAGTTTGTGAGGACAGACCCGGATTCCGGCTCAGTTCTGGCGGCCGTGGTCTTCACGCATACCTTCTCCCATGAGGACGAGGCCCTGCCTCTCCAGGTGAGAATGAGACCGCCGCTGCTGATTTGCCGAGTGAAGACGGTAGCTCAAAGCTTACTCTGCTTACTTTACTGCCAAATGTCCCACGTGCTGGAGATATTTGTTTGTCTAAACGATTGGCATCAAATAGAGAGATTCCTGTGAGAGGTCAGCCACTTCCATGGCCTGACCTTTATGTTTCTTGATAATTATGGCTTGTAAATAGTGAACCTCTCTGAAAATAGCTTGCTTTTGCTTCTGGAATATTCCAGGGCCTCTCTTTAGTGGGAGAGGCTTGGTCGCAGTTTAACTCACATTCTGGTTCATTCTAACAGCTGAAATCTGAGACACAAGTGGTCAAGTAAGTTGGTGGCATTGCTGGGAGCTGTGCCAACTGACACAAGGCAGTACCAACCAGTCACTTACTTTCGCTCATTATCGTCTTTGTGGAAACCAGAATATCTCCATACGGCCAAAGATGGGAAAGATGAGAATGATTTTGATAAGCTGCCAGAGTGCGACAGCAACGTTATAAGCAGCAACAGCAAATTTTAGGCTCATTTATTTTTTTAAATTGATAACTAGACAAACTAGATTGACTAGATAAACTTGAAAATGAACCATCACTTAAAATTGCAGAGCTTGCTAAGTTTTGTTTGCTGTGAGAATAAAAACGTTTTCGTTTAACTCGACCTGGCAGACTGTCGTGGTCCTCGTGATTTTTCGGTTGCACGTGTGACTTGCATTGTCCGTACTAAGAGACGGGCCTCGCGCCGCCTGTGCTAAGAGACGGGCCTCGCGCCGCCTGTGCTAAGAGACGGGCCTCGCGCCGCCTGTGCTCCTGGAAAACCGCGGTCTGGGTGCCTCCTCGTCTTGTCACTTGCTTCCTGATTTCCTGCAGTTCCCCCCCCATTCTACACCTCACGCCTGTGGCCCCTTCCCACCCTGGTCCTTCTGTCTCCTCTCCCTAGGTCAATTATCACCTGCGCTTCAAATACAGCCCCCGCAATGCCCCGGCCCGCGAGAAGGTGGAGCTGAACCCGAACAGCGACCTGGACTGGCACACCCTCAGCCTCTTCCCGCTGTTCCAGCTGCCCGGCCCCCGCGAGCAGTACGACGCCCATGGGGGCACGCCAGGTGAGCGCCATCTACTTGCTGCCTCGTCCGCCATTTTCTCCGTCTGTTTTTGCTGAGGGCACAGGCCACGTTTAGTTTATGTACCGTTCTGACGTTTGATTCAAGCTTCAAAACGGGACTCTCTGCTGTGTGTGCAAGTGCCATCACAGGCCTTTTCTAGTGTTAAGACAAGAAGCAGAAAGAGGGGCATGTTAGTGACCTCTGGAAAGTTAATGTGGAGAAAATGTTGCCGTAATGCACAGAATTTGTTGTAGGCAAGCAACAAAAATGCTGCTAATGTATGTATGACTGAGATTCTGGATGCCATCTCCAAAAAAGGGCAAAGAGGCGCTTGGTCATGTGACTTTCTAAATGCAAGTGTCACTTTGTTGCCATTTTGTGCAGCTGTGTTCACCATGGCAACCCTGGAACTGCATTAAAGGTCGACCTCACAGAGCATGCTATTCCGCTCCCTCCCAGGGGACCCGGTCCAGCTCGTGTTCCCAGCTTCTCAATCAGGGAATGAAAATGGTCCGACTTGGGCCGCAATTAGAGGCATCAAGCCCTTTTGTGCTTGGCTGGACTGGCTTTTTACAAGCAGAGGATCAGTCAGTTTGTATGGCAGACATAAAAAGGAGGTATTAATGTAGAAGATTGTTTGTTTGTTTTTTTTTGACATACCACATTGAAATACCACTTTTTAAAGGGGTATACCCACCATAATTTAATATGAATGCTTTAGCTGAAATGTAATGCTAATTAATAAGTAATATAATATATAATAAACAATACTTTGTTTTTGTGGAAAAATAGTACTTTTGCATTACAGCTGATCAGCAGCTGAATTCAGTTCCCTTTGAGCGAGGTGCCCTTCCCTTCCCTGGTTTTAGCGCCAGTGATTCACGGGAAAGCGATGATTAGGAATGTGTTTTGGAAGATATATACGTCCCGGTAACACGCATGGGGGTGAGATGTGTGGGTCATCTGCAGGGTCAGGCTCTGTTTGCGATGCATGTAATGCGATTTCTTCGCACACGCCGGGCATCTTGTGGGGGGTTAACAAAGTTAGCGCCTTTTAGTGTGGAGCGTTTTAGGGGTGAAGGAGCTGGGGTTATAGAAATGGCAAAATAATGAGGTTAGCTGACGCGTTCCCTCCCTCCTTTGATCAGGGTACTACAGGGAGGGCTTCCTGGCGGTGCAGCATGCGGTGGACCGGGCCATCATGCGGTCGTACAACAGGACAGCAGCGGACGCCCTGCTGCTCCGGACCGGCGTCTTCCTCTCCCGCTTCCCCTTCCCACCTTTTATCTACGACGTCTTCATCCTGGCCATCCAGAACCAGCTACCCCTGCTGCTGGTGCTCAGCTTCACCTACACCTCCCTGAACATCGTCCGCGCCGTGGTGCAAGAGAAGGAGAAGGAGCTCAAGGTGTCTGTCTGTGTGTCCGTGTGTGTGTGTCTCTGTGTGCATCTGTGTCTGTATGTGTGTGTTTGTGTGATATTTCTCTTTTTTTTATTTCCCCCCAAAAGATGATCTTGAGGTGGCCACAGCCGAACTTACCTGGGGCTTCATCAGACAGGAAGGTGTTTTGCTGTCAGTTAGAAAATGACTCCCCTTGATAACAGAAATGCAAAAACAAATGCGTGTGACCGTCTGCGTCCGCCTGTGTGGCCAGGCGAGGCCGTCTGCTGCTGCAGTAAGCACAGCGCCTCGGATTTTACCTAGGCATTCGCTTCTGTTATCTGTTAATACTTAACTGACTAGTCTGTTTGTGTAGGAGCAGAGGACATTGACCCAGCGTGATGTGGACCTTTTTCCTGTCGTAATGATCACATCCTTAAACCTCGCATTCATTTTACAGTTGATTTAGGCAACTGTGGCAGTGCAGTTCTCAGAGAAATTAAGGCTGAATTTCCCACCCATATTTTTTCTGGTGTAGGGTTTGGCTGAATAAGATTCAGTTCAGTTCAATTTCCCTGAATTTGACCGTGGCCTAAGTGTATGACTAAACTCGAAATGTATCATGATTAATGGCTTGTCTAGCTACATCCTGCTTAATAACGCTGTGAGTATTATGGGATCGTGTGTGTGACCCTGCGGTCTCTGCTCTGTTGTCAGGAATACATGAGGATGATGGGCCTGAGTAATGGCCTTCACTGGGCTGCCTGGTTCCTCATGTTCTTCCTCTTCCTCTCCATCTCCATCTTCTTCGTCACGCTGATCTTCTGTATCAAGGTGGGTGGCCAGCCAACATCCTGCCGGAACCTTCTGTTTGTGATAAGTGACTGCACACACACACTGCCACCATCAGGCAGGCCGGGGCGCACACGGTCTCCGGTCGTCCATAGTGTCACGGCCGTGCTCACGTCTGCCCCCCTCAGGTCAGCCCCAATGGTGCGGTGTTGAGCTACAGTGACCCCACCTTGGTCTTCGTCTTCCTGCTGTTCTTCGCCGTGGCCACCATCAGCTTCAGCTTCATGATCAGTGTGTTCTTCTCCAGAGGTGAGCGGACGCTGGGGGGGGGTGGGGGGGTTGCTTCACCACCATCTAATTGGGCGAAATGCAGGGAGATACCAGTGTTCTGCATGTGGATCATTTGAAGGAAAAAGCATATATTCATCAGTAGTATCACACATCATGATGCATTGATTCATTCCCGATAACTTGGAACTTCCAACCTTCTGCATAAAAAGGTGCTATCAAACAGTTGAATGGAATGGATTCGCAGTGCAAATTCACAGAGCGAATGCAAAATCGTCGAGCGAATGCAAATTCACCGCGCCGACCTTCTGCGATGGATAACTGTAGCGAGCTTGAATTGCGCTGTAACTAGTCTCTTTGTGGTGCGGCTCAGGTACAGCCTGGTTCCTGTACGCTATTATAAACTCAAGTGTGGTGGGTGATGCGGCGTAAAAAACAGTGCAGAAGAAGGAAATGGGCTTGGTTATGTCTGCGCCGGTGAAAGCTGCGGGCTAGAAGCCTCCGGGTCTGCTGGTTGTTTATGGCTCCACATGCAAGCTCAGTGCCCTGTAGATGCCACAGCCGCGCCTTATCTGCAGGATGCCATTTTCTAGTGAGCTGGAGTATGTCCCTGCCCCCGCTCCCGCCCGTGAATAGTTCGTAGCAGAGTCTGTGTCTGGATGCTCTTTTTTGGTCATTAGGTAGTGGAGCAGCACTTGGGTTTGAGATCTGCGTGGCACGCTGTATCTCTGAGGAGTAGCTGACACTAGTTCTGTGTGTGTGTGTGACCGGGGGGGGGGGGGGAGTTTAAGACGTGTGACTGGTTTCGTTTTTTACTGGAAACCCCGCAGCCTTGTTTGTGTTCCCCTGTGTGTTTTGCTGACTCGTCACACACGCTTCAGCTCGGTCTGTCGGGGAGGACAGGCGGAGGCGGCCGTTTACCGCGTGGAACTGTGTGCCGAGAGCGTCTGAAAAGCAGCAGAACAGAAGCCCTTTGTGAGCGTCAGGAGGAGCGTGATCGCGTTCCTGCACCTTTGTGTCACCTGGGCTGGTGTAGAGGCTCTCCCTCCCAGCACTCGCCGGATGAGTCCTTTCAGCCTCGCGTCTCCAAAAAAAGGCCAAATGCGAGTGTCGCTTTGTGGCCATTTGTGCAGCCGTGTTCTACATGGCGACCGGTGGAACCGCATTAAAGGTCGCCCGCAGACCACCACAGATGTGTCTGGGGTGAAGATGGCGGCCCGGTCCTGTTTTGTGTCCATGATGAAGATGGCGGCCATGGCTCATTTCCACCTCTCGAGTCTCACGGGCGTGTGGAAGACGGTGTCGGGTCCTTGGCACAGCAGACGGGGTGTGAGGTGTGAACGTGGTAGATTAGAGAATCCTGGCAGGGATGCAGCACTTTTATGGCACTATATAAAAGCCAGGAAGGAATGGAGCTGATGGCCCGGAGCAGGCTGGTTTGTGGTGGCGGAGTGACGCCAGGCCTCGGTATGGGCGAGGCTGACCAACATTTATAGCAGTTTGTTAATAATCTATGATCTGTGTTTCTTAAGTGGCGCTGTGGCCCCTGCACACTTGGATGAGGAAAGCCCGTGTGCGAGGTATCTCATGGGAGTTCCCAGGCAGACTGTAGCAGCCTGCTCTCTGAATGGCCCGGTCATTTTTGGTACAGCCAATGAAATTCTTGCAAGTTTGTAAATGTTCATGGAAAGCCTCTGAGGGCAGAAAAACAATGCATTTTGGGGAAAGGGTGGTACAGAGAGGAGATTAATGGGCGCCCTGAGGAACTTCTCTTTGCTCATTGTCCCTCTGTCCGCCCACCCCCCCCCAGCCAATGTGGCGGCGGCTGCTGGTGGCTTCATCTACTTCCTGAGCTACATCCCCTACGTGTTCCTGTCGCCACGCTACGACCTTTTGACCCACCCGCAGAAGGTCTCCGCCTGCCTTGTCTCCAACGTCGCCATGGCGATGGGTGCCCAGCTGGTGGGCATGTTTGAGGGCAAAGGTGAGAGCCTCCGTGGGGCAAGGTCTCTGATCCCTGCAGACATTGCCCTGTGCGTTTGGGCCCACAGACACCAGTAACACTACTGCTCAATGCATCTATATGTCTGACAGAGAACTCTATAAGTGTTACAGCATTATTACGTGACGTAGAGCAGGGTTCCCCAATTCCGGTACTGCTGGGCAAAACTGCAACATAATTTGCAGGTTTCCCTGCTCAAATACACCTGATTCAGCTCACCAGCTAATTGTCAGGTGTAGTAGGCATGTTTGAGCAGGGAAATCTGCAATCTGTGTCGCAGACTGGCCCTCCAGGACCGCATTTGGGGAACCCTGATGTAGGATGCAGGAGCTAGATCAGGGCTGGGCAATCTCATCCGCAAAGGGCCACTGTGTATGGCGGGTTTTTGCCGAAACTCCCTAATTAAATCACTAATTGGAGGACTGATTGGCTGAGGAGTCCTCACACCTGGGTTTGAACAGCTGACCTAAAGGTCCCCAAAATCTGCGTATATGGCCCTTTGTGGATAAGATTGCCCACCCACCCGCTAGATATTCAAAATGTGACCCTGGGCACCCCCTCCCCGCCTTTCGGTGACCCCCCCCTATAGCAGACGGTTCACAGTGGTTCTGACCTCTGGCCTCTAGGGACCGGCATCCAGTGGAGTAACCTCTTTGAGCCGGTGACGGTGGACGACGACTTCTCGCTGGCCCAGGTACTGGGCATGCTGCTGCTGGACGCGCTGCTGTATGGCCTGGTGGCCTGGTACGTGGAGGCCGTCTTCCCTGGGGAGTACGGCGTGCCGCTGCCCTGCTACTTCTTCCTGCTGGTATGTCCCGCACGCCGCTGCCAGTTGGGCCGCTTCATCCCTGCAGGCATGATGGGAAGGGCCCCACTCTGTGTCCCAAGGGATTGTGGGTGTTACAGGAATGTATTGCATGAATCATTTGCTTATATTTCTCTGTCTCCTGCATATTGGCAGCGATGTACAGTCACATGTTTTCGCATCAAAGTCTGTGACGTTTTTAAAATTCCGTGAGAATGTAGGGCGACTCCGTCTGTAAGACCGCGACCCCTGACCCTAGCCCTGCGCGATGAGCGCCATGCAGAAGGGCGTACTCTGATTGTCATTCCGAGGGATGTGCTACACCGGGTGACCCCCCCCCTCCCCCCCCTTCCCAGGAGGAAAGCCATAAGTTTTCCCATTACGGAGTTCGAAGGGAACAAGAAGACAATCCCTGAGAGTGACACACTGACAAGGCCGATGAGGGAACCTTGGGCAAAGCAGGACCAATGACAGTGGGGGTGGGGGGTGCACTCAGGGCACCCGCCAGGCCTGACGCGTGTTTGCGTGAGTGCGGAGTGAAAGGAAATGCTCATCGGGCATCAGGAAAGAGCCGCTTATCGTAGCTGGAGCACTTGGCCGTCGCACTCAGGAAGTGCTCAGAGGACCCCACCCCCGATCCCACTCGGAAAAGGGGAGGAGCCACATGGGGGAGGGGCTGACAATGCTGACCCTCGTCAGGCCGTCAGCGTATGATGGGGCTCCGTGATCGGGCAAGTGCAGGATGCACCATTTCGGGTGAATTTGGTCGGGGGGGGGGTGCCTTCAACAGGCGCTTTCTCCCACTGCCTTATCAGTAGGCGAGGTGTGGGTGCCTGACAGAGTGACACGTCGGGATGCGGGGGGCCGTTTGTCATCCCACTGTTCTCCTCTGCGGCTCTCCCTCCCTCCCTCCCTTCCTGTCCTCTCCTGTCGCGT
>JAODKF010000050.1:10934889-10945961 GCA_026779585.1 Mormyrus proboscirostris | reverse complement strand
TCGGTCGGCTGCCCCGCCGGCCCCCCCCCCCCCCGCCCTCATTCTCCTTCTGCCGACACCCTTTCCCGAACCTAATTTCGCACTAGTTTTTCTTTCGCACTAGTCCCTCTCTCCTTCTGTTCATCCTCCCCCTCCAGGCTTTCACCCTCTTCCTTCTTGTCCTTCGTTCGTTTGCACTTTTCCTAGGAAACAGACCTCTTTCCTCGCTCCCCCCTGCCAATCCTTATCGAGCTCATTTGCTTATTAATCAGAATATCACCCAGTCTGGTAACTCAGCTACAGGTGGTATCATACACAATACAGAATAATAAATAATGAGTAAAAGCTGCACCGTATCCTGGATGCTGCTTACAGAAACGGATTTGGGCACCGGGGTCCCGCCTTCCTGGCCATAGAGTGTGACCTGGGCCAAGGTGGCTGTGTGTTGTTGTGGCAGTGAATATGAACTGGCAGATCCTGTGATTTTTACTGAACAGATGTGATCATCCTCTGTGAAGTCTTCCTGTCTTCCATGATGGTGACACGGCTTCCTCAGGTGGTACAGGAAGGACAGGCCTCTTGTGTATCGTCTGCACGTTACCATCATCTAGTGTTGCGTGCTTGATAAACAAACAGCAGTGAGTGTAAGGCATGCGGCGACCGTCAAGCACCGTGTGATCTCCCGTCACATGACATCAGTGCCGCAGGACAGTAGCCATTTTGGCTGTTACGCCAGTTTAACTGACCTAGATTGTTATAGATCAGCGATTGTTTGTAAGGATGCCAGGTGACCTTTCTGCACGGGGTTCAAGGAAATGAGATGGGGCTCCATCTATGGTGTGAGCTGTGTGGATTTTTGTTTTCCTGCAGTGCTTGAGCTTTAAGGTGGCTGTGAAATGTGTCTGTTATAGCCCCACCTTTGATTTGGTGGACTTTATTTAAAGTTAAAGCAGCTCTTACTTGAATTGGTACCCCAGTAGTGTTTCTGGTTCATTCTTGGAGAACACGTTCAGCACTCGCGAGAGGATTTTGAATCTCTGGCTCCTCAATGCAGCTGAAGTTTGTTAAATTCATGGATACCACACTGGAACCCCTCCCCACCTTGCCCCCCACCTCTGCAGTTGAAACTGGCTGTTGTTCCAGTTCCTTAATGAGCACGCCGCCTACTGACCAGTGCCTGAACAGGATCTGTCGTTCCTCCTCAGCCCTCCTATTGGTGTGGCAGCCCTCGTCTGGCCTCGGTGAAGGAGAAGGAGGAAGAGGAGGATGCAGAGAAGGCCGTGAAGGGCGAGTTCATCGAGGAGGAGCCGTCAGGGCTGGTGTCCGGGATCAAGATCAAGCGCCTGTCTAAGGTGGGGGCCTGGCTGGGGGGGGCCGTGTTTGGAGTGACTGCAATCTCAGCCAGCAGGACTGAGGTCATAAAACAGGAAGAAAAAGGAAGTGATGCTTCACCATGTATACAGTTTGCAAAAGGAAATGATAAAAATCAACCGAAAAGGTTGTTACAGTTACTCCTCAGTATTACAGTAAGGACGCAAGGACTACCCCAACCAAAACTGGTTATACACCCTCCCACTCAGCTTAAAAAAATGTAAATAAAACATACAGAAAACTACTTAAATTTAAAAGGGGGAGGAGTCTGGGTGGAGTGTGGCAAGAACAAAAATACTGAGCATATAATTATGGGTGAGAGTTCTGGCCACATTAATCATGGGGTGGAATTTGCAGTGATGTGAAGCGGGTCAGAAAGGGCTTCCATTTACTGTGAAATTCCCACCAAGCTGCCTTCAATGAATATCTGATCTTCTCCACCATTAACAATGATACAACTTTTCCACTTGCTTTACAACATGTTTTGGCAACAGTTGCATGTAACAGTGGAATAATAACCATTGAACTGTGAGATGTACACACCCACTGTTCTGATGCTGTATGATCTTTACAGCAACATTATTAAACTGAGATTATTTGTAATTAAATGCACTGTGTAGCCCTGGTCAGATGCTTTGCTATGTACAGCACATTTATTTATTTGTCATTGTCTTGTGTCTCTAACTCGTCTCATTCTGTGTGAAGCCATTTTTACACTCTGACAAATAGAATGGCGTTTCACCGTATGAGTGCATATTTAGAGATGACACCAGAGTTGACTTTCTTTGACTTGGTCTGATAGTGGAATCCCGGGTACTGGCAAGGTGTCCTGTACGCATTGGCCAAATGATTAAGGTTAATCAAGCTGTTTATAGAATTGTCACCATTATCGTTACATTTTAACCTGTACTTTTGGATTATAAAACTAATATAACTCAGTAAAATGGTAATATAATTGTACTGTTGCAAAAGACAGTTAAATTTAATTCATACATGCGTGCATCCATCCAGCCACAATCTCTCCGCCAGCGCAGGGTTTGCGCAGGACCTGCTTAGTACATGTCAGCCTGACCTTTCTGCTCCCCCTCCACCAGGTGTTCAAAGCGGGCAGCAAAACTCGGGAGGCAGTGAGGGACCTGACCTTGAACATGTTCGAGGGACAGATCAGCGTTCTACTCGGGCACAACGGGGCTGGCAAGACGACCACCCTGTCCATGCTGACTGGTGAGGAGACACGCACGCACACACACACACACACACACACACACACATAAACACACACACAGGCATGCATGCCGTTAAATAAAGGCATCACACATAGATGGTTGCTTTCCTATGACACTGTCCTCCCCGTAGGCCTCTTTCCCCCCACCAGGGGGCGCGCCTACATCAATGGCTATGACATCTGCCAGGACATGGCGCTGGTACGCCGCAGCCTGGGCCTGTGCCCGCAGCATGACGTGCTTTTCGACAACCTCACCGTGGAGGAGCACCTGCTCTTCTATGCCCAGGTGAGTGCCCCCTGCTGGCTCTCTGTCGCCAGCGCATGCCCGTTTGCCTATATAACGTCTCCCTAAGCTTTGCTTTCCCATGCTCTGCTTTCGCAGCTGAAGGGCTACCCCCGTCAGAGCATCCCCGTGGAGGTGAACCGGACCATCCGCATCCTCAACCTGGAGGATAAGCGGCACGCCCGCTCCAAGACGCTCTCGGGGGGGATGAAGCGCAAGCTGTCTATCGGCATCGCCCTCATCGGCGATTCCAAGGTCGGCCGCGCCGCTCTTGCTCCCTAGGGCTTCCCCGCGCGGCTCATGATGAGTTTTTCATGGTAGCTCCTTGGAGGGTGAGCCGGCTGTTTTCGGTCGCTATGGTCATGCCGTGGTCACCGTTCTGGCCGCAGGTGGTGATGCTGGATGAGCCCACGTCGGGCATGGACCCCTCGGCGCGCCGGGCCACGTGGGACCTGCTGCAGGGCCAGAAGAGCGGCCGCACCATCCTGCTGACCACGCACTTCATGGACGAGGCCGACCTACTGGGCGACCGGATCGCCATCATGGCCAACGGGGAGCTACAGTGCTGTGGGTCGCCGCTCTTCCTCAAGAACAAATATGGTGAGAGAGGGCAACTGGGCAGGGGGAGTGAAATCCCAGCATTGGCAGGAGAGACCTTTGGGTCCCTCAGTAAGGCCCTTAACTTGCTCTCTCAATCAATGTACATCACTTTGGATAAGCGCATCTGCTAAATAAATAAAATGTCATGTGAAGAGGATCCCAAAGGCCGTGATTGGACGTGTAAGTTGATGGCAGTGCATGTGTCTGACTGCGTCGCCTCCTCATGTCACAGGTGCTGGCTACCACATGGTGATTGTGAAGGGTGAGATGTGCAGCGTATCGGAGATCAGCCAGCTGGTCCACATGTACGTGCCCAATGCCACGCTGGAGAGCAGTGCCGGTGCAGAGCTCTCCTACATCTTACCCAAGGAGAGCACCAGCCGGTAAGGCCACCGGGCGCCGCCCAGGGGGCGACGGCGAGCCGGCAGAGAACCAGGTCCTTACGGCCTTGCCTGTCTCCCGGCAGGTTTGAGCTGCTGTTTGCGGAGCTGGAGATGAACCGAGAGGAGCTGGGCATCGCCAGCTACGGAGCCTCCGTCACCACCATGGAAGAGGTTTTCCTCAGGTCTGCATCTACGCTCTTAAACCATGTGGGATTTGAACCCATAGTTAGTCCAGTCCGACGGTCACAGCACGGAGGCATTGTGGAATATCCCATCTGGGATGTCTGTGACGGCCCTGCATGATGTTCTACTGCTGGTGTTTGGTGCTAAACGTGTGGCTCTCGGCATGCACTGGCCTACATCTGACCCCATTCTCATTTGAACTCTTGTCTGACCCCTTTACTCCTTCCTTTGTATTCTCCACCCCTGGCTCAAACCCTGAGCCGCTCAGGGCGTGTGTCCGTGCCATATGTGACCGCCACCTCTGTGCGACTCCCGTGGGCGCTGTTGCGCCTCGGCCTTGGAGGCGGTCAAGCTGTGGTCATTATCCCTGGTTTTCTTGCTGTCTTGTTGCTTCACCCAGAGCTTCATTTTCAAGCACCAGGCAATAGGGTGGCAGGTGGCCTGAGACTTGTGGGTCTGTGCAGTCCTCCTTCCCGGGGGCTGTGTTAAATCCCCCGCCCCCCCCAGCAGTCCTCCTTCCCGGGGGCTGTGTTAAACCCCCCTCTCCCAATTTTTGGAAAACTGCCCCTATCTGGTGGAATTTCTAAAACGAGGTGCCGCTGCTATTTAAGTGAGCAAAGGAGGCCTTTCTGTCCTGTTCATTGTTCCTGTTTGGATATTAAGGGCTCATCCTCACTGATTACAGTGTTTGCTTCAGGCTGAATATAGACCTTGCTGATGTCAGCAGTTTGCATAAAGGCTACATTTTTTTCCTGCGGTCAGCATGTTGCAGCCATTATTAGTGTCAAATGAGGAAAATGATGACCCCTGCTCTCCACCGAACACTCGTTAAAGGGTTATGTGTGTGTGTGTGTGTGTGCGCGCCTGTCTTCTCGCAGGGTGGGGAAGCTGGTGGACTCCAGCCTCGACATCGAGGCCATCCAGCTGCCACCGCTGCAGTACCAACACGAGCGCAGGTCACATGACTGGTCCATGGACGACGGCAGCAGCATCAGCAGCATCACCGACGTGACGGACTTCACCGACAGTGGGACTCTCATCCTGGAGGACTGCTCCAACATCAAGCTGAATGCGGGGGTGAGCCGGGGGGAGGGGTGGGGTGGGCCACTGGGCTGGGATTTCAGGGAGAGACGCCAGGTGAGACGCCTTTTAATTAGCACCAGACTGATACCTGAAATAATTGGTGAGCCCCCCCCCCCCCCCAAGAGAGGAGCAACCTTGACACCCTCAACATAGATGTTGGCGCCCATGTGAATTCGATTGTCTTGCCAAACGCCTGCCAGCTGGTGCCAGATACCTGCTGGAGCAGTGACCTCATTAAAGCTCGCCATCAGCGCAGGAGGGCTGCACATCTGCAGCTGAGGTGGAGCAGAAGCCAGCTAGGACACTTAGACAGGCTTATCAGTTTAGTTCAGTATACAAAGGCATACAAATATCAAGTGTCTTGTGCCTCCTAGAATCGGTGCAGTAAATTTAAAGTAAAATAATACTGTAGAATTCTATAATAGTAGAATAACAAACAATAGTAGAATGTAAATAGCACCTCATAGAAATACAAACCATAATAGAATATAAATAGCACCTAATACAAATACAAACCAGACGCCTGACCGCTTTCCCCCCCCTCCTCCTCGTCCCCCTCACAGGTGAGGCTGTACCTGCAGCAGTTTTACGCCATGTTCCTGAAGAGGGCGCTGTACACCTGGCGGAACTGGAAGGTGATCGTGGCGCAGTTCCTGGTGCCGCTGGTGTTCACCGTGCTGGCGCTGGTGGTGGCACGCTCCCTGCCCGGCCACGGCGACTCGGCCCCGCTGGACCTGGCGCTGAGCCGCTACGGCCCCACCGTCGTGCCCGTGGCTGGGGCCAACTCGGACCCCACGGCGGCCAGCCTGGCCGCAATGTACGGCGGGCAGCTGGCGGAGCAGGAGGGCCGTGCGGAGGACGTCTCCGGTGAGCAGTCTAACAGGACCCTCCTAATCATGTGTAACGACAGGGAATAATCACCTTTTCTACAGAGAACCACAGCCGAAAGTGCTGGTGATTTATTTATATAGATTTATAAGCTATATACAGGAATATTAACAATTTCCCCTTTTGCGGCTCCCTACCTCGGCTAGACCTCCCCGAGTTTGTGCTTCGTCGGGCTGAAGATGAGGGCGGAGCTTTTAACGAGCACTGCGTGGTGGGCGTGTCCTTCCGTGGCTACCTGCTGAGCTTTGTGGAGGCTACAGCCTACTTCAACAACCAGGGATACCACACTCCGGCCACGGCTCTGCTGCTGCTGGACAGCGCCCTCTACAGGCTGCTGGCGGGGCCCAACGCCTCCATCCATGCATCAAACTACCCGATGCCACGCAACATCTCGGAGACGGCGCAGAGCCAGCTGACAGAGTGCGTATGTGGATACGGCCTTCGGCCTTGAGCAGGGTGCAGATCAGTCCGCTTATGCTGCGGCACTGAGCCTGCGTGCCCTGACTAAACGACATTACAGTGGCCCTGAAGTGCAAAATGCAAAACGTTTTGAAAAAATTTTATTAAATGCATAAAGGTGTTAAGAAAATGGATGCAAGAAACCCATTAGGAATTTTTCTGTGGTGTTAGCTTGCCATCTTGCCAGTGGGTGGCGCTGTGAATTGTCTCCTCCTCCTCTCGTACCAGGGGTCAGACGGGTTTCGCCATCGCCATTAACCTGATGTACGGCATGGCCTCCCTGTCCAGCACCTTCGCTCTGCTCCTGGTCACCGAGCGCTCCATCAAATCCAAACACGTCCAGCAAGTCAGCGGTGTCTACCTGTCCAATTTCTGGTTCTCTGCACTCCTCTGGGACCTGATCAACTTCATGCTGCCCTGTGTTCTGATGCTGGTCAGTGGTGCCCCCCTGTGGCCATTTGTTGTTACTGCACTCATGCATCACATGGCGGTGTCTATTTTGCCTTAAGGTTGATTTGTACTTCTATGTCAAATCAACTAATGCATAAAATGTGAATCTGTAGTGCTTTAACATTTTTTTTCAAATTTGTCTCCAGGAAGTTTGGAGCGGCACAAATATAGCCAGGACTTGATAAATGGATACTTTGTTACATGTTCCATTGAACAATTGATTATATCGCAGGTTGGGAAGACAATACATGCAACATCCAAACCTATCAGTACGCGTTTTGGCGGTACGGTTGCTAAGCGACACAGCCACACCAGCTCACTAGTATAAATGCTTGTGATGATGCTGGCCGCTTGGGTAGCTCACGGTGTAGGTGAGACACCTAAGAATAAAACGGTCTTGAGCGAGTTCGCTACTGCCCCCTGCAGGTGGTGTTCTGGGCCTTTGGGGTGCACGCCTTCACCAGGGAGAACCACCTGGTGGACGTGCTGCTGATGCTGCTGCTGTACGGCTGGGCCGTGGTGCCTCTCATGTACCTGCTGAGCTTCCTGTTCTCCACCGCGGCCACAGCCTACACGCGTCTCACCGTCTTCAACATGGTCAGCGGCACCGCCTCCTTCCTCGCCGTCACCATCATGACCATCCCGGGTGAGGCTGCCTGCTCACATCACCTGCCTTCAAAATGGCCGATCTCGCCGTCTTGTTATTGCCGTAGAGGCTGAGAGTCCCGCTCTCAGTGGTGGTGTTGCTCTCCCTGGTGCAGAGCTGCACCTGGAACACCTCTCTCGGGTCCTGGACAAGGTGTTCCTCCTATTCCCAAACTACTGCCTGGGGATGTCCTTCAGCCAGTTCTACCAGAACTACGAGGTCATCAGCTTCTGCACTTCCAGCCCCATCGCCGAGTCCTTCTGCAAGGTCTTCAGTAAGTCCACCAGGGGGCATGGAGTGGCTGTATCCATGACGACAAGGTGTGGGGGGGGGGGGGAGTGCATCATAAGGCTTAATGTAACCATAGCGAGAGTATATACTATACACTCAACTATACTGTAGTTCAGAGGATTATGACTGCTCATGAAATATCACAGGTGATATTTTTGAGGTTTTTTTAACTAAAAACACGTCAGGGTCCCTTTTATTTGCCAAGAAAATGCGCTCGACAATTTCAGTCCTTCATGCAGGCGAGCGTGTAGACCTACAGCAAGTGGCGCATGAGGAAAATGAAAATCGTGAAGAACAGCATAAGGTCTGTAGTTTACTGAAGGCAAGAGGAAACAGAGCTTCGTTTTGCAGAAGTACTGAGTGCAGGAAACAGCCGAGTGCATGGATTGGGCGCCTGAGGAATTCCAGGCCCATCTGAGAGGCTCGCGTAGCGTAACCAGCGGCCGAGGATCCGAGACGTCCCTCACGCCACTGATGCTAACCGCTGCCGCCGTCTCTCGCTTTCAGACCTCACGTATCAGGAAAACTACTTCTCCATGTCAGAGCCCGGGATCGGCCGCTTCCTGGTGGCCTTGTCTGTTCAGGGCGTGGTCTTCATCACACTGCTCTTCGTCATCGAGCTGCAGTGCATTCGCACGCTGCGCCGCCTGCTCGGCGCCCTCTGCAGGAGGCGACAGAAGGTGACATGGTGTCGGGTGATGGGGGTGGGGTTTGAGGCATCGAGGGAAATCAATACAAAGCCGCATGTTTGTTCACGTGACTTAGAGAAATTCTGCTGGTAGACTTTAATGCAACCCCTGTGTAAATCTAATATGCTGACGAATACGGTGTGGAACAGGAGCGGGAGCTGGTGTGCGGGATCATGAGTGACTTTGGGGCACATTTTCGGGGTTCCCCTCATTTAACACCTGATTCAACTCCTTGTGCTAATTACCACACAGCTCTTGAGCTGAATCATTTGTGGTGGAACAGGGAAAGAACTAAGAAACACAGGGCTCCGGCCCCCCAGGACTGGAGTTTGATACCCCTGATATAGTCAGTGCCCGGGTTACGAAAGAGATCTGTTCCTTAAGTCTGTCTATAAGTCAAATTTGTAGTTATGTAAAATAATAATGCAGTACATAATGTTAACTATATACGGTAACTACGTACTGTACCATGATATACTTTGAGTCAATTAACTAATAAGGCTGTGCAATGTTTTTATGAGTGCCACAAAGTACTGTCTGCATTCACTGTTATGAACCATTGTATTTAACCCAAATTTTGAATATTCAGTAGTTGGATTTATGTCAGTCTTCGTAAGTGCAGGCAGATGTTCTTACCCTGCGGACCGCCTGTAGTCTGGCACTAGCCTGTCTGAACGGTGGCGCCCTGTGGTGCCCCTGAGTGTACTAACCTCCTCGGTGTATCTCTGGGGCACAGATGCTGCTGCTGGGGGCGCCCTCACTCCAGCCGGAGGACCGAGACGTGGCGGAGGAACGCAAGCGGGTGCTGGAGTGTCAGCCGGCAGTGGAGTCAATGGTGGGCAGTCCACTGGTCCTGCAGGAGCTGACCAAGGTACGGCGGCGGCGCGGGAGGCGCGGGGGGCTCACCTCGGTGGCTGCTCCTCCTGGGCTGATCTGCTCTCTGAGCTCCTGCTGCCCCTATACAAGGCCACCAAAAAGGGGAAATGGGGAACACGTTCAGGGATCCAGACACTAGGGGGAGCTCATGAGAAAAGCTGTGTCGGGTTAGCTTTGATGGTAATGGTAGCTTAAATTTGGGGGGGGGGGTACCTCAGCAGAATTTTTAAGTGGGGCTTACCCTGCCTCTATAATGTGTGACGACTTACAGCAGTGTTTATGAATGTCCACCAACCAAGTTGTCCGATAAGGATCCAAAGGACCGGCTGATCAGCAGCCTTGGGTGGGAGTTTGTCCCTGTGAAGGTTCCAGAATGTGCTCAGGAGTGTCTGACATCTGTCTGTTAGCGAGTTACGGTCATGATTATACAGAGCAACTTTTTGAGCAACGTTGCTGGGCAGTTACCAAGCAGATGAGACGAAGGGCAACTGGATCTGGTTGATCGTGGAAACTTGCTCACTGCCAGAGTTTTTCAAATAGAAATTTGTTGCCCAGTATCAATGAGAAAGTGCCTGAGCAACACTGGTCCAACCAGATTGTTCAAAAAGTCACCCTGAGTATAATTGCCCTAAGACTGTGATGTAAGGGCACTGTTTCCCAACCCAGTTCTCTGGAACTCACGGTTGACGTTTTTGCCCGTCAGAGGACTGGATTGGGAAACACTGCTCGAAGGCGTCAGACTATTGTGGCTGTTGCCTGTATACACACTCATACGCGCCTTAAGCCATGTAGTGAGAGGACGGTGGATCCCTCAGGTATACAGCAGTGGAGCCGCCCTGCTGGCCGTGGACAGGCTGTCTCTGGCTGTGGGCAAAGGCGAGTGCTTCGGCCTGCTGGGATTCAACGGGGCTGGGAAGACCACCACGTTCAAGATGCTGACGGGAGACGAGACGGTGACCGCAGGGGACGCCTACATCGACGGCTACAGCGTCCTGAGGGACATCAAGAAGGTCTGAGGGGCGCCTGCGTAGACATCCGGCAGCCCGATGGTTAATGGGCGGTGCGTGAGGCAGGGCTTGACCTTTCGGTGTGTGTGATGTGCAGGTACAGCAGCGCATTGGCTACTGTCCGCAATTCGACGCCCTCCTGGAGCACATGA
The DNA here is from genome assembly GCA_026779585.1 of Mormyrus proboscirostris. Lineage (NCBI taxonomy): Eukaryota > Metazoa > Chordata > Actinopteri > Osteoglossiformes > Mormyridae > Mormyrus > Mormyrus proboscirostris. The sequence continues at coordinate 10,935,396 of JAODKF010000050.1, read as the reverse complement.
CCGGCCGCGAGACGCTGTGCATGTACGCGCGGCTGCGTGGCATCCCCGAGCGCTACGTGGCGGGCTGTGTGGAGAACGTGCTGCGCTCGCTGCTGCTGGAGCCGCACGCCGACAAGCTGGTGCGCAGCTACAGGTGCGGCTCTCCTCGCGCTTAAGAAGGCCACGTTGGCCACGCAAGCCGATCACAGTGCACATGATGCCCATGTGACCTGTGAAAATTCAACCTTAATTTCAGGCCTGAGTGGTGGAAGGCTTCTGTGCTACATACTCCTATTCTGTGTGCACGGCGACATAATACTCCGTCTGTCCGTCCGTCCGTCCATCCCGACCCGCTTATCCTGGTCAGGGTTGCAGGCAGTGTAACACTCCGTAATAATAAATAAATAAGTAGTTACTAGGTAAATGTAAAGTATTTACCAAATTATTAATGCGAGCTTCCTTATTGTGTTGCTTAACAGATGTTTATATCAGTATGAAGTTTTGTTGCGGGGCGGCGGTGGCGGCGGG
>JAODKF010000050.1:10910978-10923877 GCA_026779585.1 Mormyrus proboscirostris | reverse complement strand
AAAGAGGGACGCCTTCTTGCCCTTCTCTGCAGGTACAGCTCAGGTTCTTCTCTGGCCTTCAGTAAAATGCTCATGAACGGAGCTCAGCTTTTTCCTCTGGCTAACTGTCTGTATATAGTGGTCCGTTATCCCCCTTAATAAACAGAGAGTATCTCCCCATCTGTCTTTCCTCCAGGGCGACGGGCGTGTCTTGGCGAGAGTCTGGCCAGGATGGTGATCTTCCTCTTCTTCACCTCACTCTTGCAGAAGTTCCGTTTCACTCCACCTCCTGGGGTGTCTGAATCAGATCTGGACCTCACTCCACATTTTGGGTTGACCCTCGGCCCCTTCCCTCAGAGACTGTGTGCTGTCAGTCGAGTTTGAAGATCCCAAATTCAGATTTGTAAGTAGGGTTGGGTATCATATGAATTGTATGGATTCCAGTTCTGCTTCTGGTTATCGATTCCTTTTCTTAAAAAATAAGAGGACACATTTAGATAACAAATATATCTTTATTATACGCATTCAGAATATCCCATAAGTTACCTTACCATTATCATCATCAAAAAAAAAACCATTGACATATTTGTTTTTATCATAAACCTTGCATACTTAAATGACGGAGGTTTGACAACGGAGAATGGATGTAGCCCTTTCACCACAAACGAAGTTACTGCTCTGTGACACTCCTTAATTTTTCTTTTGGCCATCTTTCCCTTTAACGCCAGCGAGAATGAGGAGTCACGGCTGGTTTTCCCTGCTTGCGAGGCGCTAGTGCTATCGCTGGCTGAAGATGGTTGATTGGGGCTCAGAGACTGCAAGGTGTCAAACACCATTCACTCTTTCAGATCCTGTACTGCTTTAAATGTTTGATTAGGTTGGATGTACAACCTGCACTCTGCCTTGTGTTTGTCTTGTCTAGTGCAGTGAAGCGGCGCTTTTGAGCGTTTGCCTCCAACCACGTTTGAGACAGACACACATTCTAGCCCAAGCCACATTCTAATGATCCACATTATAACTCTATCCGTACTACTATGTTAGCCAATCAAAAGCCTAATCGCCAGTCCAGTCCACTCCGCGCACATTCCGATGCCTGTGTTGATCAATATAATGTGAGAGTGACTCAACATTTATCTGTACACATGTAAGAAGCCCTGTCAGCAAGGTTAGCACAAGCACTATTTCGGCTAATGTATACAGCAATGTTGGTGCATTCGATTATTTCTTTCCAACTCGGAACTCGGATAAAAACGTCGCGAAATGTCACGAAACACGTCACTTCCCGTCGGAAACACGCCTTTTTTATAACGTTGATGTCGGACAAGATTTCGTTGTCCGAGTTACCCCTGTGACGTAATGGCGGCTTACACACAGTAATTCTGTTTTATAAATCTTTAAAAAATTTTAATTTTGTTAAATGTATTAATAGTTATAAATGTAATTGCACATGTTCGATTTAGGGAATACCGTATCATGACCGTAAACAGTATCGTAGAATGTGATATCAGATTTTTACCAGACTTGTTAGTGTCTTTGGTTTGTTTGCCTCTCGAAAAAAGAATATCGCTATGAATGTACTAAAATGTCTTATAAAATCTTATAAAGCTTTTAATGTGGTTTTACTAGCTCGTGTTTCTTGTTTGTTTGTCTCTCAGAAAAAATAGTCTCACTCCAAACTGATAAAATATAAAGGAACAACACACAGCAGCGTGTTCATAAAGGCAGCCATGTTTGTTCCGAGATGTGGCAGCTCGAACGGGAGATTGTCGGACGTGATGATGTCACTCAACTCGAAAATTTCCGAGTTCCGAGAGAAAAACGAATGCACCAGCGCACTCTCTGACATTAAACAAAGTGGACAACGGCGCACAATGTGACATTTCGAGCCAAAAACTGTTTTCCCTGTCTACATTTCGACCCTGAAAACGGAGTTTCTTAAAATCTTTACCCTGGATGGAGTTTTGCAAAAGCTCCGTTTTCAGTGACCTAAGACGCCATTTACGTGTGGACAAAAGCCCAATACGTATAGAAAAAGGTACGTTTTAAAAAACACCCGTGTACGTGTGGACACAGCACAAGTCTGCGTTGGAGTTTCCCCAGATCTGTCATTAATGTTTGTCGCTGTCCTTTGGATTCCTCAATAAACCCCTTTTGCCCGTATTGATGGCTCAACTCCTCCACTGCTCGTTGGATCGCGAACGCAACAATAATATGCATGCTAATCTAATAACACTGAGAACGATAATATCAATGTTTTAATTTTTAAAAATCATGAGTTCCTTGTGAAAATATTTTGAAATGTACTGCAGTATGTATTTGTTTAGTAAGTCATTTTTAATATAATTCTTTATACCGCTGTTGAGGAATTTGTCAGGAAGTTGACTACTGCTTGTTCGAATTACCACCAGTGGGCGACAAAAATGCCGAGCTTTGGGGTTTGTTATAGGCGTTCGTTATAACTCCCAGAGGCAAAGGACAAGTCCGTCAAGTCCAGTGAAACCGGAAAAGCATCAGCACAAGCAAAAAAAAAAATGATCCTTATGAATTTGAATGAGCTCTTTGAAAATTACATCGCATGATTTCCTGAGGACAAAATATGGCTGCCAGAGTTCTGCATGCTTTGATCAGATCACTGCATCACTGTGGGAGGTCGAGGAACACATTCAGTTTGTGTTTCCCAAATTCGCCAAAATCTAAATCTGATGCTTGCTGGTTTGCCGGCTGGAGACCAGAGAGTCACATACCATGAGCTTGTGGCATGTTCAGTCACATCGAAACTGGGTATAGTACACATGTCCAGACCATCCTGGGCTTGATGTGCTTCAAGAGATACCGGAGACCTTGTGTGGATTGGATGTATCCGATGGAAATGTTGTTTACAAACAGTGGATTTCCACTGATCACACCACTATACCAACATGCACTAGTACATTGGTGCATTATCTTGACTCAATAGTGAAGAAGATGGCCAAATTGTCAGCTCATCATTTCATCTCTAGGCGCCAAGCTGCATTCTTGACAAGCTTGAAAGAACAGCAGAGACCAATCAAAGCCATGGTGACTTCGCTGAGAATGACAGCTTTATGGTACCAGATGCTGCTCAGGGATTTCACTGGGAGAATTCTCAAGATACACTTCAGAAAAAAGGAGAACTGAGAGCATGTGTGTCGTTGGTGATTGTCTGCAGCATGACACGTCAGCTGTGCCGAGATTCCAGCAGGATGTCCTGATCTACCAATGGAAGGCAGCACCACACCTATCCAGAATGTTCTACCTCTCAGATGAAGCTCCCTTGCAGAACAATATCTTGTGTGTCACCAAAGAGATTTTGGAGTCAAAGCGGAGTGGCATTTCTTTGCCACATCCCATGGCAAGAACACGTGTGATAGTGTGGGAGGCACTGCTAAAAGGGAAGCCAGTCTCCAAGCAGTAACTGCAGGACACATTCTGATACCACTGGATTTGTATGTATGGGGCATAGGACGTATCAAAAATGTTGTACTTTTTTCTTATCAAATGATGATGTCCTATCTTATGTAGATGAACAAAGACCACGATTCTTCATGGCCAATGGAGTACCTGGTACTCGAGAAAATCGTATAAACTGCATATACAAAGGCTGTGGAAACACCTTTTAAATCTCCGATTGAAATTATTCTGATTATCTCTTTGATAGACGTTTTGATGTATATTTATATGAATTTGATTTAAGTTTACTCTTATATGTGATGCTGGTTAAGATTTTGTAGGATTTAAAATGCCAGCAGTTTATGCATAGGTGAAAACCCCTTTCTGTTTTCATGTTTTTGTCAATTTGGACTTCCTGTTATTTCATTGGTTAATCCAAAGAGAGCGCTGAGACATGTGTCGACATTGTGTCATATGATTCGCTGTTTTAGTTATTTGCTCTGCCCACTGATAGGTCAAACTCCCAAAATGTTTTGTCATCTGGTAAATAGACAGAAAGTATTTGAGGGCTGAGAAAAAGGGCACTATGGCTCTACTACAGGAACTTTTCCAGTCTCCCAGCACAGTCATCCTGCTTACTGCTCTGTTGCTTTTTCTTGTTTTTTGGCTTCTCTCCACTAATCACAGCCCGGGAAAGGAGCCCCCAGGACACAGACCTTTGCCTCTCATAGGAAATCTGCTGCAGCTGGATCTCAAGAGACTTGATCTCTCAATCTGGAGGGTAAAATTTACAGCTGCGCCGTTATGGCATTCAGACCGGTATCGATCCATACATAATTACACGGATCGGGTATCGGCCCGACCCACGTCTGATACTGAGTTTTCGGAAGTCTGTAAAAAGTAGCTCATGTTTGTTGTTAAATCGATTTGTACAATTAACTGCACGACAGCTCATTATCATTTCATTTTTTGTGGCATTCAAACTGAGTGCTCAATCTATTCGTTATATCTTGTATATTTTATTTTGTGTAACGCATTTTCACATCACATGTGCAACATCAGATTGGTGGGTATCGATTTTTAAGTATTTTATGCTCGAAACAATTAGTAGCACAGCGAGTTGCAATCTTTGTAAAAACAAAGTTTTGAGAGGTGGATGTATTGTTTAGTGGAAAATCCCACATTAAAATCACACAACGCCTCTCTCACGCGCAGCTCGCGCACGCACAAACAGACACAGAGACTCTACTGTACTTTTAATAATATGGCGGAGAGAACTAAACGTTCAGTAGTGTAATTGCATTTCACTTGTCGATGTTAACGATGCCCAAGTAACAAGCCGTTTGGCACGTAAGGGCGGAATTATAACGGCCAATCTGTCAAAACATCAAGTCTATTACATGTATACAGAGAGATGCACAGTTTTCGACTGCCTATCTCGTAGTTTGTCGTTGACCCATTGAAGTAACCATTAGCAGGCTGATTGTTAATAATAAATAATTCAATGTATACATATGTGTATTTGTTACAGTGTCGTACTGTTAAGAAAACAGTATTAACTGTTAAGAAAACAGTATTTAATACTGCAATAATCTGTCTCCTCCCCACAGTGAGACATACAGTTTATTAATTAAACACTGGTATCGGAACGGTACTCTGGATCGACCGATACCCAAAACTCAGGTATTAGTATCGGTTTGGGAACTGAAAAAGTCGGATCCTTGCATCCCTAGGAAAATGATTACATTGTTTCTTGGTGTGCATTTTATTTTATTAATGTCGGTTTTATTTCACATCATTGGTGAGTGTTGCATTTGTTATTTTGATTAGCTAATTAAATCAATTACATATGTAATACTTGTGTCATTCCAGAGGATAAAGGAAAACAAAATATTACATTAGTATATTTTCTACATATTGTATATGTTTATGGTAATAAAAATTGTGTGGGTATTTTGTGGTTCTGCATCTCCAGATTTAAATTTTATTTGTACTATTTTGGTTAAAAGATCCACTGCTTCCATGCTTATTGGAATGGTGAACAGAACCTTTTTTTGCTTCCACGATGTGTCATGGGGTGGGACAGGGAGGAGCTGGAAACATAAATGTCACTATGCAAAAGGAGAGCTCAAATATAAAAACCAAACTCAAACAAAAGCAACGCAACAATCAAAATTAATCCGCATTATCAGCCTCTGGTCACATGACTCCCGTTCCCACCAATGACCATAATCCCTCTACACAGTAACTTCATACAGACTGAGAAAAATTCTCTCTTCTCCAGCTGTCTAAAAAATATGGATCAGTGTTCACTCTTCACTTTGGCCCCAAGAAAGTGGTGGTTCTTACCGGGTTCAAGACTGTGAAAGAGGCCCTAGTGAACCATGCAGAGGAATTTGGAGAACGGGAGATATTTCCATTATTCTATGATGTCACTGAAGGCCATGGTATGAAAAACATCCACTGACCCTATTGCACATTCCTTACAGACATGTTTCAGCATGACCCGTTTAGTGTTGCCCTTGTGTTATAGTAGAGTGTGAGTGTACTCCATTCCGTAACAAAATGGGGTGTGTTGAGACATCATGGAATCTATAGTGATTGATCACACACGTTTACAGTAATGCTTTGAGTATACTGAATAAAAATGACAGCAATCCAATCCCACACAGGAATTCTATTTTCCAATGGAGACTCATGGAAGGAGATGAGACGCTTTGCTTTATCCACCCTACGGGATTTGGGGATGGGAAAACGAGGAAGTGAGGAGAAGATCATTGAGGAGATCCACTACATGGCAGAGGTCTTTGAAAACTTCAAAGGTGAGATAATGCTTGACTTGTAAACTTACAAGATCATTAACTGGTTACTGACTGCATTGGTGATTCAATGTATTTTTTTAATGTTTGCAAAATTTAAAAATATAATTACCAGTCAAAGCTAATCATTTCTGAGAGTCAGTTCTAGAACATTTTGCTTTATTGCGAAATAATGAGATCAAATTACACCATGCAAGACCTGATTGTCTTGCATATACAGGGAAGTTTTGCAGATTTAATTGACTTGCATAACTGTTAACCCATATTTATTATATAATGATGCAAAAGTTTTCAAGTTGCTTCATAAATGTTTTTGTCCTGCGTGAAGTTGGCCGCTCATATGTTTCAGATTTTAACCACACCAGATTCAGTCATTTGTCGGTTTGTGCCATTGAAATTTTCGTTTTTGCTGCTTTAGCTTCTGAGATATGTTTGTTACCACCACGCATCCCCGGTCCAACTTGCATCCCCTGTGACGTGTCCCTCATCTCTTTGGCTGGTGATAGTTTCAAATTGCTCCCCTAAGTTTCAAGTTTACCCTAACTGCTGCTGCAGGTGTTCACATCAATAAAATATATTTACAAATGTTTTAGAAAGGTGTGTTTTTATTCATCATTAATAAAAACCATTTGCTTGATAGTTATTAAAACATCAGTTATACTAATATATTCACCTCGATAATAGTGTTTTATCGATTATAACTATATTTAGCTCAATAAGAATTGCTTCACTGACATGTTTTATTAGATTAATTACGTATATTTAGTTCCGCAGTGACACGTTTTATTGATTTATTATTCTATATTTTTCTATATGACCATGTAAACACACATATATGTCTCAGAAATTAAAGCTGCAACTTCACGGTGTCATGTGACCATACAGACAAACATTTCTATCTTTGAAACGAAAGCAGCACAAACAAAAATTTCAACTACACAAGTGCAGCACAAACGATTTGGTGTGGTTAAAATCTGGTGCATATTGGGGGCCAACTTCATGTCGGTAACGTTTTGTCCTTTGTTGTCTTGCTCATTCCTGCTGCTCAGGTGAACCCTTTGACACGACACAAGCAGTGAATTACTCAGTCTCCAACATCATTTCCTCCATCGTCTACGGCAGTAGGTTTGAATATGATGACCCAGAGTTCCAAAGGTTGGTCAACCTAGCAAACGAAAGTACCATCCTTGCCGGTTCACCTGCCCTCCAGGTACAAATATAACACCAACTAATTGTAGGCCTGCCTTCCCTGACATATTCCCTTAAAAAGTAATGCTGAGTAATTAATTGAAATAAGTATCTCTTGGTAACAAAATGTAATATGGTTTTTGTTTCTGTGGTTGCAGCTGTATAACATGTTTCCAAGGCTGGGTCCTTGGCTGAAGGACTGGGTCACCCTGATGAAGATTGTTAAGACCAACATAGAGCAGGTGAGAGGTCTGGTGAAGAATCTGCAGGAGACTCTGAATGCTGAGGACAGGAGGTGCCTTGTGGACTCCTTTCTTATCCGACAGCAGGAGATGAAGGTACGAAAGTGTTCAATGGGAAACATCTACATTGATCAGATTCAGCTTTATTTGCCAAGTTTTGATCTTGAGTTTTCGGCTTGAGACTCTCTAGTACACAGACAATAAATGACACTATACAATCAATAAATTACACTATACAAGAAATAAAAATTTGAAAAATTTTAAATACACACACACATGGGTGTGTATATGTGAGAATTTCAGGAATTTGACCGCTGGGTCATTGGAGGTGCAGTCATTAGTCTAGAGGGAGAAGAGCAGTGGGGAGAGAACACAGCGCTGGGGAGCACCAGTGCTGACTGTCCGTGTACCAGAAGACACGTCCTCCAGCCTTACATGCTGCTTCCTGTCTGGTAGGAAGCTGGTGATCCACATGCAGATGGCAGGGAAACATGGAGTTGTGAGTTTGTAGGAAAGGATTTCAGGAATGATTGTATTAAAAGCCAAGCTGAAGTCCACAAACAGGACCCGCGCATGTGGTGGAGGCTCTTGTTGCTGGGCTGCAGTGGGGTGTGGATTTGTTTCTCTCAAACCTACTATAGAAGTTGTTCAGGTTGTCAGCCAGGTCTTTGTTTGCCTCAGCAGGGGGGGTGGTCTCCTGTAGTTGAGTAGGCCTTGCCATATTGCTGCAGGGTCATTGACTGAAAACCTGTTCTTCAGCATTTCAGCGTACTGTAGCTTCTTTTAGCCACTTTGACCTCCTTAGTCAGTAGGTTTCTGGTCTGCTTGTACAGGGGTCTGTCCCCACTTCTGTAGGCATAGTAGAGGTCGACCGATATGGGTTTTTCAATAGCCAATGCCGATATTTAGGGTTTAGAGTCAGGGTCAGCTGATGGCCGATATATGCTGCCGATATTTTTTGGCCGAAAATTGGAAATTTTCCCTTCTATTTACATGATAAAATATCACACTAATAATAACAGACGATACACAAAATTTCTCAACTTGCCATTTATTGAATACTGACTTGTGTAAATTTAAATATAAACTTAAATAACAAAAACACAATACCACTTGTAAACAATAAAAATAGCAGCATCAGAATCCCTTTAGCAGCAAACTCCTCCTTCAGCTCCCAAGCTCACCAGCCTGCTGCAGATATTGCACCTGGCTTTTCCTGGTGTTGGCTTGGTGAAATGCTGCCATACAGGATTAGATTTTTGTTCAGCCATCAGACAGTAATTACTAAAACAGAAGAAAAAATGCAAGGTTAGCATTTTTATTATAGTGCCTTCATATTCAATTCATTCTACAATTCCAGTATTCCATGCACATTAAAACAATTACACTCTAATATGGTACATTTTGAAAGAGAAAAAAAACACTATTAACTAAGTGCATCGTGGTATGATGAGTAGTATACAAGGCCCAAAACCTTACTAACATGTTATGTTGTTAGCAGACAGATAGTTTACAAGACAAATTCACAATAAGAATCAATAGCGAATGTGGAAAATTAAAATAAAATGACTTTGTCATATTACACAGCCTTGTATGCAAAGGGCAACATAAGCCCCTAGTGATTGTGACATTGTTGACATATAAGCCTGTATAAAGGACAGACATGTTTAATGAGGAAACTAACTGTGCAAAGTCGTGCATTTTTTATCTAGATATCTGACAAATTGTTTGAATCTCCGCTCTCAAATGCAAACAAGTCACACAGAAGGACCATTGTCAGCATCAGCTCAATGGTAACCACGCTTTCGAACAAACAGTTTTCTCCACCATGCATTGTTCTTAGCAGCTCTGTCTCTGAGGTCGGCGCTGTCTGTGATCGGGGCAGAGTAACGCAACTCTCACACATGCTGCAGTGTTTGAGAGCTGCCTGCTCCGTCCCACACACACAGACTGAAACTAATAACATCGGGCTGATATGGTAATAATTAAAATTTTTAACAATTATAATGATTTTTAACGATTAAAAAACGTCTGTGAGCCCACCAACAAGCGCACAAAACTCTGTCAGAAACAATGCTCCTTAATGTTACCTGTGAGCTACAGTTGGCTGAAGGCTCATTATCATTACCGCAGTTCCCGACAGCGTAATTCGCGTTCTCTTTCAAAAGCGCTCGTGTTTTCTTTTAAAGCAGCATTTCATAGCAACCCAGTTAAACAGGTCATTGAAAGATCAGAATTTAAGCCTTACTGTTTTTCCCCAGGACTCTTTCAAAACTTCTGGCTGGGGTCCTGCACAAGGCAGCATGGGTCACGTTTTTCCCAGCAACAATAACACTGGGCTGCCCACAGACGTGCCTGTCTGTAAATCGGCATAGTGCTCTCAGATATCGGCCGATGCTGATAAATTAAAAAATGCTAAATACCGACCCGATATATCGGTCGACCTCTACTCTAAAGGAGCATGTAGCAGTGGTCCAATGTTTTATTGTCCCTGGTGGGACAGTTAATACAATGATAGAGACAGTTTATGCTTTCTGTATTTTGGTAGTTCGTGGTTTACTTTAGCTCTGTTGAAGTCCCCAAGGATGATGATGAGGGAGTCTGTTCCAGGCTGGATATCTGCTCGGCCAGGGTTTGCAGTGCATCCTTCACGCTGGCCTGAGGTGGAATGTACACAACGACCAGGATGGAGGAGGAGAACTCCCGTGGTGAAAAAAATGGCTTGCAGTTGATGAACAGTGTCTACAAGTCCTTGTTACAATGTTTGGCTAGTACAGTGAAATCTGTACACCAACCTTCGTTTGCATAGAAACAGATACCGCTGCCCCTCGTCTTTCCCAATAGCTCTGATATGCGATCCTCTCGGAGCAGATGAAAGCCAAGCAGATGTATTCCGTTGTCAGGAATCATTTCAGTGAGGCAGGTTTCACTGAAACAAAGGGTAGCAGAGCGCGCAAAGTCCTTATTAGTTCTGTTTAGGAGAAGCAGCTAATCCATACTTGTTGGGCAGAGAGCGGAGATTCGGCAGTTGAATTGACGGGAGTGCGGTTTGGAATCCCCACTGTCGCAGCTTCACTAGTGCGCCGCCACGCTTCCCTCGTCGGCGTCTCCTCCATGTCCTGCAGACCGCTGCTCCTCCTCCGACTAAGATCTCCAGAAAAGCTTCCGGTTTTGTTAAAAATGATGGGAAACTGTCTGGAGTGCACTGCCTAAAGTTCAGCAGTTCTTATTTGGACAAAGTAACCGGGTTTGGGTTACCGAACACACAGAAAACAAACAAAAACAAAGAAAATACTACAGAGGTCAGTGCCGAGGCGACCATCCATGGTGCCATCTTGTTCGGAGATCATACTTTTCTTCCAGCTTTCCAGTTTTCTGTTTATATATCATATCATGTTCTGCCATCTCTACCAGAAATCCGGGGTGCAAGAATTCTCCTACTACCATGAGAAGAACCTCATCATTACAGTGTGCAACCTTTTTGGAGCTGGAACTGACACTACTGCGACCACACTACGTTGGGGCCTACTGCTTATGGCCAAATATCCCCATATACAGGGTGAGGACAGACACATTGTCCCTTGATCACCAAATATAACTGTCAACACCCTCCCACCCAATTGGTAAATTTTACCACTTTGCATTCTGTCTCGCTTCTCTGTTGGCTCCAAAAAATAGCTTGATTGTCCAAAAAATAGCTTGAGCCATGTTATCTTAAGGTCCCCAGAGAAGTTAATCTGCCCCTGTCCCTATCCATCATTAGACCGCGTACAGGAGGAGCTGGACATGGTCATTGGGGGTCGGCAGACTCGAGTGGAGGACAGGAAGAACCTGCCGTATACAGACGCTGTCATCCACGAGATACAGAGACTGGCCAACATTGTTCCAATGAGTCTCCCTCACATGACAAGCTGTGACGTGGTCTTCCGAGGATTCCACATCAAGAAAGTGAGCTCTTTTCTCTTCACCATCAGGATATTTTCCAGACCTAGTCCTCCTCTATGTCGTCTTCACATTTTGCTCATGTCATCTGAAATGTGGTGTTTGCTACTGAGTATAACTTCAATAACTGAGCTCAGTGGTTTTTCCGTCTTCCCTACAGGGGACCACTGTCATCCCGCTGTTGACGTCTGTACTTTATGATGAGAGTGAATGGGAGACTCCCCATTCCTTCAACCCCGGCCACTTCCTGGACGATCAGGGCCGGTTCAGAAAGAGGGACGCCTTCTTGCCCTTCTCTGCAGGTACAGCTCAGGTTCTTCTCTGGCCTTCAGTAAAATGCTTATGAATGGAGCTCTGCTTTTTCCTCTGGCTAACTGTCTGTATATAGTGGTCCGTTATCCCCCTTAATAAGCAGAGAGTATCTCCCCATCTGTCTTTCCTCCAGGGCGACGGGTGTGTCTTGGCGAGAGTCTTGCCAGGATGGAGCTCTTCCTCTTCTTCACCTCACTCCTGCAGAAGTTCCGTTTCACTCCTCCTCCTGGGGTGTCTGAATCTGATCTGGACCTCACTCCAGCGGTTGGGTTCACCCTCAACCCCTCCCCTCACAAACTGTGTGCTGTAAGCCGAGGTTGAAGATCCTGGATTCCCTCTTGGTTTGAAAGGAACCGTTTTTATATTGTAGCACCAGCAGGGCGCATGTCCCTGCGTGCTGTTGTAAATAGCCCTTGTTGTATTGTTGTTAATGTTAATGGTTGCATTTTCCTATTGTTGCGTGTGTGTTTGCCCGTGTCTTGTGTGTACCTGGCCCAATCCTTACATGTATTTAGCTTGTATAAATCTCCCACTGTGTATCCATCTTACAGTTTGGTGTCTGACAACCTTGTGTTTTCTGTGTGTAGTTGGTTTAGTGCTCATTGGGTGCCTGATGTCGTCCTGTTAAGGGCTGCGAATAAAGAGCGTGTTCTCCCAGGCGAGCAAGTCTCCATGTCTCTCTCTACTCCAGCGATGGCTTAGTCTGCCCGATGTCAAATATACTATAAGGTAGTCTACTTGTTGGAATAGTTACACAAGGTAAGATGACAAACTCAGCATAAGGTAGAATATGTATTGAAACCACAGGAAGCATGGCAAAGCATGCTTCCTGTGCAGAAGCATTTAGTTGCATCCCAGTGACTGTATCATTTCATATGTTATCTTCCGCCACTGGCAAGTGTAAATACTATAAATAAAGTTATCACTGAGTTTTGCCTCTCCTGGAGCCGACACCTTATCGTGGTGGAGGGGTTTGCGTGTTCCAATGATCCCAGGAGCTAAGTTGCCC
>JAODKF010000050.1:10882592-10903285 GCA_026779585.1 Mormyrus proboscirostris | reverse complement strand
CACTTAGATGTGCTAGCAAGATTAAGAATAATAATTTCAAACGTGCTAAAGCTATAACCACTTTTTTCACACACTCCCAGGTTGGACTGAAATATTGCAGCCACCCCGCCACCTTTGCGATTGGGTCGAGGATTATGCTTATATGCCTTGTCTGATGGCCAAGTTGTGGAGTACACAACAAGCCATGACTATGCGGCACACCTTTTCATGTCGATATTGCAAGGTACCTCCGATGCTTGACAAACACAGCCACCGAACTTTCAGGAGACCTATTGCGCGCCCCACTGTGGATCTCGTCTACTCATGGGCTCTGCTTTAATTTTGCTCCTGAGCGGTCGCTGGGTTTGGTATCGGAGTCATGAGCCACGGCTTCAATGCATAACCTTGATCACCTAAAACATAAAGTTACAATGACTGTTGGATATAATTACTCAAGCAATAACATTTTTAAAAACTGTCACACTCACCAATAAGCCATCCATCCTTAACATCAGCTCTCTCGAGACGCACTCCAACGGAGCTGTTTCACACAATAAATGAATCATGCATTTCACCAGGCCACCGGGCAACAACATTTAAAATGCTTAAATGAGCATCAGCAATTAATTGTACATTAATGGAATGAAACCCTTTTCTATTGGCATAATTGAATTCATATTGTGATGGTATTTTTATTGCAATGTGTGCGCAATCTAGTGCTCCTATGGTATTTGGAAATCCCACAATTGCGTAAAATTCTTGTTTGATTATGGCTTGTTGTTGATTTGTCCAAGGTAACTGGATGTATTTTGGGCTCAGGGAAATGATGGCATCCGACATAGATGCCATAATTCGGCTCAGCGTTGGCTGTGAAATGCCCAATCTGTCTTCAATCTCACGTTGGAAAGTGCCGGTGGCTAAAAATCCCAGGGTTGACAATAATTGAATTTGGACTGGAATAGGATTTGTGCGGTTGGTCTGTCGCTCCAAAAAAGGTCCCAAATCATGGCATAAACCCATAAGGATCTCTTTCGGGAAGCGGTATCTGCTCAGAAGCCACTCTGAACTCTCACCAAGCAGATCAGTGCGTTCCCTCTAGAGTGCACGGTTTGCCAGATCTTCTAATAACGCCAGATCAGCCATGCTACATTTTCAAATACCTATCGGTCACAGGTCTCTGTTATAGGTTCTAACACCAATTAGGCGACAAATCTGTTTCTCAACAAACATAATTACTTATTGAGTATATATCATTTTGAAATGAAGAACACGTGTGGATGACTGAGACTTTCAATATTGCATTTCCCCTGTTCTACCACTAGATTCTGTGCGTACGCATGGTCAGAGCTGTTCTTATATTTACATTTACATCTATAGCATTTGGCAGACGCCTTTAGACAGAGCGACTAACATAAGTGATTTAAGACTCTGCTATAAATTTTTCCCCAATACTAGCTCAGTAAAACCAAGGCTATGAATACTAGTGATCTAATACTCTGTTGGGAAAGTACAGGTTTTTTTTTTTTTAAAAGAGCTCAGAGTTTATACCAGAAGTGCTAATTCAGGTATTTCTGGAAAAGGTGTGTCTTAAGTCGTTTTTTGAGGACATTCAGTGACTCAGCTGTTCGGACATCTAGAACGAGTTCATTCCACCAACTTGGTGTCAGAACAGAGAAGAGCCGAGAGATGTGTCTTCCTTGTGCCTTGAGGGGTGGTGGGACCAGTCGAGCAGTGCTGGAGGATCGGAGAGATGCTCCAGCATCCTTATATTTAATAAGACGCCAAGATCCTTATATTTAAGAACATTTCTATGTATAAGTACAAGATGGTTAATTCCACACTTTGCGTGAAAATGTTCTCACGCAAAAAATACGTACAAATCTGTGCGTAAGACCGGTTGATAAATGAGGGCCCTGGACTTAGAGGAATGTCTTATGAGCAGAGGTTAGCTGAGCTGAATCTGTTTAGCCTTGATGAAAGTAGACTAAGGGGGGACATGATCCAGGTATAAGATTCTAACAGGCCTGGATGCTGTTCAGCCAAGTCGCTATTTCAATATTAGTTTAAATACTAGAACCAGTGGAAATTAGCTGGAGAACATTTTAAAACGAATTTGAGGAAGCACGTCTTTACACAGTGTATAGTTAGAGTATGGAATAGTCTTCCTATTAGTGTAGCACAAGCTAAAACCTTGGGTTCCTTTAAATCAGATAAGATTTCAACAGCTATTAGATAAGTTCTTCCCAAACGACTTTAATGGGCTTAATGGCCTGCACTCCTTTCTAAATTTCTTATGTTCTTATGCTTCAGAAGCACAATCTCAGGGTTAATTCCTTAGCTACTGGGCTACTTTTCATGTTGGGTGGCCTCAATGACAGGCCGCACAACGGGGTCTTCTTTCTGAGTATTTATCAACTCTGCATAAGTCATTACCTCCCAGCAATTTAGTGCGAGTTGGGTGGGAAATGCATACACTTCTGGGACACTCTCAGGGCATGCTCCTAACTGTTGGATGCAGGACACTACTGGGTCAGGGTTCAGGGTTATTCTGCACACAGTCCTGTTTGCATATGACCTTGACTCCACAACACGATATGTCTTACCATTCACACACCCCATCTCCCCCTTCAAATCATCTTGAGAGCATGTCAGCATCTGTGGTTTCTTTCTCTGGCCTGTAGTGGATATCAAACTCACTGATAAAAATGATGCAGGGGATTTGTAAAGTTAACTAAGAAACAATATGTGATTTAAACAAACAAATTTTAAGTTTCTAGTCTACATCATTATGTTATTAGCACTGGTAAATCTATTTTGTTCACCTTGTGTGTGATTTAAGAAATATCTTTTCATAACACACAAAACTGCCTAATATGAATGTAATTTTATTGTTGTTACCATGTCAGGTATATCCATTACGTTGCACTCGAACCGCGCTCTCATCAGAACAACCACTATTTTCACAACGACTGATGTGCAAGAGCATATATTAGTGGGCAAAGGTGACAGACAGGAAACACAAAAGAATTCTCACTAGTAGCACAAATCATAATCACACTGACAGTCAGATTGCTAACTAGACACAGACATACAGACATTAACTAAGCAGGAGAATGAGGGATTACGTGGCTATGCATACATTTTTACATAGTCACTATGTATGAATATGTAAAAAAATGGCTATTTTGGGATCTGGGAGAGAAGGTGGAGGACCTGATAAAGGAATATCGTGTAAGTAAAAGCAGGTTATCCTCATTTATGTCCTTTCTAAACCTGCTCTACAGTGTTGTATTTTCAATATTAATCTTGTTATGCATGAACAGTATTAAATATGTCAGCAAGATTTACAAAAATAAAACTTCATAATTTGTGGCGCATTAATCTGTGTTGTTCTGAATGTAGGATGATTTTCTTATTTATTATAAACTTTTCAAATTCTGTCTTTGTTGATATTTTTTAACAAGTAGCTAAATATAGTTCTGGTTTCATTCTTTAGGTTGTTGATGATGACGATCTCCCGCTCATCAAAGATGATCTCTCCACATTGACCATCAAGATATTTGTGATGAATAAAGTCACAGACAGCAGCACTACAGTTGGCATTGTCATTGATGGGGAAGATATCCTCACTGGTATGTGCAGTGTAGCAGAGGCATGTGCAATTCTTATGGGACTCATGTATGCCTTAAACTTAAGCTATCCCAAACAATTAAAACATACATTTGAGGCGTTTCAAAAGTTGTTTTTGGAACTGGATGTGGGCAAGACCTCCTCTAAAGTCCAAGCTCTCAAGATCAAGTTGCTTGCTAAATAATTTCCAGTTTAAGAAAATAATCCTTTGTGATTACGATTCTAGAAAATGCACATTTTCTGAACTGTAGCACTTGTATTTCTAGTTAACTCAGTTATCAGTCATTAGATCACCCTTTAGCCTCATCTTTTTGGGCCAAGCATTTGTTGTCAAATGTCATCACTCTGTGTATTGGTAATATTTAATATGTAGTTGGCTATATCTTTTAACAGAAGGATTTTATTTTATTCACATTAGAAATTCCAAATTTGATTACGCTTCTGTTGATCTTGTTTTAACCTTTATCTGTGTTTATTTTCACATATTTGTTGTAAGCTGATCATTGGGAATTTACTTATCACAGTCCAGATCTGTTCAATCTTGAGCTTGCTCTTTTCCACCTGCTGCTTAACCCTAAGCATTTATATGAGAAAAATATATTTTATTTATTTATGTTTTTGTAACAAAAATATTTTTGAAATAATTTTTTTTTGTACCGAGAAAAAGTGTTGATATGCTTGAAAGCAAAAACTATTTTCTTAAATTTGACTATTTTTGTTAGTCTATTTTTGGTGGATGTAAGTCATGTGAGCACACAATAAAGTTTGATTTGGTGGACTCCATCTTGTGTACTAAATGTTTATTTAATGGATTTTAGACATTTAATGGTTTAAGTATGCTTTACGTAACAAAATCATTTTTCAGCTTAAATAATTTTCTTAAAGTGAACTAATATATAACACTTCACTGATAATTAAAATTAGGTAAATCACACCTAAAAATGTAAGATACTTACAAGGCTGATGCAAATAGTTGCCTCATTTTTTTAAGTCGAGCAGGCTTAAATGTTTTACAGTGCACAAATAGCCAATACAGCGAACCACTTACGGCCTGCCGCATTTAGCTTAAATGATGTCAGTATATATGTAAGTAGGTTATTGTCTGTTACAACTGACTCCATAGAGGTAGTTGTGGAATTTCTCTACCCATTTTTCATGACCTGCGCTTCCAGTCCTCGAATGTGCCACGCCCCCTCATCATCCACGTGTGCTTCCCCGATTGTGCCCAGCTGTTCCCTGTTAATTCAGCTTGTTTAGTGTATATTAGTCCACGTCCTCCTCAGTCTTTCATCGGTCATTGTTGTATTGTTGCGTCTTTGTTACCCACTCCCAGTAAAAACCCTGGTCACCCGCTCTCCTGCCTGCTTGCCTGTTTCCTTGCTCGTCTGCAGCAAAGTGTTACAGAATGACCGACCACAACACGGGATCATTGCAGCAGACCAAGGACCAGCGTCTCGGTCTGCTGCAAGAGGTGATCTACTGGCTGTCCCAGCCCGAGGTCCAAGAAGACCCCATCGCCCGGGACTTAGCCAGCCGGAGCGGGGACCTCTTAAGCGAGGCACCCCCACCCGGAAACGCGTACCCCCTGCAAGACGTGCGCGAAAATCTCTGGCAGCTGGTCTGGAGGATTACGGAGAGGCGACTCCAGCCGCTCACCCTCTCCGCGACAGCCCTGCCCAGACCGACCAGCCAAAGCCGGAGAAAGAGGCGGAAAAGGCGCAGACAGAAACAAACACTAACAATCTGTTTGGGGGCTTGCTTTATCCCCGCAGCCTCTCTCCCCGCTGAATGTCGGGAGGATTCAGAAGCCCGCGGGGATCACCACAGCCACCGCCAGGGAGATGCCGCCTCTGCCGGTAAGTGGATCAGCTCGGTGAGGGACGCAATCCCGTGGGTCCCCAAAGCCCTTAAAGGGCAAAATCTGGTGCCCGACTTGCCGGTACCTGACCTTCCTGTACCTGCCCTGCCTGAGCCAATCTCCGAGGCGCCCCTTGCTGGCCGCACGCCCGGGCGGGCTCTCCTGTCCTGCCCATCCAGCCCGGCTCGTCTGTCCAGCCCTCACCGCCTGCTGCTGCAGCCACGCCCTCGAGCTCCCTTTTGTCCCCCGTCCCTTCCTGTCTGGTCTCCCCTGTCTGCTTCCAGTCCCTTCGTCCCTCCTGTTCCTGCTCCTCCTCCTGTGTCTCCCGTGTTCACTCCTCGCCCTGTGGTTCCTCCATTCTCTGTTCCCCCTGCGTCTCCCTTCCTGATCTGTTTTGTCTGTGTTCCCTGTACTGGTCCCCCGCTCTCCTGCCTGCTCGCCTGTTTCCTTGCTCGCCGGCTCGTCTGCTTGTCCGTGGCAAAGCGTTACACCATTTAAGTGCCAAAAACTCCAACTGGTGTATATGATACCAATGTACAACACTGTTCAGCTTCCAACTAGAGACCTGTGCGGGACGGATTTTTCAGTCCCGTTCCTGCCCGCTCCCGCAAGATTCTGTCCCGCTCCCGCAAAAAATATATATTATTTTCTCCCACTCCAGCCCGCAAAATCCCGCAGGTAAACATATAAGTAGTTTTATTTTTACCGCTTCTTCCCGCTACTCTGTTATTTGTTTAACTCGCATCCCATTTGAGTATATATACTTCGACCTACTTGCCGTAAACAACAGCGAAGTTTGGCCTTTCAAAACTGTGCATACATGACGCTTCAGACCTGAAGTTCCAGACTTGTGCCCGCTGTATGTGAGTATTTTGCTGCATTTGTCGCAGCTCACAAAAGGAAGGTTCCATCGCTGTTGCATACTATCGAAAAACATTTCCAAATATCAGATTTTCCTTTGTTTGCCTTTGTAGTATTGTATGTTCCTTTCTTTAATAATGAACTTATATCTGTAACACTAAGCGTTCGACCTGCGTCATGCTCTTCAGACATTTTGCCTTGGTGTGGGCCTATTGCCTATAGTTCCATGCATGAACCACGCAAGATTTAGCTTTCGACCTTGCGCCTGTAAATTGTTATTATTTTAATTTAGCCGTTCTTGTTGCTTTTGTGCAGTAGATAAATAATAGAGTATTTGTTTTTAATAAATTGATTTTAAGAATTCCATTTTGCAGGAGTCCCACGATTAATTCTATTCTCCCGCATCCCACACATACATGAGGACCTTACCGCCCGCACCCGCATTCACCCATCAAATCTTGTCCCGCGATGCACTTGGTGTGTTGGGTCCCGCGGTACTCCCATGGGAGTGCAGGTCTCTACTTCCAACTGGCAAACGCTACTGGACTCAAACTTCAGGATACTCCTGATAGAACCAAGCCCTTGTAGACTGGCATCTGTGTGGAGGACATATAGCTTGCTAGGTTCAGCATCCAAATCAAATCAACTCTGGGCACGAATAATTACATATTTTATTCGACTGAAGGCATCCATTCAGGCCTGATTCCATCTGTCTCCAAATGCTTTTGTTTTGTTAAAATAATCAGCAGCCTTCTCTTTCTTGGGCTTCTTTTCATGTTGAGCAGGAGGGTAACCTCTCATAAGCTCCATGAGGGGCCTGACAATGGAAGAATAATCATTAATGAACCTACGGTAATACTCGCAAAAACCAAGAAACAAGCGGAGTGAGTCAGTGGGTTGTGGCCAAGTGGTAACTGCAGCCACTTTCTATCCTTTAAAGCAATGTGTGCCACATACTTCATTTCTGTCTTACAGAACTGGCATTTGTCCAGAGACACTTTCAATTCAGCAGCCTCTAACCTATCTAGCACCTTAAAGAGTTTAGAGAAGAGAGCTTGTTCCAAAGAATTTCCAAAGACTATACAGTCATCAAGACTAAGACTTCTCCCATGATCCCTTGATAGATTTCCAAACGGCAAATGAATGCTATTTCACCTTTGTTTTCATCTGCTATCTCAACTTGATAATACCCAGTTCTCAAGTCAAGAATAGTAAACCACTTACACTTACGATGAGCAGGGTTGTGTATTGATCAGGAATTGTTCTGGTGTTTAATGTTCACTAATCAACACACATTCTAATACCTCTGCTGGATCTCTAGCCTTGCCGCTCATTTTATTATGCAGTCTTTTTACTTGCTTTTTCAAAGCAGAAATGCTTTCAGACAACAGTCTTTTGCAGGTAATTTACGCTTCAGATATTGGTTTACCTCATGAATTAATCCTGTTTTGTCATTGTTCACTAGGGATGCTATTTCTGCCTTCAGCTCTTGAAGTTCAGTTTTCAACCCTTATATCTTAGTCTGTCTATTGAGTTGAACTCTGAATTGGGCATTACATACCGAGGTGTTCACACAGGAGTAATCTCAGTTAACTACGTGGCTTAGTCATTCTTGTATTTTCAATTGGAGTAACATCAGGTCAGACTATGGATCAGTACCTCTTACCAGCTGCTCAATCCTGACATGATCCTTATGGGCCACTGGAACATCTCTTTCCTCAAGGAATATCCCTGAAAACATTTGCAGGTGCCTGTAGCTTCCACTCTCTGAGGATGGCATTGTTATTTAATCCAAAAGATCACCCACTGCATGAATTGTGGATGCAGCGAAGGAGTTTTCTGCAGTGGCAGCAGTAAACAAAGTTTGGAAATCCTCCATAGTCTTCCCTTCCGACAGTAACAAGTCCTGCAGTTTACTGGAAGAGTCATTTAGGGTAGGTGAGTCTTCACCCGCAGTAATTACTTTCCAAGGTATAGCATCAGAGTGTGCAAATATTTCTGGTGGCTAACTTGACATCCACCTTCTCTCTGCATCTGCACAAAACAAAGAAGCAGTTTAGTTTCAAATGTCGTAACCCTGACCCATATTCTTCCAAGACATTTATTCCCAATAATGACAAGACATTTATTCCTCCTTCCCAAGACAAGATATTTTACATGGTGTTCTCAACGTCATCTACCTTCACGTCATCTGGAAGTATTAGCAATACAGCATGGTCCTCACTGGGTCCCTCTCCACGACTCCAACCTTGAACATCCTCCTTGTGGTCTCCTCGCTTTGCCATCTTCACAACCAGAATGCCAGTCAACTGCCACAAGAATGTGTATAAAAATATTTGCAAAGAGCTTGCGTATATTCTACTTTAATATGCATTTATGCGCATATTAAATGAATTAACATAATGTGAGTAAGGACACCGAAGTAACTCCATTTTTGTGTGGTGCTCCTAGTTGTGGTATTATGGCGCTCCCTGAGTCCTTTAAATCTAAGAGTGGTTGCTTTCCACTAATTTTACCCGATATTTCAGTTTATGCAGATTACCATGTTCTCTGATGGGAAATCTCCGTCCTGTCCTGTCCTGTCCCTGTCTCAGGATCCTCACACTCCAGGTCATTCTTTTTATGTAAATTCACCCACAAACACCTATACACAACAGCCTCTTGGGGAGGGTTTTTTGGAGTATAAAGGGAAGTGAAAATTGTATTTGAGCTGCCTTTCAATGTATGTCTACATTGTATTTTACTCTTCAATAAACCACTGATTTGCTGAAACTATGGAGTCTCTGCAGGTGTATTCCTTACACCACAAACGATGTGTTAACTGAAATGTATCTGCATAACTCTGTCAATCCTTACCTTAACTGTAAAGGTACTCACCAAAGCAACTTTTATCTTTGTACATTCACACACCAAAGCATACACAAGTGCATATCATCAAAAACCTCAAAGTATAAAGATATAACACAATTTACAATTATCTTTGTTATATGCTTGAGCTTGGTTTGTTGGTGTTTGTGTGTGACTGGAGTGCTTTGCTGGATTTCTTGAATAAAGGAGTTGCTCACCAACTGATGAGGCTCAGAGTTTTCATCGTAAGTGACTTAACTAGTTATTAGAGAGGTTGATTTACAATTTTTCTTCCACACTCCAAACATATAAAACAAATAAAATACATTATATTTCAAGTAATTCTGGCCTACAAAATACGCTTTATACTAACTGTGGTAGTTTTTCCTTAATTATTATTATGTTCGGTATGTTGTGTGGGTGTGGTTGGGTTACATAACCTGACATGAATAAAAGAAATTTTATACCCTTTTTGTGCTGCATAATTTATGAGAGGTGAGCTGATGTAAAATTGCTTGGTTTTAATAATACGGCATGGCAATGTAAGGCTTGATCCTGTTCACCTGTTGCCTCTGACCCTCCCCAGAAGTGTTGACAGCTGTAACCAGTTTCACATCTGATGACTGAGCAGCTGAGATTTCTTCTTTTCCCAGTGTGCTTGTTTCTACCTTCATGTGGCTTAATGAGTGCATTTCTCTTGTTATCCTACTCGGTAAGTATGTTCTGATCTCCATATCAGTGTGATTGTGTGCACCGAATCTTGCCCTCTCACCCCCAGACAGACCTCAACAGGTGCAGAGAAGCTAGTATAGCAAGGTATTTGGTCAGAAAAGCCGGTTTTGTTTCTTTTCCAGTAGGCATCCTCAACTAAACATGGTTGACTTATGGTACACTCAAGCACCATGGACACAGTTTTTGATTTTTTTTTTTGTTACACATACACACACATACAGAAAAACAAAAAAGCAGCACTAAAATGTGATTGTTTATGCAATATAAACAGAAATATATAAATTATAGAAAGTAAATGTTTTTTATAATTCAAATTTTTATTGTTTTCATCCAGAACATGAAAATATCATCCAAGACACAGGTTACAAATTTTTAGAAATACTGCACATCAGGGCCAGAACATACATGGTGGCTGTAATTAACAGGTGCAGACAGAATACTAATTAAGGAGAGAGAAGTAAAGTAAATAATCTTACCAAAAATAAAAATATGAAAAGTTATTGTGTCACTTGTAAAGACAGCGATACAAAAGACCAAAAGTCTTCCCAAACCGGAATACCCACAAGAACCCCTACTTTATACTTATTATGTAGTTTGTAGAGCAAACGCTCATACAAAGCTGTCTTAGTCATCATAATAAACCGTTCTTTTAACTCTGGGGTTTTGGGCTTCCAGTGTCTCAAAATGACTCTAGCCGTCAAGAAGAAGCCCTCCCGTTCCAGATACCAGCGGGGCTCACCCAGGATGTCACTGCCACATCGCCCCGTCAGGTAGCCAAAGCCCACATTACTGACACGCAGCTACCACCGCTAGCAGCCTACCATTTCCCGGTGGCGCGACTGGCGAATAAGGGGGCCAGGGCTTTGTGGGACGCTATCCCTTGGGTTCGGCGGGCTATTAAAAGGGCAACGCCCGATTTAGCGCGCGAATGCTAGCAGCATTATGTGACGTCCCTGACATGCCTGCCCCGGCACCACCTGCAGCTACACCTGCTGCATCTCCCGCTGCTGCAGCCGCTACGTCCACTGCATTGCCCGATTGTCCCAGCACTTGCTGCGGCTGCCCCTGCAGGCCCAGAGTCAGCAGTCACTGTGTCGCCCTCTGCTGCACCGCCCCCTGCTACACCACCTGAACTCCCTGTCGTACCGCCCAGTGAGGCTGCGGTGCCCTCTGCTGGCCCAGAGTCACCTGCAGCTGCTCCGCCCAAGCTCCCTGCTCCGCCCGAGGTACTGGCGTCACCTCCGCCCGCAGCTACGCCCGGGGCTCCAGTGCCGGCCTCATCTCCGGCAGTGCCCGCAGCCCCGCCTGTTGCCGCTGTCCTTCTGAGGCTTCTGCCTCACTCAAGATGGGCCCTGCTGCGGCTCCGCCTGTCCTGCCTGTCTCGCTGGCTCCGCCTGTCCTGCCTGTCTCGTCGGCTCCGCCTGTCTCGCCTGCAGCTATGCCCGAGCTCTCTGCTCCACCTGCAGTTGCTCCGCTGCTCCCAGTCCCTGACACCCAGCACCAGTCCCAGTCCCCAAGGAGGTCCCAGACAGTCTGACCACTACTCTTTCCTCCCTGGAGTGGGACCCCTCGGGGACCTCCCTAATGACTCCATTGCCCTCATCCTAGCATGGTGGATTATGGTCTGGTCCCTGCCTTTCAGTGTCCCATAAGGGGAGGGGACACAGATGTAAGGAGTGGGTCCCGCCCACCCTGCCCCCTGCTTCGCCCTCTCTCGGCTTGGCTGGGGCTCGAGGGGCGCCTGCGTGTCCTTTGGCTTCGGATCGGCGGTCACCTGCGGGTCCCCCTCCGATGCCTCGTCGACAGTCCTCAGTTCCGCCTTGTCGGTCGTCTGTGGGTTCCCCGGTGTTGCCTTGGTGGTCACCTGCAGCTCCCCCTCCTCCGACACATCGGTCAGCTGCGCCTTCGCCAGCTGTAGCTGTGCCGTCGCCTGCTGCAACTCCACCTCCCTCCTTCCCTATGTCGGTCTCCCCTCCAACTCCCTCCTCGTCTCTCCTGGTGCCCCCTCTGACCCCCTCCTCGACTCCTCCGTCTGTCCCTTGTCCCGTCTCCTTACTCCCTTCATGGTCCCCTCCTGCTCCTTCCTCCCGGTCGCCTGTGGCCCCTCTGGCTGCCACCCGTAACCAGCCTTGGCTCCCTCGGGCTCCCCTTTGTCCCCCGTGTTCCGTGTCCCTGGTCTCGTCTCCTCTGTCGCCGGAGATGTCCGGAGTGTACGCCTTTGGGGGGGGGGGGAGTTTTGTCATGACCTGCTCGTTTGATCCTCATGTGTGCCATGCCCTCTCATTACCTACATGTACTACCCTGATTGTGATCACCTATTTCCTGTTATTTTCGGCTTGTCTTGTGTATTTAGTCTGCGTCTGAGTCAGTATTCCCCAGATCTGTCATTAATATGCATCGCTGTCTTCCTCGTTCATGGAAATAAACCCGTTTACCTTTTGATTTTCGCCTTCCTGCCTCGTCCTTCACCTTAATGTGACATTTATAATATTCAACGGGAAACCCATCTATCCCTGCTGATTTTCGATTCTGCTTAACTGATACAGCATTTCTAACTTCAAGTTCTGTTATTGGGCCTTCTAACATATTCATCTCCACTGGGGACAATGTAGGCATATTGAGCTTGGAGAAAAAACTAAGCAACTTCCTGTTTAGGACTAATGTCCGCAGTATATAAATCTTTGTAAAATTTCTGTAATGCATCGTTTATCTCCTTTGTTGATGTTACTATTGTGTTTCCTTTCTTAATAGCTGTTGTTAAATTACATGTAGTCTTTTGTTTCAACTGTCTAGCAAGCAGCTTACCAGTTTTCTTCCCTTCCCCATAAAAAGTAGTCCCCATTCTAAATAAGGCGTATTCCACCTTTTTATTATAAATTTCCTGTAGTTCGAATTTAAGTTTACAAATATCTTGATATAACTGGTTTGAGAAGCACTGAGATAACTATTGTTCATAATTTTTAATTTTATTATCTAAATCCTGTATTCTGTCATGATCCTACCTTTTCCTTTTAGATGCGTACCCTATTATTTTAACATAAGCCTTAGATGCCTCCCACTCTGTCGATCTTTTATCTGTACTTCCAGTATTAATTTCAAAGAAAGACTGTAAATCTTCTTTTACCGATAAACTAAAGGCCTCATGGGACAGCAGTGAGGTGTTTAATCTCCATCTGCCTTTTCTGTCTTTATCACAACAAATATCAATTCCTAACTTCACGGCAGCATGATCTGATGAAGCATTTATTTTGCAGTGTGTGACCTGCTTTGTCAAGGTGTTTGAGATCAAAAACATATCAAGTCTGGAGTGGGATTTGTGACAATGTGAATAGAAGATGTATTCCCTTTCATGAGGATTCACTAGACGCCAAATATTCATTAATCCATGATCTTCACTCATCATATGAATTGCTGCTCTGTCTTTAGGATATGTTGGATCACTACAGTATATTTACTTTTATCTATAAAAGCATTCCACACTTAGTTAAAATCTCCAGCTAGTATTATGTGGCCAGCCCCTATATTTGGTGCGTAAATGTTACATAATACCACTGCAGTTCCATTTATCGTGGCCTGTAGACACATCATTCCACCTTCACCATCCTTGACCTCACCAGTCAAAATAAAATTTAGATTTTTGTTTACCAGTATAGCGACACCATTCCGCCTGCTTGAAAAAGAACTATGAAATACCTGTCCAACCCACCCGCACTTCATTTTTAGAGCCTCTTCCCCTTTAAAGTGTGTTTCCTGGATAAATGCTATATCTACTTTGTTATGTTTCAAATAGGTCATTACTTTGCCTCTTTTTGAAGGATTCCCACAACCTTTTATGTTCCAAGACGTTATATTATTCCACATCATAGTGGCCTATACTGTGTATATAAACCTATATTGACATTGTAAACTATGAGGTACAATAGCGAATTCTCAGGTTGCCTAGCTAGATCTGTCAGATTCTGAGTTGATAGAACCAACAACCAAGAGATGGGCTTCGCCAAATCATTCTTCCCATACTCATTTAAATTGTTTAATCAAATAAGCACTCATGTCAACTATCTATTCAGGTCTCCTTGGTTGAACTAATGTTGTGGCCATTTCTCAAATTGTTTTTTTCTGTTTCAAGGATGGCTTGTTTCACCTACATACTGAGTACCTTTGACCTAATGTTGTATGTTTACACCCCAATCTTCCAAATGCAAACAAGACACCTCAAATCAACTCCAGGTATCTGTTTAATTGATAATGAAAGAACGAAGGAATTGCCTACACCAGTCCATGAAATAGCTTTAAAATGAATTGTCAAATTACTTTTGTCCTCTTTAAAAAGAGGGTGGCACATGTTAATGAGCTGAAACTCCTAAACCCTTCATCCAGTTTGAATGTGGATACACTAAAATCATCTGAGAGTCTGCACTTTATGTCCATGCCCATTGTATAACTTCAATTGGAATATATTTCAGTCAACAGGTAAAATAGTAAAACTTGTGTCAGTGTCCAAATATATATATGTCATACCCTAATCGTCCGCTCCTCTCCTGTATATTTAGTCTGCGTCTTTCCCCAGTATGACAGATCGGTCATTGTTGAATGTCTCGTGTACGTTACCCGGCTCCATTAAAGCCCTTGTACCCGTTCTCCTGCCTGCCAGCCTGCTTGCTTGCCCGCCTGCTTGCCCGCTCGTCTACTCGTCCCTGGCGTTATGTGACAAATAGTTTGGAAACTGAGGTAACACAAAATAAAAAAAAAGTTAATGAATGTTGAAATGTCAATGAAAGTTTTGTGGCAGGTTGAAAATTGCAAGGAACTCTAATGAAATTCTGTACAATTTAGTGTTCTGAAACGAAACTATTACCCAACTTATTTTACTCGTGCATTTAATAACAAAGAAATTCCATAAGTATTAATTTTCAATTTTTATTTATTTTTTTTTGGGGGGGGGCTGCATACTTTTATTACTGATGCATTATAAAGCAGCCATAATCATTAAAGTGTAAAATAACACAGGGAACAGGAAGGTCCCCATTACCGCATCATATGTAGGCTACATCACCATTGGGAAGGGGAGGATTAAGAGAGGGAGCTCTTTAAATCTTTCAAAATCCACTCTGCAGATCTGCAGTGTAATGAAACGTTTAGTCTCAACATCTGTGGACTGATCACTGGAGAATTTCACCCCGGATCTGCATAATGAAAACAGGAATGCAGCAGGTATTTGGGCAGGAAAGGAGATTCATTTAGTTGATTAAAAGTATCAGATGGTAACTGGAAGAAAAAGGTAGACTAATCTGAAGCCAAATCAATCATTTTATCTGCTGTCAATAGTTCCATTTGTGTGTGTGTGGGCACATCTGTGTGTATATAAAAGAGAAAGACAGAACAGATTTAGGAAGAAAATGTTATACGTGCTTATACAGTATATGTCTCTTTGCATGTATTTCTGTTTGATAGACCTTCAAGGCAACATACACATTCATTATGGATAATGAACCTATATGTGGAATATTTCCTACAAAGGAAGACTATTCAGCTTATTGTCCTGATTTGGTAATGTGTATATTTAAAAATGTAATGTTTTCTAATGCTGACCCAAGGCCACAATTACAGGAAGTTTATTCAACTATAGAATTAGAAAAAGAAGCCTTAGAAAATAAATTCAAAGCATATTTTGCATTATTCTGCACTGGAAAGTTTATTTAAAACACTTAGTAATTTTAGTGTACTATAATGATTTATATAAACAGATGTCATTATGGTTTAATAAAATAAAAAGGTCTCTGCTACAGTAGCTTAAAGTATGTGGCACAATAACTTCCACAAGTGCCAGGTGTACATACAAAGAAAAGTGCAAAATGTGCAAAAGTACATAAAGCACAGAGTGGTACCTCGGAAAACGAATGTTATTCATTCCTGAAGGCTGGTCAAGATTTGGTCGAAGCCCAAGTTGAATTTCCCCATAAGAAATAATGTAAATGTATTTAATCCACCCCAGACCCCAAAATGATTTCCTATTCAAACCTACTGTATCTACAGTAGATATAAAGTGTGAGGTTGAAAAAGTACAACACCAATTCCAAAAAAGTTAAGATGTTGTGCGAATTGTAAATAACAACAGAATGCAGTGATATAGAAATAAACTCATATTTTACTCACAACAGAACATATAAAACATATCAAAAGACATTTTGCTATTCAATGACAAATATTGGCTCATTTTGAATTTCATAACAGAAAAACATCTCAACGGATGGAGGGAATAGGAGGCTGGAAAAGTTAGTGGTACAAAAACCCAACAACTGGAGGAATAACTTGCAAATAATAAGGGCAATTGGCAACAGGTCAGTAACATGAATGGGTATATAAAGAGCATTTTAGACTTTCAATGTCTCTTAGAAGTAAAGATGGGCAGAGGATCACCAATTCCCCCAATACTATGTCGACAAATTGTGAAGCAATTTCAGAAGTTCCTCAGTATAAAATTGCAAAGAGGTTGAAAACATCATCTACAGTACATAATATGATCATAAGATTCAGAGAATCTGACAAAATCTCTGTACGTAAGGCACAAGACTAAAAATCCATACTGGATGCCCGTTATCTTCGGGCCCTTAGGCGGCACTGACTCACAAATAGGCATGTTTCCCCAATGGAAATAATTAAATGGGCTCAGGAATATTTCCAGAAATATTCACCACACCATCCGACGATGGTACCTAAATGTACTGGGGAACATTAAGTGTTGCTTGTTTTTCTTGGTTCTGTTGCATTGTGTTCCTTTTTATAAGTTTAGCGTGGTCTCCAGCTGTACAGGGTCCGTTAAAGTGTTCTTTTGTGATACGCCTGTTGTGTGGTCATTACAATTGGTATCAGAAGTAATACAACAGGAAAAGTCTTCTCTACTTTTCATTTTTCCGGATTGCTAACAGCAGCGCTTCGCTATTGGGTGCTTTTTCTTTTCTGTACTCTGTTCCTGGCATTTGTTTTGTGGGAGATGTTTTGACCGGGGACGAGGAGCTCTATGCTGCAGAGCTGGTGAGAGATGAACAGCAGAAGTTCCGCATTAAGGAGACTACCAGGAGGCTGGCGGGAGAAGCGGGTCTTTCCCCCTTGGGCTCGCGGGAAGCTAAGCTGCGTGCAGGACTGGCGGCATCAACGGGGCACTGTGTGGGCGAACTTGGTGGTGCCTGTGCAGGGGACCACCCCGCCCGCATGATGACATTGAAGTATTTGGGTAAGGCGGACAACTGCTGGCTCTCAGTGGGGGCTGGTCGGATGAGCGCAAGGCGTTGGAGGTAGCTATGTGTCTGGTGGACGGTGCTCTGTCTTGCCTGTTATTGCTTGAGGCATAAGAGCTGAGAGACTATAGTGTGTTAGTTGGGGTGTTGTGGAGACATTTTGGACAATGCGTGCCGCCAGGTGTCCTGCGTTCAGAACTGGTGCAGGCAGTCTGGCGAACCGCTTTGTTCCTTAGCAAACAACATAGAGAGCCTGACTGCATGTGTCTATGCTCATATGCCCCTGTCTGTTCGGAATGAGCTGGCAAGGGATGAGTTCATCCAGGCCCTTGTTCCGGTGGATCTCCATATACAGACACAGCTCACCCATCCCAAGATGCTGCAAGATGCCTTGGAGATTGCACTGGAGAGGGAGATTGTTTTTGGGACAATGACCCCTGGAGAGCAACCAGAGACCTTAGCAGACCTGTTTGGGTTTCGGGGCTGGAGGAGCTGATTCGTGCAGTATCCTTACAGCCAAACTGTCGGGCTAGTGCACGCTCTAGAGTGTGTTATGGGTGTGGCTAATCAGGCCACCTGATTCGGCAGAGCCCTCGTATGCACGGTGGGCAGAGAAACAGGCCATGGTCCACATAGAGGGTGCTGGTGGAATTTAAGGACAGTTTTGCCGCATGCGAGGAAGATATGGGGCAGATACATTTAGTGCAGCATGAGATCAACACCAGGGATGCGGTGCCAGTGAGGATGCCCCCCCGCCGCCTGCCACTGTCTTGTCAGCAGGCTGGGGAGGAGGCTTTGCAGGAAATGCGGCAGGTTGGGATTATTGAGCCCTTGGACAGTGCATAGGCAGTGCCTGTGGTTATGGTACCCAAGAAGGGGGGGGCTCTGGCGTTTTTGTGTACACTACAGGCGCCTGAATGCTGTAACAAAGAAAGACTTGTATCCTCTACCTTGTAATGACGAGTCATTGGATTTGGTGGGGAGCTCTTCCTGGTTCTCCACATTAGATCTGCACAGTGGGTATTGGCAGGTACCACTTGCACCTGAGGCCAGGCCCAAGGCTTAAACGAGGGGCTATGGCATTTTAAGGTTCTGTGCTTTAGCCTTTGCAATGCTCTGGCAACGCTTGAGCACTTAATGGTTAGGGTGCTATCAGGTGTCCCCCGGAGTAAATGTCTGGTTTATCTGGATGACATTCTCGCACATGACAGCTCCTTCCAGAATGTTCTGGGTGCCTTACGGGGTGTGTTAACCAGAGTAGATGCGGCGGGTTTGAAACTCCGCCCAGAGAAGTGGCGTCTGATGAGGAGGGAGGTAAAGTTCCTGAGTTACAAGCTGGGAAGGTGGGGCATTGGCACTATGGAGGATAAGGTGCAGGCTGTGAGGGACTGGCCCACTTCAACCATGTAGCCGCAGCTTAAGGCCTTCCTAGGGCTGGCCTCCTACTATAGCCGGTTTGTGCGGGGCTTCTCTTGTACTGCTGCCCCCCTCTTTAGATTCTTGCGCAGGCTATGACTGAGGCCCCAGTGCTAACCCCCCCCAACCCCAGCCTGCCTTTCATCCTGGACACTGATGTGGGTTTGGGCACAGTGCTCTCTCAGGTGGGGCAGGAGGGGGAAAAGGTGGTGGCGTATTACAGTAGGGTTTTCAATAAGGCGGCCTGATGCTATTATGTCACCTGGCGGGAGCTTTTTGTCATGCTGTGTGCTGTGTGCCACTACCTCGGCGGCTTGCCCTTCACCGTCCGAAATGATCATTCAGCGCCTCTATGGCTCATGTCTTTTAAGGGAAATTCAAAGGAAATTGTAAGCAAAAATGGAGCTTAATTGAAATTAAAGAAACAATGGCTTGAAATTAGATTAGATTAGATTAGATTGATTGATTGATTGATTGATTGATTGATAGATAGATAGATAGATAGATAGATAGATAGATAGATAGATAATTATTAATCCCCCAGGAAGGTCCCTCCAGGAAGTTCATTTTCTATCAACGGCATAATAGTACAGTTACACAATAATAAAGTAATAAAGAGTAATAAATAGCGGTGGGATGATAGTAATAACAAATAATTATTGCACAGGTCAGTTAGTAAAATGTCCTTCTGTCCCCCCTCCTGTTCCCATTCCTGCCCCTCAGTGAGGAATTCAACAGATTGATGGCGTGCAGAACAACAGAAATTTTAAGGCTGTTAGTCCTGGATTTGAGGAGAAGCATCCTGTCACTGAGCATATTCCTCTGGTTGTTTGTGACACTGTGCAGAGGATGCCTGACATTATCCATAATGACCAGCAGTTTGCTCAAAGTCATTTTCTCTGCCACTGTCGCAAGAGTGTCCAGCTTCATGCCGACAAAAGAGCCAGCCCTCCTGATCAATTTTTCCAACCTGGATAAGTCCTTTTTTGCTGTGCTGCTCCCCCAGCAGACATACACTGAAAAAAGGATGCTGGCCACCACAGACTGGTAAAAAATCCACTGGAGCTTTCTGCAGATGTTGAAGGACTGCAGCCTCCTCAGGAAGTACAGCCTGCTTTGGCCCTTTTTGTACAGGTGCTGTGTGTTGTATGTTCAGTCCAGTTTATTGTCCACATACAGCCTGAGGTACTTGTAGTTGTGGACCACGTCCACCTCCTCTTTCCTGATCTGAACTGGTCAAGGACTTGATCTGGACCTGCCAAAATCTATAACCAGTTCCTTGGTTTTTGAGGTATTGAGCTGCAGGTTGTTGAGCACCAGACAACAAAGTTCCTCACCAGACTCCTATACTCCTTTTCCTGGTCGTCCCTAATACACCCCATGATGGCCATGTCGTCCGCAAACTTCTGAATGTGGCACAAAGGTATACAGGTTGAAGCGGAGAGGAGACAGCACAATTCCCTGCGGTGCTCCTGTGCTGCTGACCACAATGTCAGATGAGATGTTCTTCAGTTTGACATACTGCGGTCTGTCGGTGAGGTAGTCAGTGATCCAGGCAACCAGGCTGGGGTCAACCCGCATCCTGGAAAGTTTTTATTGTAGCGAGCAGGGCCAGATTGTATTGAAGGCACTTGAGAAATCCAGAAACAGGATTCTGACTGTGCCTTTTCCCTTGTCCAGGTGCGATTGGGCTTGGTGAACGGGGTACAGGATAGCATCCTCCACACCGACATCTGCTTGGTAGGCAAACTGTAAGGGGTCCTGGGCATGCTGAACCTGGTGCCTGAGTAGGTTAAGGAAGATCTGCTTCAGAGTCTTCATCAGGTGTGACGTGAGTGCCACTGATCGGAAGCCATCCAGCTCTCTAAGCTGATTCTTTTTTGGACCGGAACAATGCAGGATCTCTTCCAAATGAGGGGCATTCTCCTCAGTCCTAGACTGAGGTTGAAAACTTGTTGTAGCAGCTCTCCGAGGTCAGTAGCACAGGTCTTCAGAAGCTGGGGACACACCTTGTCTGAGCCTGCTGCCTTCCTGGGGCAAAACTTCCTCAGATGTCTCCTGACCTGGTCTGCGCTGTCTCTAAGAGAGAGGGAAGAGGAGAAGAGAGAGGAGCAGGATGCCATGATGATGTTGGG